>CM075859.1:24084035-24681535 GCA_037975125.1 Latrodectus hesperus
TTAAATTGAGGAACCTAAATTATATTTTTCACTTTAGTAATTAGAAAGTATATGTAAGAAAGGTATAAATATTTGCTTAAGAAATGCTAAAAAATTTAATTAAAGTAATTTTAATTTTATTCTTTTCCTAGTTAAATTGTAGATGAACTTAATAATTGGCATTTTGATTTACAGTTCAAGAGATCGTAAATTCAAATCTCATCTGAGGTTTGACATTTACAGTGATTAGGAATCTACTTTAAATCTTTAAATAGTAATTCTAAGTTGAATAGTTTTTTCAGTTTAAAAAATGACAACAAATTAATTGCAGTTTGCTTTTAGTGCGAAATTTATTAATTTCAACTATTACAATAAAACTTCGTTTCCGTTTAGTTTTTCAGCGTTGTTGTGGAAAACAAAAATTTCAAGCGTTGTTGTGGAAAACAAAATAATAATTAAAGTTTATTTTAAGCTATGTAATTAAAACACAATTGTATAGTAAAAATTGCTTATAACGTTTCTTAAATTCTTCTCAAGAATATGTACATACTTTGGTAAAACATTGAATTCTTTGTTGTTAATGGAATAATTTATTATGGCGATTGCTCTCTCTCTCTCTCTTCCTCCCTCTCTCTTCTCATAAATATAGCCGAGCTGGCAGCCGAATGGTTAGCGCTCTTGCCTTCGGTTCAACAGTTCGTGGGTTCGAATCCCACCTTGGGCATGGATGTTTGTAGTGGTTCGGAATCCACTTTAAGCCGTAAGTCCCGGTCTAATTAGCCCTCGTGTGCAAAAAATGACCGTTGAGCGACAAGCAAGCAAGCAAACCAAATCTCATAAATATATTTCTCCTAAAAGCAGAAAAATATTTTCAAAACATAAAGTAATCAATCATTAATTTAATTACTGAATAAAAATATTTAACTAGACATTGAAATTATAATTTTATGTATATTATTGTTTTCATAAATAAAGAATATTATGCCTAGTAATTTTTAAATTAAATACTTTTTGTCATTTAGCCCTACGTTTTTATTTTAAAATATCTTAAAATTTTAGAACTGAAAAGAGGATTATGATAAATTTTCAAAGAATTATTTTTTTTAAGATCAAAATACCATAACTAAAAAATGCTTTTAAACAGAAACAATTCGCAAGTTTTATCCAGAAACATGTTTATCAAGTAACTCCTATCTGTAATATTTCCATTATTTTGTGAAAATCAATAATAGTTTTAATGTTTTTTTCAGTATAAACTGCTTTAAAGAGAAAAAACAAACAGTTTGAAAAAATATTTGTGGAATACTTGATTAAAATTTACTTACAAGAAAAATAATTTTCCTCGAAATGAATTTAATAAATAATAAGTTAGAAGTAAACTCATTTAAGACTTTTAGAGGTATTTTAATTACTTTAAAATAATCAGTGTTAGAACACATATTGAGTTTAAAAAAATATTTTTAGAATGCTTATTTCAAAGCGATAGCCCGCAAGGTTTCTCGATAAATCATTACTGCAAAGCTTTTTCTTAGGATTTTTAGATGATAATCAAAGGAATTCAGAGATATTCTATTATTTTGATGCTTTAAGGTACTATTTCGAAGTGACAAAAAAATATAAAATGAGTAAAATCTCTAGAGAAACGTTATTAAGTATTATTGAAATAACCAAAAATTTGAAGAGGTAAATATTGATTTGCTTTTCTAAAATGGGAAAATTAATAGTGCCTAAACTTAAATTGATGTTAATATTTCAGCTCAAACAGTAAAAAATCATTTAATTAAGTGACGTGATTTTTAAAAAAGCAAATGCGAAGTTGCTTCGAAAAATTAATTGGATGCTTTCAAGAAATTACTCTATATGACAAGTGTATAAATGATTAAAACCATCAGAAATGACCTGTGATTCGCTAAAAAGTAGAATATATAAAATAAAGTAATGTATAAATGCTTACAAGTATTAGTTTTTAAAATGTATAAGAAGAGTTTATTTTAATGTATAAAATGTGAATGTAAATGAAAAATCTACAAATGTTAAAAAGCAAGTTTGGATGTGATTTTCTGAAAAAGTTTATATTTTTTATGTGAGAAAGTAATACCTGAATTTTACTTGGTGTACAGTACAAGTAATTAGATATCATTTAACTGAACCATGTGTAATTTTAAATACATATGAACATTTTTGCTCACATCACTTACTGGAAAGAAACTTGTACAATGGGCTGGTAAGACTATGTTCTTGCGAGTCGTTTCTGGTTATCTTTTGCTGTTAATCGAAATCACTGGTGGGTGTTAATCGAAATCCCACACCCACCATTCTCAAAAATTTTAAACGCAGATAAGTGACGAGATTCACAGCTGAGCTTAATTGATAACGTCACAGCCTAAGAAAGATATTGTAGGTGGTACTGTCAAAAAACACGTATGGGCTTTCTCAGCATGATGATCTTTGACTATTTCAGGTTTCGAACGTGTTCCCTAAAAGTCACGAAAACCACATCATCCCCCCTCATCAGATAACCACATTTCCTAAAACATATAGAATGAACTAAGAATAGACTGTTCTAATTATGAAGTTAATTTGCACTAATTATGAAATATACTTCATTTTACTCAAAAATCCTTAAATTTAATATTAGTTATTTGCCACGAAATAATACATAGCTTTTGCCAGTGTTTATTAGTTTAATATTAATTATAATTCTGAGATTTAACCAATAAACCAATTTAACTAATTACCATTGATTGCTCGTTAAACTTTTCACCCTGAGCGTTTTGTCAATAGGTTTATAAGGCATATATATTAAGCAGATATTCTTAAGTTTTCAATAATTTATTTATTCTTGAATAAAATTGATAAATTGTCTTAGTACTTCTCAATATATTCAAAAGGAAACCTTTATCCGATATTAAAACAGAAAAGGCTATTTAAATGTACCATGTTCCCAAAGCGCAACAAATCCTTTAATTATTAAATTACATGCTTTAAGTAACTTAAGAGCTTTTATTTAACTTTTTTATTCTATTTAATAATTTTTATTTCACTTTTTAAAAATTTTGGTTCCTTCTGTATTGTATATTTATTGATATTTTAATTGTGCTTAAAGCAATTCAAATATGAATGAACGCAAAACTAATCATAAATTAGATATACAGCTTTTTTGTTAGAAACTAAGATATGAATTTAATGTAATTAATAAAATTGGAATGTGATATCTAATTATATTTAACCTGAAAAATTCCTACAGACAGAAATAATTTTGAATATGAATGTTTTGCAGAGAATATCCAATTTAAAATTCTTTTGTAAAGATGAATGTTGAATTTATAAGCACAAAGATTTTACATATAAAATTAATGTTAGTTTATAAAGTTTTACAGCTATAAAAGAATTAGTTTTATAGACCCATACACGTTTCTAGTTTAATTATCTCTATGCAGTTAGGAAATTAAGATTAGAATCTGAATCTTCATCAAACAAATCTTTTATCAATCCTTTTAATCCCAGTAGAATTATTCTAAGATGTCTTTAGGAGAAGATTATAGTTGAAAATCTGCCTTTTTAAGATTTAAAAAGAGTAATTTGTAATTGAGTGAATACAAAATTTGGATTTAATCAATCTTATTTAATACTTTTCGTTTTGCCAAAATATAGAAAGCTTAATAATTTTCTGATAATGTTAGTATAATTTTGTAAATCATTTTGTGTATATATCAAGCTACGGAGCACCTTCTTAGCAAAATCAGCTGTATCAGGTATGAAACACGCTACCCTCCTCTCATGAGTATGGCACTTTTCCCAAACAGTCAAACGTAATCTCGACTGGCTCAGTTACTATATATGATGCAAATTAATGGAAATAAAAATACTAAATTAGCTTTTATGTAAACTTAATTGTTTCAGTCATTTACATTAAGAAGCTTGGATGTTATAATGTAACAAGATAAATTGATGATTTTCGAATTGATTGATCATAAATATAATTTCTCCATTTGTATTTTTTATTCTTGTTCATTTGAAATATAATCTCCAAAGTTGTTTCTGTAATTATTTCTACATTTTTCTGTTGATTCTAATGAATATTATTATTTTTTAAATGTCTTCATTAACCTTTCGTTAAACTGGTAATGTTGATAAATCTTATTCGATTAGAAAAGTATGTTGGCTGTTTCAGAAAGTTGTGCGTTAGTCTGAAAATTTTAAACTATCACTTTTTATTTGAATTAGTAAATCGATTCGTGAGGGCACTCAAATATTTCTGATTTGTCTTACTAAGCAACTCAAAAAATCTGTGATATCAACTTATTACCTTAATGAAAAAATTGTCTAAAGTGCTGCATCAAACAACAAAAATATATCAAAGTGGCTTCATATTCCCTCGTTAAAACCAAATTTACCAATAGTCTTATCTTGAAACGCAATGTTTCTCAATTTACTCAAATTATTGCAAATACATTTCACAGTTGCCGACCAATAGCGGAGTAGTTAGATTCCCTAACATCGAAGCCATGGACTTGGATTCGAATCATGGTTTAAGAATAGATATTCCTTTCTCTGTGTGTGTGTTTCTTTATACTTTCATTTTCAGAGCGAAGGTGGCACACCTACTTGGGAGTCCCACTGTATAAGTTGCATTCACCTTTGCCCCTGGTAGCTGTGAACAGGATTAAATTCCAAAAGGCAGTCGGGTGTTGGAGAAAAAACATTTCATGTTTAAGACGCTTCTGGCTAATAAACCAAGAAGATGAAATGTTATATGCGTGAAATTCACAGAACAAGATGATGATTTATATGCAAATGATTAGAGTTTCAATGAATTCATTGTAATAAATGGCACAGTGATGCTTACAGCGCGCGTTTAAATTTTAAAAAATTTGTGCTTCAGATTTCTCATACATGAATTGTATTTGAAAGTCGTTGGCCACTGTAAAGTTGTGATACCTTAGGAAAATGTAAAAATGCTTACCTTTTCTACTCTTTACTTGTTTCTGAGTTTTATGGAGTTCATATTGTTACCTCCATGGATTGTGATTTACGTATCCCAGTATTGCTTTTCGCATATATCGAGATCTCATGATTGTCAGCAGAATATAAAACCGAAAGGCTCAGAATAGTTAGTTATACGAAACGCCTGCTGAGTTCTAACAATTCGATATCACTAAGCCGAGCGGACAAATATGTAGCCCAAATATCTTAAATGAATTGTAGAGCCACGTCAGAAACTATAGAATCAAAAAATTAGTTAATTTTTAAAGTGGGTTCCAAATTACTGTGAACATCCATATCTAAGGTAGAAACTAAACTAATCAACTGTGGAAATGAAAGTCAGATCCCAAACCATTTAGCCTTACCATTTGGTCCGTTGAGTAGTTGTATGAATTATCGAAGATACCGCATTTCTCTGACTATGCTTTGAAATTTTCTTCGAAAATTATCCGGGGTCTCAATGTGCAAGTACAGAGTTTTGTAAATATACATCTGTTAATTGTCTTGTTCACTCTAATTTAAATATTCTGGCAAATTTTCTGTGTTGGGTGTTAATTTCAATAAATATTTATATATAATGATTTTTGTTGAATGTTGAATCGATATGAATCTATAATATACATTTTTATGTACCTAAAATTAAGTTAAAAAATCAACCTTCATATACCAAGGTTTTTTTCCTATATTGCCGGTCTCAAACATTAAACAACAGGATGAACGATGTGTTAACACTTTCATGCATGGTGTTTTATTCTTAAAATGGAACTTATCCATAATTTTTTATGACAAATGTTTTCCAAACAACTTTATTTAAAATCAACAACGATGTTCTCCCTAGCGATGTGATTCCTTCAAAATAATTCTTCTTTTCTCTTCAATATTTAGCATGTCTGTTCTGTTAATTTCCTTAGTTAGTGGTTGTTATTTCCAAGTTTAAAAGAAAACATACTTCATAAATTATAGAGCGAATTTGCTTAAACTTTCCTTGAAAATATAATTCAAAATATGTTCTTATTGTATTTTACATCTGATTGTTTTTGTAAATAAATTCAATGCCAGCATGAATCAGAGGAATTTTCAATTAGCGGAATGAAGGACAAAATGAAGAAAAGAACAAAAACTTTAGTTCATGTTTTCCTTTCATAAACAACTCCAATTCATTGTTTTTTGTTTCTATGCTTGTTATTATAAATTGCTTAAACTAATAAATCAGTTAAATATACATTGTTATACACGATAAATACAATTAACAATAAGGAAAATACAAGAAAGAAACATTTTTAATGACAATTTATAAAAATTATATTTTGCATTAATTGAGGAATATATATATCTTTTTAGAAAAATTACCTTCCATTTCACAAATTTCATTTCTTTTATTTATTAAAATTATTTTACTAAACATTAACCAATCGCCTTAAAAAAACTTTTAAAAATTGAAATGTGAAGAATAATATAACCATTATTCCTTTTTTATACAGTTTAATTAAACATTGAAAATCAGAAAATATTTAAACTATAAAAAATCATGCTATTAAATGAAGTACTTGATTACAGCTAGTTTATCTTTTCCACAATGAGATTGATGTCATTTGTTATCTCTTTCACTGAAAAAATTAATTGGTATTATTTTTATTTAATTTTTTCAACTTTCTACCAAAAAAAAATAAAAAGTTTTTAATTTATTATCGTTTGTGAAAAACATTTAATTAAATCAAAAATAAAACATATTTCTTTGTACAATAGCCTTTCTTTAATTCTACATAAATAATGTAATTTTAATTTAGAGAACTCATTTATGTATCTATTTGTATAGAATTTTAACTAATATCTGTCAAAGTGAATAAAATCTAATTTAATCTATTAATTACCTCTATTATGAATTATTTAATTATACTTATTAGAATCATATCGAGTAGTATTAAGATCTGTTAAACATCAATAATACCATGAGATTTTGAATGTTTATGCAATTTTATGCATAAGCATTTAATAATGCAATGCGTACGTACATCATTTGAATCACAATCTAGCACTAAACTTTGGTTATGCCATCCTACTAATTGGTATAGAATATGTTTTTCAACAATTTGTAAAAACAGATTAAATATCGTATGTAACGAATTCTTTTATTAATTTAAAATAGTGATAAAGGCACTCACAGAAAAATTTTAATTATCTGAGTTAAAAAAGAAAGAAAATTATACAAAAAACTGGTGCTAAAAAGATATGACTTTTCCTATACATTTCAAAAGAGTATAGAATATCGAAAGAAAAAAATAAAATACTAAATAGCCCAAACAAATGATAAATTACAAGTATCAAATTCTGTAATTAATTATTAATTAAATTAAATTATTTTGTAGTTTTTTGACATGCATTCATGTATGTTCTTCATTTACTTAGTTTTGCATTATTTGTATAAACACTATACGTAGATTTAGATGTTAATATATATCTTAATTACTGAAGTAATTGGAAAAAAATTATTTTATAAATTTGTTAATTTCTTATACTTACATTTATGTCATATTTTTTATAAAGATTTACGTACTATAAACTATTTGATTGACTAACATTGATTTATTTGATTTCCTGTAAATTTATTGCGGCATAAAGATCCCTTTCTTGCTTTAGGCCTGAAAATGTAACGATCGGTGATTGGGTGTAAAGAACTATCATAATAAGTATAAAGAAGATTAAGTCTACGATTCTGCTTTATAACCACAGGTCAAAAATATTCTAAGGAACAAAGTAAAAAAACTATGTGCAATAAAATATATTGTCAACTTCTTCAGAAAGACTCTTAGATGGTCATCCTTAGCCCTTACTATGACACATTCCTTGAAAAGTATACATAAATAATTAAATAAATAAATAACCAGTTGTACAGGATTTATTTTCTTTACCCTGCCGTCTTCGCATAAGAATCCAAAAAATGCCAACATGAAAGGGTTGAGCACCGCCTACAATGAATGGAATCCTCTTCCGAAATCTAAAATCTTCCTTTTCAAGGAAACCTTCCATCTGGAAGCGATTCTAATTATGCAATTGTGGCCTGAATTAAAAGTGCGTGAAAAGACACAAATGGATAAAACAAAGAGAGTGGGTCTCACTCACTCTTTCTTTGACGGTTCCGGATAGAAATTTTATTTATTATGGAGGGAAGTCAACCTACAAAGAAGTCAAAAAATGTGATGCCAACGTTGGTAATAAATTCCAATCAAATACGGACGTCGATTGTTACTATGAAATTATTAGTTTTTATAACTGTAGAAACAATAGGTCCAAGAGATCGGGGAGAACGAACAAAAAGCAAGAGTGAAAAGGCCTCAGAGGCTTAAAAGTTCTTTCGCCTGAAACTGCTCAGTTTTTAAACGTGGGATATCAGCTCTATTTAAGTAAGTATGAATTCTTTATTCTTGGAAAGCTTTCTTTTTATTTCAAGTATTTACGGGGAAACTTATAGATGGTTCCAAATTATAATTCCGAAGTTGGAAACTTAAAGTTTAGGAAGTATTTGAAATCTTTAATTTTATTTTTAATTTCTAGAATATAATTATTTTGGTCAGAATGCTAAATTTTTCATTTTAAATAATTTTATTCTTAGAAAATACAATGCTAAATTTTAATGCTTAAAGTCAAAACAAGAAACTATCGCGTGCTAAGACATGCAAATTAGCAACAAACAGCAACTCATTGTTCAACAAATAAGGTGCATCATTTTGTTTTTTGTGTCACGTTGCATCTAAGAGATTGGAAAGAACAATCAAAAAGATTGAGTGACATATTTTTCATGTGCACAATGTTTCCATTTTGAAGAGAGAGAAGTACAGAAAATTTATAAATTTTTAAAAATGAAAGAATATGACACTCTATTAATATATATATGCAATGTATAAATTCCTGCTTTTAAGTTTTACCTAAATAGCAAAAGTAGATCTAAATACTATTAGAAACTAAAAATCTTATCGTTATTTTTAATTATATAAAATTATGAATAAAAATGCATGCTATAAATTATAAAATGCTTATGAAAGTTGATGACCTTTATTTTTACAATTTTTTGAAAAATTAATAAAATAATTTTAATTTGTTCTTAAGTGTTTACTTAAAAAATAAAATTAGTTTTATATATTTTAAAAAACAAATTAAGCTTTATTTTTAATTACATATTTTTATTTATTATATTTATAAATATGTAATTGTAACAAAACTATATCTAAATATTTTTAAAAGCTGAATAAGCCTGTTTATATTTTTAACTATATAAATAATATTTATAAAATTGTGAATAAAAATGTATTTAAAAATTATAACTTTACGCTTATGAAGGTTAATAAGCATTATTTATACAAGGTTTCAGAAATTGTTTAAAATACTTTTAATTTGTGTTCATAAATGTTTGCCTAAATAATAAAATAGATTTAAATAATTTTAAAATAAATTAAACATGTTTTTATTTATAATATTTATATTTTATTATTTAAGAAAAAACGTATATATATATATATATATATATATATATATATATATATATATATATATATATATATATATATATATATATATATATGTATGTATGTATGTATATATATATATGTATGTATGTATATACATATAAACAATAATTTTAGGCTTAGGAGAGTTGAAGAAGATTAGCATCAGTTTTCGATGAATAATTAAAATACTTGTTGTTGCTAAGTAGCTTTTACATCACATGCGCTAGATAATTTTATTGTAAGAAAAATATCTAAACTCTAAATATTTCTAAAACCTATAACATGCAGCGACTGTAATTGTTTATTAGTTGTCTGATGTAAAAAAGTTTACATATTCTTTCACATTTATTATAATTAAAATGTAAATGGTTTTAGGGTGTAAAACATAAACTTTTGCACAATTCATCGATTTATTCATCGATATCATAAAACTGATTGATTCGTATTCACAGATATTTATCATAAAAAGTATTAAAATGCAGGAAACTCTTATAAATTAGTGTATCGCCTATATTTTTTCAATTCTCCTGGTGAAATGAATGTATCTCTATATATCGACTTATGATATAGTTTCAGTATTTATATACTAACTTTTTCCTTCAAGAGATTAAACATAACTGTATTTTGTTTTGCAGATCAAATCTGAGAGAGCGGGAAAAATTCCCAACCGCTTAACTGCTTTTAATCAACAGGTATTGTTTTTAAATTTGTTTGAAAATTTTCAGATTTAAGACAAATCAACCCGCAAATAAAAATAGGATGCTATGTCAAAAACGATATTAAAACTCAAAACTCTTAGGTAAAAAAATCCTAATTTTGATATCATTTTGATTTCACAAACTTGTATTTATTTTATTTGTATCAGAACATATTCTATTTTGGTACATTTTTTTAAGATCTCGTTGACCGGAAAAAGATAGCCCTAAACAACATAATTTCTTGACAATAACAGAAACCTTTATCAAGTACAAGTGTAAAAAGTTATTCTTTTTAGGTTTTCCATACATCCTTTTTTGTTGCAGTTAAAATAATGAACTTAAAGTACCTTCATATTTAGTTATTTTTGTAAATAAACTTAGAAACAAATAATGGTGTATTCTAAACTAGGGATTGGCGAACTTTTCTAAGTCACGAGCTACTTTTAATTTTTTATTTGCTTCACGATCACCTTCAATGATGATTCGGGGCTTAAACAAGTATTTTTAGGGAGGCGGTTCATTAAAATTAGCAGTGGCGATCACCCCAAAATGCCTTGGCGGTACTCTTTATTCTGATCTCTGTTCTAAAAAATTTTTATTTCTTATACATTTGCACTGGGGAACAATATAAAAAAATTTTTTCAATTTGGCAAAATTTTGGACAATTTTTCTAGTAGGAGTTTTTCACACATATATCTCTATTTCATACTACATTAAACCTCGAATCAAATTATCATTTCTGTTATTTGAAATATTCTTTAAATGGTTCAAAAGGTTGAAAACTTTCGTATTCTCGAGTGCCATTTACCATGTTAAATCACATAAAAAGAAATTTCATTTTAAAACGAAAACTATCAGAATTTAATTTCGAAAAATGCCTACATTTAATGTTTTCCTTATGATATCACTTAGAGTAAGTTCAATAAAATCATTTCAATAGTTATCAGTGCACACTGCTGAAAAAAGTCGTTGAAATGTGTTTACGACTACATACATCAATGATTACTGTGTTACGAGGTGCTTTAAACTCACCCAACGATTCAATAGTTTAGCTATAAAAAGATGAGAACAGCATACCCGCTTCGTGACTCATTCATAATAAATTTCCAAAAGAATGATCTCTTTGAGAGTTTTTGGTTTGCGGGCAAGTTTCCAAAAAAAAAGAATTCGAAATCATTACAAACGCATTCAAATTTCACTTTGTTCCGCACTGAGTGTTTCGACTGTTTATGGAAGAGTTCTATTGATTTTCAACTTCAAGTTCTTTCCTAATATTTGAATAAGTTTCGAACATAACTACTTATTCGTATAAAATCCGCGCTCTTTTTATGGTTCCCTCGAATGAAAATGTTTTTGTAACTGGTTAAACATAAAAAAATAGATTTTTGAAACGTTTTGATTGTATTCTTTCGGATTTTATGCCTTGTAGAATAAACATGCGTTTCTTATGTTTGTTAAATGACATTTCTTACAAAAATACTTATGCAAATATTGTAAATAAATCATTTGAGCACTTTTTAAAATTATTTTAGGCTTACTGAGAACCAATAACTTCAATTCAGTTGCTCATGAATAGTATTTTTTATTTGTAAATATCCTTATATTTATCTAATTAATTGTTAAATTTGTTCTTGACAATTTAAAACATCCCGGTATATATATATATATATATATATATATATATATATATATATATATATATATATATATATATATATATATATATATATATATATGATTCTAAGCCTTATCATTACTGAAAAGCTTCATCTTGTTTTTTAGTAGAAATTTATATTTTTCTTCAATTCTTATAATTATATTCAGTACTAGCTGAATGTACCCGCCTCGGCTGCGTCCGTTTAAGCAACTTTACATCAGGCTTAATGGATTGATATAATGCATGCTTACTTAGTTTGAAATTTACCAGGAGAGAAGATTTGAACTGTAGGATTTGGAGGATACAATCTAATTAGAAACTGAGAAAATAAATAAATTACTGCCGTGTGAAAATGGAAGCAAAACTTAAATCAGATATGTTTTGTATACCGAAATAAACAAAAACCCAAGGAATTAGAAAAGAATATCTCTTGTCTGCGCATAAATGTGTAAGTATTCAATTTAATTTAAATATTAGCTACTTAAAAGAGTATATTTTACATTATAGAAGGAGAAATTCAAGTATAGATTTGAGAAAAACAAATCGAATGAAGTGTATAATCGATGAATACCGGGAGTTATCAAATTATTAATTAAAGTCAAGGTAATTTTAACCGCTTTCTCATGCATTTCCTCGTGGTAACGCATTAGAAAAGGTGAAAAAGCATTCACGGAAGAGGTCTAAACCAATAGCTTTCGAAAATCGGATAAAAAACATTAAATATCGTTATTTTTTTAAACATTATTTTTTGGCAAAGCAGAAAGATTAATGGATCCATTGACGTAAATATTTTTCTTTATTCCTACCGGTAACGGATAGTTGAAAATTTTAAAAAGATAAAAAGAGGTAACACACGCTTCTTTCTAGAAGCGAGTATAATTTTGGATAATATTTTAATATTTACATATCTTCAACTAATTATATCACGGGAAAAGCAACTTTATTGGAAATTCCATTCAGCATATATTATGCTTGAAATTAATTACAATCAAAATTTCGGAAGGAAGCTTGGTTTTTATCTCAACTTGATATAAGTTTCCTTCTATTCCTAATCTATTCCATTCTAATCGTTTTATTCCATTCATTCTATTTCGATTTCAAGCTTCAATCTATTTCTATTTCATTCTATTCCCTTCATTTTATTGCCGTTTTTAATAAAGCCCCAAACAAAATTTTTGCAGACAAACGGATATAAACTGATTTCATTTATATAGATTATAATTCAAGAAATTTTTGGCTTCTTTTAAACCATTTTGTAAGGCCACGATTTATTTTAAACAATAATAAGTGTGTACATTCAACATCATGTTTAATACTTTTCATCATATTAAATGCAAAGAAAAAAATAAATTGAAATAAAAATAAAATTTTCCGAAACAAAATGTCATCCAGATTTGAAATCTAAATTTTTTTATCTTCTTTAAGACTTTGTGTAATGAATCGTACCTTTACTCTAAACTGAATTATAAATTTTTTAACCTCTGAAGTCTTCCAATCTCCCACTCTCAATTTTTAATAAAAAATAATAAAAATACTAAATATTATGTTAAAATTTGATATTAAAAGCTATTAGAAGAAAAACCAACCCAAATATTTTCAGAGAAAACTATTTATGATTTATATACAGAGATTTTCAAAATGAGTATAATAAAACCAATCTTATATATTACAAACAAACATAAATATAATTTCAAAATATTTAACTTAACAATTTAATATTTTTACGTTATCAAAACTATTGTCAAAGAAATTTTTTACAGGATTACCATCAAATGTGAGCATTTGTCATTTAAAACTCACTTAATCACTTCTTAAAAGCAAAATATAGTTTCATACTTTTGCCTAAGTAGTGGCATAAAAACAAATTATCATTTGAAAATATTAGCAATTTATTTCAGTTCGATCCTTAAGAAAGTAAGCTGGAAATCAAACTAAAATCATAAAGACTGTTAATTAGCTTTGTGAAAAATTAAAAGATAAAAAATGTTGCTTTGCGTGAAGAATGCTACAGTCACTTACATAATAACATAAAAAATACGCCTTTTATATTAATTAAACATATCCAATTTTATTTTTAACGAACATTTTAGATAAACTTCAAGATGGAAATATTCTTCAAATTTCTAAGTTTCAGCGCTTAAAAGTGTATTATGGAAAACGACTCTAAAACTCGAGTTTTATAATCTAGAAGCTCTAGAATGTGAGTTCACGTGTTCAATCCCTACTTTCAAATACAATTACTCTTAAGAGGCCAAATATTTTGTATTTCGAATTTTCTTTCTATACTTCGAAAATAATTGTATCCTACATTTTAAAATCTCACATGAGTTTAAATAATCTTAATATTGATCGAGTTTGAAAAGAAATTTTGTGTAATGTTTCTGGCGCACAAGCAATTTTTGAATCCCATTCAACTTTAACTAACCACTTTATTAACTTAACTTCGAAGCATATTTTGTAGATTAAAACAATATTTGTTTCCGCGGGTGCTATGTTAAATTTCTAATCTTTGTCGTCTGAATTTTTTACAACAGCTTTTCTTTTTCAATTAAGTTCGATTACTTAACATCATTATCTGATTAAATCATTTTTCTATATTTATCTTAATATCATTATTAAATTATTTATCTCTAACATTATCAAAATTACGTAATATCATTATCCATTGTCTCTTTTGTATAAACAGACATCTAGTATCGCAAACACATGAAAGAAACAATTTTAGTTTATTTCTCATTTTGTTATTGAACAGAAAAACTTAAAGGAATGGGTATTTGATCAGTACTACACTTCTTAAATCACATCTAAAACTTTTCTACGGATAAATTCTGTAATTTCACGGCGATGTATCTATACTATCCAATTGTACAACTCTAAAGTAAATGTTAACAGAGATTACAATTATAATTCTATTCAATTTAAAAGCATTGTTATGAGAGTCCAATAATTTTTGACTTTCAGTAAACACCGGAAATCTTGTGTAAAATATACCAATATGCCTTCACAGTAACATGAACGTTTAGTTCCGTCATATAATTAAAGTGAAGTATCAGTAATTTTACACAAATATTCTTTACAATAAAAGGGATACATAAGATGGTAACAGTAATAAATTCATAAGGGTAGAAAGTAGTAACACATAAAAGAGATAAAGTTAGGTTTTTGTAATCACTTACATCATATCAGTGGAAATTGAAGTATTTATTAACATGAAATCAAATCTCCTATTATTGTAACATTTTTAATATCATTTAAGTGAAATATTCTTAGAACATCAGCCATAAATAATAACAATGTTGGAACGTTGTCATTCCTTTTAAATATAATTTATAATTTCAGCCTGTTATATTTTATGTGTCTGAAAGCACGGCATCGCCAGTCAGATCAGTCGCTTTTCTGGCATTTTCTTCTTCATTCTGATCATTTGCAATTGGTGGCATTCTGTAAAATATTGATATTAAAAACCATTAGTTAATTTAGCTGATGTTTTTCATAAATTTAATCAGATGAGGAAAATGAAATACAGACCAATTGCTCATAAAAATTTACTGTATTATTACTTTGATACAAGAATTAAAATTTCCCTTAAAGAATAAAGCTTCCTTTCACTCATTTTTCCAATATTATTTTCCACACACACGGTTTTTAATCTTAATTTTTCCTTCTCTGAATGTTTTATTTTGTATTCAAAATTACTCATCTTGTTCTCATTGAAAACTTTCTAATTTAATTTTTTTTTCCTTTTAGATTATGTTTTTCTGATTGCCTCATATATATATATATATGCATACATATATATATATATATATATATATATATATATATATATATATATATATATATATATATATATATATATATATATATATATATATATATATATATCAACTTGAATAAAATATTCCAATATTCCAAAAGAAAACTAGATATATATCTTTAATTTAAAGGTTTTGCTTGGGCGCATTTCTTTTAAATCGAAGGAATTTATATTCATTTCTTAAATAAAAATTTTCACACAAAAGCAACTGGTCTGTTTACGAGCGTAAAATTCAAATGAAGCTTGCAAAAACCATTTTCTTTTTCGCTAATATTTCCTGAACGCTTCCAACAATTGAATAAATTTCGAGCGCCGCTGATATCAGCAATTTCTTTCAACGATATCACACAAATAGAAAAGAAAAATGAGAGTATATTCCAGCGCAATTGAAAAACGTTTCATATCCAGAATATCTGAAAATTTATTTACCTTTCAGAGAAATATAAATATCTTTTCAGACATTCGCGGATTTAAATAGATCGAAACGGGTGGGAAATTAAAATAGCGAATACTCTTTATTTTAATCAATCAATGCAAATAATAAACATTAGTTGTGGAAAAAACCACATGAGACAACTTTTTTATAAAACAATTTTAATTAGAATAAACTGAATAATTTTCATCTTCGAAATAAAATTAAATTACAATAATTGTTTGGCAATTCATTTATTTTAATTAAATAGTATGTTCAATTTATATTTTCGCAAAGAGTGTCTCATTTGTAATTTTCTATTTTTGAATTTCTCGAGAACCGATCCATCTTATTTCATATAGTAACTTTAAAAAATTAAATTTGATGGTAGTTTGAAAGATAGGCTTCTCTGTAGTTTTCAGGCAATTCATCAGTGTCAGTTAGAACATACAAGAGAGAAATAAGAATTAATAATTTAAGTTATTTAACTAATTTATCATTCACATTCAGGACTATTATTAACATTCATTTCAAACAGGTTTTAGATTTAAATATATGTTATTTTCCAATAGTATTTCATAAGAAAAATTTTTATTCCATATAAAAATTCAAATTTAAAAATTCAGATCATACGTTCCATAGAATTTTTTTTCAATTTATCAAAGTTACAATGGATTTATATATGTGTATTTTTTAATCTAATTTATGCGTGAAATAAATTTGAAAAAGCAAAACTCATTTATATTTATTAAATAATTTCTGTATCTTATTTAAAACAGCATTTTCTAACTTAGGTTTTATTATTTTCCAAGGAGTCAAAATGAAAGGAGTCAACATGAGTCAAAATGACAAGAAATAAATAAATCATGTTTACATATTGATCCGTGTGCCCAAAACTAAGTAATCTTCTTGATACGCGAGCAAGATGTTTCTAATACTTAGCTGCCAGTCTTAATTGATAATAAATTGTTCAACCTTCAACGTTTCAGAAAACAAAGAAAATGAAGCTATAAATCACTCGTTGAAGAAGTCATTCGATACATTTTCTTTTGATCTTACATTTGTTGCATTCAAATAAATTTAATTCATTAAGAAAATACACCGTGTATTTAACTAGAGAATTTAATTAATGAATTCTTTTAAGAGGGTTTATAATTGGAAAATGCTGAGTTTTCAGGAAACAGATTTCATTTTTGTTAAATAGCTTAAAAATAAATAAATAATTATAACCAATTTTATATTTGATGTATACAGCAAATTTATTTATCTCATGTTCGTGTGTTATATGTGTATTACATCTAATATATAAATATAATATAAACGATATAGAGGCTCACATTATTAAAAACGTATGTGATGTGAAGTGTTATCATTCACAATATATCCCAAAATTATTTTTTTCATGGAACTTTAAGCCTTTTTAACGAAAAACATATGTGATGTGAAGTGTTATCATTCATAATATATCCCACAGAATTTGTTTTTTCATAGAACTTTAAGCCTTTTTCGTTTAGTAAGATTTTTACTGAAAAACCTTCGATCTATTGGACAATAGATGAAATCATTCGTTTCAAATGTATTAACTTTGACAAACAATGTACAGAGAAATCTGTCTTCCTATTATCAGTACTTTTTTAGCTCTCGAAAAATATTTTAATTTGGTATTCTTCTTTCCATTGTAATTTTCAATAATTTTTAAAACTCAGTATTTTATCAACAATAATTTACAATATTACAATAGCAATGAGAGTCATCATAGCCTGGTGATTTAAGGCGTCATACTCGTGGCTACATAGTTACAGATTCGAAGAGGGAAGTCCTAGGCTGATGTGTCCTGTGATGCAGACTCGGACACTCAAGATAGGTAGTGGTCTTAATGTCAACCATCTGAAATGATATTTCAAGGAAGGTTTATCAATTCTAGGGTTTTCCACTTGATTCCAGCTTCTAAATGGCGAGATCCACTATCGGGTTAACAATGGCACACACACACACATTAGATGCGCCAAACACCCATAAAAATAAAAACACCCATCCGTTCCCTCATTCTAATACCAAAAGATACATATGTCCCTGAAATTGCGGAGTATTTGTAACCAACAACAATATGTATCAATGGCACACACACATTAGATGCGCCAAACACCCATAAAAATAAAAACACCAACCATTCCATCATTCTAATACCAAAAGATACATATGTGCCTGAAATTGCGGAGTATTTGTAACCAACAACAATATGTATGTATTTTTAAAATTTGTGTAATTTCTTTAGGAAAATATATCATTTTTCCTAATTGGGTTTTCTTTTATAGAACGTTGGTAGTTTGAGTTGATGAAAAAAATGCCTCAGAGATTAAAACAAAGTAAAATCTCTTCCTTCTTCGAAGGTAAGTTTAAATTTTAATTTTTGAGTTATAATTGGTATTATAATAAATTATTTCTTTTTATTACTATAGAATCTTAATTTATTTAAAGTTTTCAAAAACAACACATATGCTTTTATTGACAAGAAATTTTGTAAAATTGTTATCAATAAGTGATGAGAAATTTTCTGTTAAGAATTTACATTTACGCATAAGAATTTTCGCTAATGCCAAATTGGCTTAATATAATTAATATGAATTCTTTGCCTGTCATTTCATTCTTCAGTTATAAGAATAAATTGAAAACGACAGAGGAAAACTATTGTTTATTTTCTACATGAATTTTTTATTTGCTGAAATATATTATCTTAATTTTAAGGAAAATATATTCCTCTGTTTTGAAATATTTCAATAGTCAATTTATAAAAAAAACTTCTTTTTAAAATCACGCATCGTATACACTTGATTTATTACTTAAAACACGCTTTTTTTATTGTTCACATGTTCAACAAAAATGCTGAAAATACATTACAAAATTATTTTAAAGATACGTTTGTAAATATGCATGATCTATTTAAATGATTTTACAAGATATGCAAAACATTTCATTTCTAAACTAATTATTGTTAAAAAATGTTTTAATAATTTATTGAAATGTTTTAAATAATTTAATTTGCATATTTAAGGCATGTATAATTAAATAAAATTTGCTTCAATGCATTCAAATACTGGTTTTTTTATTTAACATAACTCGCTACTTTTGTCATAAATGTAAAAAAAATAATTAATATTAATAATTGGATTCAACTCTTCCTTTAAAAACAATAATTCAATCTTACATTTTTAAAATTGATTCTGATTAAAATAAAGAGCTTAGTATTTTTATCTTATTAATATTTATTGTATTATTATTATTACTTTAAATGCAAAATCAAAATCTAGAAAAATCATGCGTTTAAATTTAAAGTTTTTTCATGAACTGAAGTGTACATTAATAAAACATTTAGAACAGGTTTAGTCAGCCTTATTGCTATAGCATGCCAATACGATTTCTGGTGCCAGATTGCAGGAAATATTTTAAATAAATTCGAGGGCCGTAGCAATATATGCTGAGAATGGAATTCCAGAGAAAAGGAATAGAGAATCACAATCCAGAGTAGACAGATTTTAGTTTCATAACATATTAATTAGGCACCATTAAAAGATGCTTATTAATGTAAAAATAAACAACATAAAATACATTTAGGTAATTTAATAAAAAATTAAAATGTTAATGTTAACTTTATCTTAGCAACCTCCGTTCTGCTTAGTAGTGCAGTATTAAGGTTGCCGATGCCTGGATTTAGAGCATATTTGTTCAGTGCCTGATTTAGAGCAAATTTTTAATAATACTCGTTTAGAATTTAGTTGCTTTTTTATTACATGTTTAATTTATTTTTATTTAATTTCGCTTTTTAAAATTTTAAAAATAGTTCAATATGCATTTAAAATAATATTCTATAAATATTGAATGCAATATTTACATTATTATTACAAATATTGAATGCAATATTTACATGTATTTTTATATTTAAAAGCGCCAAAGTTTGTAAACATTGTAAATGGTTATCATAGTTAAAATTTCTAATTGTATGTATCTTACTTTGAGTTAAATATTCCTTATTATATAATATTCGTTTTTTATGCTCAAAAAATTGATTTAAAATTTATTTCAGTATTATTGATTTATGCAAATTGTATTTAAATTTATAAAAAAAAATTATGCTCAAAAGGGAAATGTTTCTCATAAAACAAATGGAGATGAAATATAAAATGCATAAAATATATATGTATCATACTTACAATATATTTTATATGGTATTTATATGTTATATTTTTGTTATCTATATATTGTTATATGCTTATTGTATTTTCTTTGTATGTTGTTTTTTTTTTAATAATTTATATTATGTGCATTTAAATAATACGTAAGCATCTTAGAGAAAAGGAAAGTTAAGATTTGCTTAGTTAAAAAAGATCGTTGAATTGTTAGTAAATTGAATTAAAATTTTTGTTGAAGCAATAAATAAAATATATGTGTAAGCGGAAATTTTGCATAATTATAACACAGTTACATTTATTTATTTTTGTTAACAAAAAGGGTGAACTAAAAAAATAAATAAATAAGTACATGCTTACGCTACATTTTAATGGGCCCCTATTACAGAAAAGAAACATGAATGCTTACTTTGTATGTATATAAAACTTACACATTCATCTTAATGCATTCATTTTCTTTTTAATCATAAATATTCAATGATATTACATATTCATTTCAATCAAATGTAGTAAGAAATAAAAGAGAAATACTTTGAATAAAATCTTATAACAAAATTAATGAAACACTGTTCAACTATTTCAGACACAGGAAACGAAAATATTGCTTACTTCTGTAAAAATGTGCATTAAATAAATTTTATTTTATAATCCGGAAAATTATATGAGTTGCAAAGTTTGTGAAAAGCTATAAAGCGTGAACGAAAAGGTTCATTGACTTGAGATTTAAAATGTTATTCAAAAAGAAACCTTTTAAAGAAAAATAATAAACAGTATTCAGCAATTCCTCTTTCGATGCTATGATAATATGAGTGGAAAACCATTTATTACGATTACTCATTGTTCTGGGTTGAAAAGCGCATTTAAAGAGGAGACGAGGCTTTTTCCTTCCATTAAACAAAGCGACGGGGGTGGAGAAGTTTCTGGAATTTTGCCAAAACATCTATGCTAGAGATGCGCTATATCAATGGCTTCATGTTAATCGTCAAAAATATGAAATGTTCTCAGTCATTTGCTATTATCTTAATTCTTTTCAGTTATAAGAAATCGTTTGAAAGAAACAATAAAATACTTATTAGAATTAGTTTAAAAATTATCTCAATATTTTATTCCATTTTTCAATTTTGTAAATTTAAGAAAATATTATTTTATTCTCTTCTACGTATATGTACATATGCGTAACCCTAATTAAGATCAAAGTATGCGAATAATTTTTGTGTTTGTGAAATTTAATGGATATTATAACATTGAACTCACCTTTTGCAATATTTATGAAAGAATAATTCTCCATTTTCATAATGCAGCTTTGATTTTTAGTCACTATTTATGTCTTATTTTAGTCAATCTTTGTGGATTTCTTCTTGGCTAGCTCCTGAATATTCAGCGCCCTGTATCAAATGATAATAGCGTGTTCTTATACGCCTTAATTGGAGTCAAAGTGCACGAGTATTTCAGTGCATAAAATTTTGTATTGCCTTATTTTAGTATTTATCTTAATATTTAATTCCATTTTTAAGTAATGTTGCGAATATAAGAATTTTCTATGATATTCCTCTTTACATATATGCATCCGTATAACCCTAACTAAGATAAGTATACAAGTTTTTTTCGATGCTTAAATCTCAGTAGAGGCATTTTTTAAACAATAATCTTAATATTTGATTCCAGCCTCGTAATATTTATGAATTATTATGTAGTATGCAGTAAAAAAATCTTTTCAGTTAAATAAAAGTTTATTTACTTTTTTTCCGTTAAGAATTTTAGATTTATTCAGTTAATTTACTATGAAAAATTCCTAAAACTATATTAAAAATCAAATTTTGTTATGTTAATAATCATTTAATATTCATATGAAAATTAGATATTCTTTAAAAAAATATAGGTAAATGTGAAATTAACATGTTAATAGCTCATTTTGATTAGTCAATAATTTGTTAAAATCTAAGAATATTTCTGATATATATATATATATATATATATATATATATATATATATATATATATATATATATATATATATATATATATTCTTAAACACTCCTAATGAACGAGGTGCAAATTAAAATAGGTTTTACTTTTCTATGAAAGTACATTTTTACCAACAATAGCTTCATATATACGAATCAGATTCCCCTAATATGTCTTTATGTAAAAATGGAACACAACGAGAGAAACTGGTAAATATTATGAAAAAAAAAAATCCAATTTTAAACACCAACGAACATACAATTTGCTCTTTATTTAATCTTTTCAATTTTGAGCTGAAGATTGTATAGTGAGTGATCGGACAGCAGTCTTTGACTTCGATCCCAGTATCTGTTGAATTACGGAAAAAGAATGTTGCATTTTTGATTTCACACATTAGTCGAGGTGAGTGCCAAAGACTTCAGATTTCATCCTTTTCAATCGCAAATATGGCCTACTATCGGTGAAAAATTATCTTAAACTTCAGATTACCCTAATTAAATCATTAATAATAATGAAAATTTACTATAAAATTATTGGTAATTATATCCGAATTTTAGATATGAAGTAAATAGTAAAAAGTAACTGAAATCAAAGGAACGACAACCGAATAAGCACTCAAATATTTGTTTCTGTATTTAGAACAAAAACTCCTGCTTCACTCATTTCTATTATACGGCTTCTTTTATCATATCGATATAAACTATTGTTTGAAATAGAATAATTTACTGAGATCAAAGAATGTTTCTATTTACAAGCAATCTAACATTAAATTTCAAAAATAATTGAAACAATTAAAAATAATACAGCAATTCGCACTCTTGTGTAGCAAAAATGTTTTATGAGAATATCAAATGTTCATTATGGATTCTTATGAAAAAATATCCAAGAATCGAAAAAATTTTATTCCCTCTTTGTTTTTATAAAAATAATTTATCTGTATTTGAAAAACATGATTTTATGCGCTTTCCTAAAAATTTTAATATTATCGACTTATCTCCAATTGTTAGACTAGTGTAAATTAAGGAGATATTGAAAATAAATTTAAAACAAATAAACAAATTAAGGTCAGTGCACATTTATCAAACATGAAACTTCAAAGTACATTTAATAGATATACATAAAACTTCAGTCCAAATTTAATAGACCAGCATAAAAAATCTCAGTACACATTTAAGAAATTAAATGAAACTTCAGTGCATTTTTTAACAAATAAACACGAAACCTCTATGCACATTTAAGAAACATTTTCATAAATACAAGTAAAGTAAATATGTAAAATCTAATCTTTCTCGAGTTATTTGTAACTTCTTTTCTAGTGCTACCATAATTTCAAAAAATTTTATATTTATATTGTCTGCTCTTTATTTGCATTACATTAATCATTTATTAAATGTTTTGACAGTAAAACAATCAAAAATTTTCCACATCATTTGTACCTAGTTCAATTAAATTAATAACACCTAATAAAAATTCTCGTTAACTCTTAAATAAAATTAATATAATTATAAAGCCTTTGTTTAATATATATATATATATATATGCACATATATGTATATATATATATATATATATGGTTTTGTGCAAATACGTTTACCTTTCTTTAGATATAAGAGTTGAGCCTTACCGTTAACCCTCATTTGTTGTTCAGGAAATGTTTAGATACACAAAATGTCATGTTCGTTTTATTTGGAGTATTTTTAATGGTGCATCCAATGTTTTTCAGTGAAAAGTATATTGCAATATTGATTTAAGTTCTGTAAAATTAGACAAATGGAACTAAGAAAAGAACACCGATTTTAATAATGACGTTTATTAGAAGGGAATTTGAAACTGAGGGAAGATTTCTCTTTGTCTGTTGGTGGTTTTGATTAGAGAGAGAGAAGTCATAAACTAACAAAAGATAAATAGTTGCCAAATATTCGTAAAAACGAATAACTACTATCAGCAAAGGATTTAATTTCAGGCAATCAGAGAAAGGGAAAAGTGTTTGAGAGATGCATTTTTGAACTCAGTCTATAAAATTGGACAACATAGTGATTACTATATTCGTTCTATTTTTTAAGTACTTCGAAAATTTTGTTGTGAGATTTTGCTTTTAAATATGTATACTATATACAATAGACCAATTTATCACCAAGATCACGAAACTATTATTTAAGATAACCTAAAAACATGGCTACCTGCTATTTCATATAATCAGCAAAGTCTCAAAATCAATACTTTAAGGAGTTTAAGCTAAGAAAAGTAATACAATTATTCTTTTATAATTTATTACTTTCGCATGTTATCTGTTAACATGCGTTACTTTACGAAACAATTTAATGTAAATCTTTTATAAAATTTCACATATGAGTATGTTAAGTTTCTGAACTGGTTTAAGAAGTTTAAGAACTGGTTTCAAAAAATTAAACATTTTCTTTAATGAAACATAAAACAGGTATTCTTGTTCTTAATTGGACTGAATAAAACATTTTTTGACATCCACAAAGTTGTCTATTTTGCATACCTATAAGTTTAAATCAGTATAATTACGTTAAGGCTATTTCCAAAAAATTTTCAGTGCTCTAAATATATATAATTTAAAATAAGTTTAAATTCTAAACATGATTTTTTCAAAGGAATTCAATTATATTATTTATACAATTATAAAATATAAAAAATATCAGCTTAAATTTTACTATACCCCGTTTAACTGATAGAGAGAGATAGAGAGAGAGAGAGAGAGAGAGAGAGAGAGAGAGAGAGAGAGAGAGAGATAGATAGATAGATAGATAGATATGATACTCATAGAAAACTATTATGCATAAAAATACTATAATGGCATTTCAAATATGTCACCAATCATTGTATCAGGAAATTAAATAAAAAAATTTATATACATTCGATCTCTTGATTAAATTACTAACAAGAAGGAACTTATACAATTTTGATATTCATTTTTGTATTAAACAACAATAATTTTGCAATTAAATATACCAAAATTTTGAATGGCAATTTTGAATTTTTAAATAGATCATACAAGATTAATTTTTTCAGCTTTATAACAAGACAAGAGAGTAAAACTTTATAAAATGTCATTTTAAAATTTTAGAGGATTTTCGACCGATGGCTGAGTGGTTAGCGCTCCTGACTCCTGAGCTGTGGGTCTCAGGTTCAAATCCCTGTTCGGGCATGGATGTTACTTTCTTTTCTGTCTTTCTCTGTTTTGTACTGTGTTACTCTGTTTTTTTGTGCTGATGTATGAATGTGGCTCACCCCATAAACGGGTTTGTGGTGGTATGGCGCGGCAACGCTACTCGCCTCCGTGATTTGGTTCATATGCGTCCGCTGGGTAAAGACAAATGAGCAGCAGTTTTTGGCCTTGTTGTGGCTTAGGGTTCGTCACCCGAGTGCCCGCCACTGGAAAAAAATTTTTTAGAGAATACATAAAATTATATAGATTTCAGTTGCTTAAAAGAAGGATTAACATAAAAATATCCACAGTTAGAAACATAATATAATATGTAACACTTTCCCTCTTCGGGCTATCTGTTAAACTGGCATTTAAATAGTTACATTCTTGTCATCCGTTTAACAGTTCATGGGTTTGATTTCCACGTAGCAGGTATGGTTTGAATCTATTTTAAACTGTGGGTCACAATTCCGTTGTTCCTGGTGAGTAAAATGCGTGGCTACTGATTGACAAACAAACCAAACTTAAACCATCAGTTCTTCGACTAGTGGTTAGCTAGATATATTTGTGATTTTTCCTGGCATTTTGTATACAATACAAAATGATGTAATTATCTTAGCAAATTAAATGTAAATTGTTGTAAGAATTCCAAGATCTTAAAACATAAGGAGGAAGTACCTAGTCCTTATAATTTAAATAATTTTTCTTGATGAAGTGTACTGATAAGATTTCATCCACTGATGAACTATAGAAAACAAATTTCGCGTGTCTGCTTTGTGTCAGCACATTTGTTAGGGTGAGTTCTTGAAAACATTTTTAGGTTCCTTCCTAGAAATAAGGGAATAATTCCCACTATAAAATAAAGAATAGTTTTTGCATAAAGCTGTAAGGCAATCTTCAAATGTTAAACAATCGGAAATGCGTTGCTTATATACAGCCCCAAAACTAAGTAAGTCTTCTTTATTAACCAGAGTGCTTAAAGTAATAATTTGTATTCTAATGAAATGAAACTACAAAAGTAAGGTTTTCATCTTGCTTTAAATATTAAATAATTCATATTGTTCCTGTCAGGATATTTTTAAAATAATTTTTACTCAAATAATTGTAGTAACGGGAAAGATATTTAAGACCACGTCTCAATTGAAATTTTTGGACATTTCATAGTAATTTGAACTCAGAATATTTGTGTACTTCATAAATAATAGAACAAGAAAAGATTTTGCTGTTGTATAATGCTTCTAGGATTTCCTCCTACAAGGGGTGGTAGTGCTGGTACTACATAGAGCGGGGCACCTAGTGATTTTGCCATTGTAGCCTCAAAAGTGAGTCTCCATGATTTAGGAAGCAGGGACAAAGCATAAGACACCCAGACTTGCCCTGCTACAACCAGAATTATGATTGCACATAGTGGGCATTGCGACCACGACATATTTAACAAGCTCTAGCTATCATTAAAAAACATGATAGATCTTCATCTGGGTTGAGATTCGAACTCACTACCTTCTGATAACGAAAACGATGCCCTACCACTAGAAAGATATTGTATATATATAAATTCTTATAAATCTTCAGTCCATTTTAATATTTTTTGAAAGTAGTAAATTTACATTACTCTCGAAACGTTTGCGAGGCTATTCAGTACTATTTTATCGATACTTTCTCTTATCTGTATAAAAATTTTATATTATGCCAAAAATATAATTTAACCCTTTTATATGCAAAATGTAATTATTTTGTTTTAAGTTACTTCGTTATATAAAAGGATATAATTACATTTTATTGCAAAATTGAAAAATTAACATTGAAAAAAAAGATGATCATGAATACAGTTCTACGGAGAATGATGAGAATTCAGATTTCAATTTTGAAATTTCACCGAGTTTTTTTATATTTTTTTATTAAATATAATTTCGATTTATACATACTTTTATATCAAATAAGTATTTGTTTCCTCTATCATATTTTGGAGCTAATATTACAGATTTTACATACAATTGAATTATTTTTATCTAATAATAGCATTGCTATTTTTGTGGAATTTACTAAACATGTTTGAAATTTTCGTAAATCTTTTAGGCATGTTTCGATTTTCATTGTATTGTATAAAGAACTGAATATGTGGCCTTAATAGCCTGCGAGAAAAGGCTCGTTCTCATATCTGGGAGGTAACAAGTTGGTTACTGAAACACACAGCTCTGAGAAATCCCCCATGCCCGTTAAAAATTTTCTAAGTTCATCACTTGGCTTAGTGAGATGGGTGCTAGTCAACAAGTCGATTGTATCCCCAGATCGTATCTTATGATTACACAGCAATTTTAAATGTATGTAAAGGGTTCGGTATCAGCAGAAATAAAAAGGCCGAAAACGTATGGCAACAAATTATTCGTTGCTGTTATTATTTATGACACTTGGACACACACAGAAGCCAAGCTTTCTTTGCCGGCAGCTATGCGAATGTAAGTCAGTATATAAGATGCGTCTTTCGTTTAACCAGAACACCACGAAGGTGAAAGTAAGACTTAGCTTTAAAACTCCTCCAATAGAAGGCACCACCAGAGTATCCACACTCTTAATTTTGACATTGATCTGGAGGGAGAAGAAATTTTCTTCAGATTATTACACCCATGGTAACTGTTCAAGGACCGACCACTCTCTTAATTTTGACTCTCTTAATCAAGGACCGACCACAGGACTTTCGATTCCACGAACCTAACGAACACGTATATCGCATTTATTCGGTGAGTATTTTGCGACATTGGGGATCGAACCCAGCCTTTCCGGACTGAAGGCCGATGCCCTAGCCACTAGTCTACCATTGCTACAAAATATTCTAATGTAAGAAACGCGAATATTAAAGAATTTTTTAGAATCATAGATATTTTACCAAACCTGAAAGACAAAATCATAAAATATATGATACACGACCACATCTCTCCAATTAATTTCATAGGGTCGTTTTTAGCATTTTATAGGGAACAATTAATATTGAGAATGAATTTAAGAAATCGGACTAGCCTTTCTGACGAAGAGAATTAAAAATTACATTTTCATTATTTCTAGCAATCTTATATAAGAAAATAAGTTCTTTTAAAAGGTAATTTGTAAATTAACTAAACAATTTTTTTTGAAAAATAAAATATTTGTAATTTAAATTAAAAAATCTTGGAAATATATCATACCTCAATAAAGATGTGATCCATATTAAAATAATATTAGAACAAAAAACATTATCTTATTGTTTTCTCCTTTTAATCAGATTCGAAAACAGTAAGAGAATTTAAAAGCAAATGTTTCTCATTAAATATTGTTTTAAGCGAACAACAGAACCATTAGCATTATATTCAACACAACAATAAAGAAATTATGCAAAACTGAATGAAACTACTTGATTAAAGGTAACATTAAAATTAAAATCATTGTCTTAATAAACCTCTCAAGCTTTCTTAAGTTATCTAAAATAATGCAATTCATTTTCTCGGGTTATTCATAATTTTGGCAAAACAAATAATTAAGGAAATTACTAAAAGCCTTTCAAGAAAGATTTAAACTTCTCATACACGAAAAAGTCAACATCATTTTGCATTTACTATTAAAGCCTACAAATAAAGTATTCTAGTAAAGTATGGAAATAGCTCATAAATAATGAAGCTGAGTTTTATTCAAAGGCACTTCTCTTCGTTGAAGATACTACACAATAAAGGAAGCAAGATATAGCAGAATTTCCTTTAATTCACAATTCAAAGACAAAGTGAAAATTTCAAGTAACTTTCTGGCGCAAAACTACGAATAAATCTTAAGCATTATGGTCACTCTTCTCTGGGAACAGAGAAGTTTACTATAAAGCTAGGAATTTAGAAGAGTAAATAAATGTGGTTTCAATTTTATACTAGAATTCTCTTCTCTCTCTCTCTCTCTCTTTTCTAACATTACAGTAAACTGCTTAATCTTGTAATCACGAAACTTTTATGGTTAACCAGAGATTTGGATGAAATAAAATAATGCATTAAAACTGCGTTTTTTAATTTAAATATTAGAACGCGTTTCAATTTTAGTATCATTAAACTAATTTAATACATAGAATAAAATTTTAATATGCATGTTAAAAACCGTGGAATAATTTAAAATTTATAATTTAACAAATAGTACTACTGATTTACTGTAGATATTAAAAAAATTAAATTATAAAAATTTGTGGAATGCGCTGACACTACATATTAGGTTAGGTTTGTTCATTGTGTTATCCTGCAGCTTACCTAATTCTGTAAAAATATGCCGCTAAATGCTACAAATTGCTTCCTAAGTTTGAACCACAATGCAATGACGAGATCTAAGATTGAGCTGAAACTTTTCTTTTTATGTGACATCACTATGCATACGTTGGATCCTAAGGAACTTTTAACCTGCAGGGCTGTCCTCAGATCTTTCCTTGGATTAAGGTTTAATCCAGAGGAATCTTGTATTTTCCTTATACGAAAGTGAAGTTTGTTTCCTCCAGGCTACTGCGGCTTCTCTACATTACACTTTGATTCTACTGCTACTAAAATATCGCAAATGAATTTTATACAAGATTAATTTTTTTTTTTTGCATACACATACACATGTTAACAATATAAAAACTTGCTTAAATTGATCTTTGATTAATTGTTATTACGCATTATTTTGAAGAGAATGTCTATTCATTCCGAGGATAAGTTTTATACGAAATGTTAATTCCTGTTTAATCCAAGCACACATTAATGATATAAAATACACATTTCTTTGACTAATTCTTATTATGCATTATTTTGAGGAGGAAGTCTTCTCATTCTTTCATGAATTTTATACAAAACGCTTATTCCTGCTTAATTCAAACTCATATTAACATCATAAAATGCTTGTTTAGATCGCTCTTTGACAACTTGTTACTAAGCATTCTTTTGAAGACATCTACTCATTTAGAAAATGAGTTTTGTACGAAATGCTAATTTCTGTTGAATCCAAACACACGTTAATTACATTAAATGCACATTTAAACTGATCTTTTATTGTTTCTTAAATTAAGCATCATTTTAAATAGAAAATCTATTCATTTTCAGAATGATTTTTTTAACTGTAATTCCTGCCTAATTCAAGCACAAGTTAACGTCAAAAAATTCATGTTTAAATCAATCTTCAATCCTTATTATGCGTTCTTTGAAAAGGTAGTCTTCGTTCATTAAAAACGGTTGTTTACCCTTTCCATAAGGTATTTCAACGATAGTGATGTCTATATATTTATGCACTTAAAATAACTAAAAAGTTTCTCAAAACCAATTGCGACATGTATTTATGAAAACAAATGAAATATAAATCATTGATATTAAATGATGAGTAAAAAATTAGCATGCATCACCAAAACTGTCAGTTTTAATGGCAGTCAACCCAAGCAATTTTCGAAATTTCTTTATTGAAATACCAAACATTATGTGACAGATCGTTTTAAAGGAAATTGTAGTGTAACGAACCATGAGCGGACCAGAAAAAAAGAAATGAGTCATTCCTTTCTGTTGGGTTATTCACTTAAAAGAAAAACATATTTATATATATATTCTATAGCAGCTATTTCCTAAATCAGCCAACGAAAAAGATCAGACATTTTACTATTGATTCTTGTTGAAAAGTATTTTTTCTCTTATTGTTTATACACTATTAGATTCATATTATTTTAATTAATATGTAAAATTCATTCTGTAAATATTTCTAATTTTACTAAAAATCAATTCCGCAATCATTTCACTTAATCTCTGTCAAAGTTTTTAAAATTACTGCCATAAAATTGTGAGTATATAAATTTTAATAACGGTAAAATGTAAAACCATGAAATAAATTCATATAAGTAATCAAAACTTTGTTTTCATTTGCTATTCATAAATAGGCAAGAGGATTCAAATATTTAAGAGATCCATGTTTAAAAATATTTAGTATTCTTTGGTTTCTATTCATATTTATGTATTATAAAGGATATCTATTCTAAATAAATAAAAGTGTAAAATGGCTGGCCCCATTGGCACCAGAAAAAGAGGACGACCAAAACTCCGATGGCGTAACTGCCTTGAAAACGACCTAAAAGCACTAAAAGTGACAAACTGGATGACCTTCTCCAAAAATAGGGGGTCCTGGTATGCACTTCTGAAGAAGGCAAAGGCCCACCCTGGGCTGTCAGGCCAATGAAAAAGAAGAAGAAGAAAGTATAAAAAATTGTAACTAAATTTTAGTGTTGCATATCTATTTGATCATCAAAAAAATTTAAGAAATCAACATATTTATCTTTAGCCTAAGAAATCTATATGAATTTAGGAGCATATATCATAAGGTATAGTAACGACATTCAAATTCATCCCTTAGAATAGTCGTTTAAAAGAATCTATACGCCGACCGATGGCTGAGTGGTTAGCGATCCTGATTCCTGAGCTGTGGGTCCTGGGTTCGAGCATGGATGTTACATTCTTTCTCTGTTCTCTCTGTGTTTCTCTATCCTTTCTTCTGTGATGATGTATGAATGTGGTCATACCACCACAAACCTATAAACGGGTTTGTGGTGGTATGACGCGGTTAACGCTACGCGCCTCCGTGACTTGGTTCACAGGTGCCCGCGACGGTTAAATTAGCCCTCGTGTGCAAAAAATGACCGTTGAGCGACAAACAAACCAATCACAGGTGCCCGCTGGGTAACGACAAATGGGTAGCAGTTTCTGGTCTTGTTGTGGCATAGGTTCAACCCTCAAGTGCCCACCGTTGGAAAAAAAGAATCTATACAGTATATATTTTATTTGGAACTATTATTAAGTTTTCTGTATTAAAATTTAATTTAATTTTTAGGAGTGTAATTATTAAACAATAATATCCTTTTCAATATGTATAAATATAAATTTTCAAATATAATTTAATATATAAGCCAAATCAGCCATTTGTAATGAAATATTCTCATCTATATTATGCTTTAAACAACAATTCTCAAGAAATTTGCGCATCAGAATTTATCTTCAATGATGATGTACACGATACACAGTAGAACTCCAACTATCCGAACTCCGTCAATCTCAATCTCTGATTATTCGAATCGTTTTCAAAATTTCGGAAAAAATAAGTTAGACTGAAGAAGAGAAGGAAAATGAGAAAAAAAGCTCAAGAAAATAAAAGGTAAGAGAAAATAAGGAAGGCGTGTCACTTGAGAAATTCAACAACGTTGTTTTGAAAATTCCTAGATGTTCAGAAGTAAGTGCTAAAGATATGAGAATGGATTAGAAGTCAGACACTGGATTTCAAATTGCAAGTGATGGTCAACTTATTGAAAGTGTCGAGGAAGCCTTAATGTTCAAGTTGAAGCAAACACGCAACCATCGACTAGTGAAATATTTGCCAGTTTTGAAACTGCTTTGAAATGGATGGAGCGTCAGTCCGAGTGTGACCACATGCAAATTCTCTCTGCCAAGTGAATGCGCGACTTGGCTGCTCGAAAACGGATGAAGGCAGTGAAGCAGCTTACTCTGACTAAGATGTTCACCAAGTAATGACTTTCATTCACAGCACTTGTAAGTACCTTAAAAAGAAAAAGTGTTGCTTTTTCATTGAATTCTTTTTCTTTACAAATAGTTCTTTCTCCCCTGTTCAAAGTACAATAATTAATTAAAATGTACCCTTTTTCTGAAAAATTTAATTAATCGAATTTTTGATTATCCAAATGGGAAATGGTTCCAATTGCTTCGAATAATTGGAGTTCTACTATACTTCTCTTCTGGTCAAACGCCATTATAGAATTACTGAAACAAAACTCAATCTGTGTTCAGAAATGTGTAACAAAATATTCATCTATATTGCATTTTAAACAGCAGATGTTAAAAATTTTAATATTAGAATTTATCTTTACTTATGAAATTCCAACAAACTAATCTCACTGAAAGAAAGTCTCTAATTTCCAGTGTTGTCAGTTCTTCTCTTTCTCTTCTTGTTGAGCGCCTTTTTGGACACTGCGGAAGCGAAACCCGGTTTGTGTTCAGACATCTGCAACAAAATTTGCCAGGGAGATTTTTGTAAATCAATCTGTACATTTTACTGCTGAGGAATATAATGGTAAAGTACGAAATGTTCTTAGTTTTTAATTGTTTTCAATTAAGTTATTTTAATTAGTTATGACAAAAAATGGTATAATATATATTTATTATTAGTTTCTACCAACTATCGTATTTATAATTTTTTTTTAATTTTACCTGAATTTAATTTTTTTACTACAGTAAATGTAACATCATTGTGTGTGTGTGAGATAATTAGTTTAAATTTCATTTTCTAAACATATTTTAATTCAACCTTATATATAGTACGTATATGTTAAGCCAAAACTCTGTGTTTTAAATCTTTTCGTCAAAATTCTCTTAAAAATTTTACGAAAATAATTATTATCATTCTTTTGATGTGTTTTTTGAAGTACGTTGTACAACAATTGGTTAACTTAAATGGAAGTATATTTTAAGTATATAACATAAGTATAAGAGTGTATATGTATATATATATATATATATATATATATATATATATATATATATATATATATATATATATATATATGAGAGTGTATAATGTACCATTTTTTGATATAAATTTAAAAATTAGATTTTTTATAATATTAAATTTATTTTGATAATAAAATATTATGTTTATGTAAATGTTAAATTGATTACTTGAAACTATGTAAAATAATATATTAAAAATAAAAGTAAGTTTAAATTTCATTTTACAATTATTTGTTGAATAAAATATGAGAATAAATACACAAGTACAAGTACTGAACACGAAGTTTAATATTTTAATCAGTTATCAATTTAAATAATGATAATACCTACATAAAAGAATTGAAAATAAAATTTGCTAGAAATTATATATACACACAAAACTAAACATCATGAATATAAAATAAATAAATTTTGAGACAGCATAAGCATATATTCCTTTTTAATTTTTAACAACACTAATAATTTAGTAACAATTAAAAATTATAAATATTCATTTGTTATGTTCATAATGTCATCAAAATCGCTAATGTAAATATATATACATTAAGTCATTTTATCACTCGACTAATAAATTTAAAAAAGTTTATGCCATCTCTTGTAAAAATAAAAATAATATCTACACTGGCCACCCAAATTGCAACACCAAGAAGGGCAAGAGATATCACAACAAAATTTACACATATTGACCAAGAATCAAATGATTAAATTTATAGACTTCTGTGATGTGTGGTTCCTGCCAAAATCAATAGCCAGAGTAGCAGTTATTATTGGCGATCACCGCTGCCTCCCGCCTCGGCAAATAAAGCAGCTTTCACACGTTGCCAAAGTTGATTTGTTGTGGCAGCTGGGGATGTAATCTGGGTCAATCGTTGAGCAACCATGGACCACATGTTTTCTATCGGTGAAAGAACCGGAGAGCAACCTGGTGATTTGCGAAGAACCCGTGGACAATGCGTGCCACGTGGTCGCACATTATCCTATTGAAATATGGCTGTGGGCAAGTCGTAAAGGTAAAGAAGAACAACTGCCTCCAACACCTTGGCGATGTAGCGTTTGCTGTTTAAAGTACCGGCAAGGCGTACTAGAGGAGTGTGAGAGTGTTATCCAACACCGCCCCATACCATAATACCTGGTGCAGGATCAGTGTGGCGGTACATAATGCAGCTGTCAGCATCCTCTCTCCACGGTGTCTCCAGACTCGAATGCGATCATCGTGGTGTTACCAACAGAACCGTGACTCGTCAGTAAAGACAATATCAATCCATTCTGCCGTCCACTTCCTTCTTTCATCGCTTCACTGGCGGTGGAGACTTCTGAGGTTCTGTGTCAAGGTTAGACGAAGCAATGGACGTCTTGCGGACAGACCACTCTGCTATAAACGGCATCGAATGGTACGTGCAGACACTGAATGATGTGTTACAGACTGAATGTGCTGTGTTTTGGTTCGTGATGTGGCTGAGCGTTCCGTCACTGCCATGCGCACAATTTGCCTGTCATCACATGAAGTGGTGCATTGATGTGGATGCGATTGAAGACGCGCGCGTCGGTCTGTCGTACCCTCCTGCACTCAAGGATCACATATCCGCATTACAGTTGTTTGGTTTCATCCAACACGACTACTGATTTCCTAGAAAGATAATCCACAATCTCGGTAGGCCACTATTCTTCCTCTGTCGAACTCGGATACTTGATCAAAAGAATTTTTGTTTTCTACGAGGCATAATTGACCGTTTTTTGAAAAACCACAAGAAAAATACAGCTGCCGAACTTGAAATCGTCGAAATCTCCAAGCCTTAAATAGCCCTTTGAAGTGGCACCACAGGCACGCGTGATGTGTGTCTGCGCTGAAATTCTAATCATTTTCATTTCTCACCTCCGCAAATGCATGTTGTAAATTTCATGGTATTGGCATGTTTCTTTCAGAGTGTTGTATTTACGGTGGCCAGCAGTGTGTCTTTGTAATAAAATAAATTTTCGATTTTATCCGAAACGAATACATTATGAAACTGCGCCATATAAATTTAAGAATATGAATAAAAATATAAATAAAGAAATTAGTTTTAAAGATATTTTTTTCATTATATGTTGATTAAATTTGATATTTATTAACTACACTATCGATTTAATTAATGTTTTTCAAACTTTCCTTTATTAATTTTTTTAAATGTCGCAATTTACTAAAGTACTATAAGAACTTTAAAAAACTAACTATATATATATATATATATATATATATATATATATATATATATATATATATATATATATATATATATATATATATATATATATATAACAGTTTTTTTCTACTTTTCAGATTTTAGTTATGGTGAAGAAAGCAGATTTGATGATATATGATTCCAAAGGAAAGTAGAGGAGAATTTCGACATAAGAATGCATCCCAATTTAAGTGTTCATCTTAATTTTAAATAATGACTTATAGTAGACACATGTGAATATTTTTAGTTTCATCTTAATAAAGTTTAAACTTAATTTATTGCCTTTGTTTGAAATTTTAATTTTCAGCAATTACGAAATACCAGGTAGTTTGAAAAGCTTCAATATCTTTTTAAATGAAACTTCAAAGCGTAATATTGATACACTAATATGAGAATTGACTTCATTCATTGATTTAAGCAAGAGAACCATTCTCTCAGCGGGATTTTAAGCATTAACCAATACAAAATACATTATCCAACCTTTATATACATAAACTTAAATAAATAACTGAGTGCTTCTCTTTGAAAATTTTCAGAATCACGAAGAATTCAAGTATGTATATATATCATAGTCAAAAGCACGGAATTGGTGATAATTACTGGAGGAAATCTTTTGAGAGGAACAATGAAGGTCAAACAGTTCCAGCTATAAAAAAAGGCATGGAAATCACATTCCGCATATTGCGAGTATTTGTTTTTGCATTCAATCAAAGCTTCCTGTTCGCCAAGGCTGGCGTTTCAAATGAAAAAAATCTTGCAAGCAGATGTGACAGATTACCCGATCTAAAAGCAGGAAAAAACTTGCCTTTGCAACCAGGCGAAAGCTGAGAAATTAAGCTTCAAGATTTTCATATATGAGGACTCTTCTTATTCATATGTAGTAGGCAGGAGAGGAAAGTGATAATTATTTAAAGAATTTGAGCAATAAGGATACGGTAAAATAAAGTCTTTTTTCTCCCGAGGCTGTTTCTAGTATCCAGTCTTCTTACGAGAGACTAATAATGAATAATTTCCCACTTTTTTAATCTTTTCAGAATCACAAAACGTCTCATTCATTTGAATAACCAAGACATAAAATAAATGATAATTGTTTAGGGAATTACCAAACCACCACAAAACTATCAAAACTTGTTTTAAACAAATTAATTAGAGCACAGGAGGTTTTTTTCAGTTCACTATCTAAAAAAGAACAAAATTCTTATTACATGATATATAAGATCATAACATTATTTTATATATATATATATATATATATATATATATATATATATATATATATATATATATATATATATATATATTTCAATCTATTTATGAAACACAATTATACTCATACTTAAGAAACGATAATTTTATGAGTCTTTTCAGTAAAGAAGACAACTTATTAAGAAAAATTAGTTACATTATGAATTCTAAAACTGCTTTCAATATCCTCAGAGGTTGTGCTTTTCCATTATGAACTTTCTGAACAATATATTTGAAGTGTGACCCATTACCATTTTCTCTTTCTGAGAAATTTTTTGTGGTGAAAAGAAATGTATTAAAAACATTTTGTTCCATAATTTTCAGCAATATGATTTACAAAAGAACTTAATATAATTTGCGCATTACAGTGCCAAAATATTTAAGAATGCTGTCTTTACACAAGCATTTTCCTGTTCAAAAATGTACTTATGATTAATGAAAAACACATTTTTTCAAAAACAGGAATTTGTGAAAAAGATCATGTTTGTAATATAAGAATATCGAGATCCTTTATTAAAGAATAAAATTTTCTTTAAAAAGCATAATGTTGAAAAATATATGAAAATCATAACCTCGCAACTTGAAATACTTGTTAAATATTAAAATTTTAAAAACTAGGCATTATTTTGTGAACGATTTGTGATAGTCATGATCATTTAAGTAGTGTAAACTCTTCTTGCAAAAAACAACTTTTGCTGAATCTCTAAAAACATATATTTGGAGTCAATGTCAGATTCTTCATTGGTAAAAATTTTTTTAAAAAAATTAAGCTTTGTTTTCAACAGGCCGTATTCGAAAGATGTGGACTAGCTATTTGAAAAAAATGTGTTATAACTTTCGTACTAGTAATTGGGCCGACCAACTTGTCCAGTGGTCAGCGTGCCTGACTGCAGATATCCTTATACACAAGTCCTGGGTTCGAATCCCGATTCGGGTATGGATGTATTTTCTCTCTCTATCTATCCTGTCTTTGTCCTTTCCTTGTATGAATGAGGTGTGAATGGTTGCCTACCCTATAAACAGGTACCTATAGCATATGTGTGTAGAGCAAAGTCGTACTTTCACCTTCATGGTGCTCTGATTAAAACGAAAGACGCTCCCAATTGACTTAATTCGCATAGGCAAGGTATAGCGAGCTTGGCTTGTCCAAGTGCCATTGAAAACAACAACAACTAGTAATTGTGATAGTTAATGCACATTATACTGATGAATATTTAATCAGTAATTCAAAATAATTACATTTACAGTAACTATAATTAGTTTTCGGAAAAATGTATCTGTTTTGATGAAAGACCGCTTACATATTTGTAAATGGTTGAATTGGTTGCGTTCAGAAGGGTGCGTGTTCATATCACGTCCTGGTCACCTATTAAATGGTTATTTTATGTAAGCCTTTTTCGTTATAAACTTTCAATTCTAAAGAATGTAATTACATGAAGCGATAACTTAAGAAAAACACAAAATTTATTTTCTTTCGATACAAATCTACTATAATTGTTGTTGTTAAACAAGTTGTTATGTGTAAACATAATAAGTTACATATAAAAATCTTCTGTTGTGTGTGTGTCATCTTAAGGGAAACTAAAACGCACAAAAGTTAAAAATAAAAGGAAAAGGTAATTTACACAAGTCGCTATATAGTCTTTTATCATATAATCGTAATAATACTGTTATTGTTTATTACTGTTACTTATTATAAGATAGTAATTAGTGATACTATTGTTAATTATACATTGTTATAATGATAATGGTGTATAATAATAATATTACTGATTATTAATCTGTGCTTTAAGACATAAATATTGTTATTATTTTTATGGTATATAATTATAACTATTTTTACTAATAATAGAGAGAGGCATTTTATTAAATTTGAATTATTTTTATTAGCATATCTCATTTAATGAAAAAAATAGACATATCTCATTTGATGAAAGAACACTTTCCTCTTTTTTTCATTAAAACGTGACAAGCTATCTTATAAAAAATGAAAAAGAAAATGAATCACCTCATTAGACCCAACAAATTGTTTTTCGCCTTTTTCTGAGATCGGAGAGAGGAAAAAAATATTTTCTAGAAAAAAAAAAATACACGTGAACAAATTAAAACAACTGATGTTAAAAAAAAAAGAATAAAAAAATGTTGGTTTACCAAATAATGTGTGGGTGAGAATAAACTGTAGACATTAACAAAGAGTTTATTATCTCCTTACTGCATTTTAGTTCTTTAGCCATGGCTTTGTGATTCTCGTGACGAAACCATGGTTTCTTGAATGTTATTTTCAATTATATGTGTGGAAAATTCATCTTTCGAAAAGATTGTCATGGCAAGGCGAATCAAATAGCATTCACTTAAAACGCATTTTTAGAAGATAGAAATGTCTCTGCTGATAAAAAAAATAGATTTTATTCTATAACAGCCGAAAAATTGTCAACAGCTAAACTGATTTATAAGTATAATATTCTAAATTTTTTAAAACAATGAATGCTCACTATTTTATACGATTTGCATTAAATATAAAATAATTTTAGGAAAAAATTGCTTATTAAAATCAATCACAGTCACTGGAATTATTTATGTTGAAATAAATTCAATTATTTTTGTTGAACATCTGGACACCCGTCAATAAACAATTTTGAAAACTTTGTCAAAAACATATTAGATAATGCTATTAATAGACTACTCTGTTTTGTTTGGACCCCAAGTGCTTAAATTAAACTTGGTGCACAAAACTTAATTCCTTTTGTGGTCTTAAAGAAATGAAAACCTTTGATACATTAAATATCACATAATGGATTGCCTAAAGTCGAATTTATTTGTAAGGCATTTGAACTTAGACATGCTCTTCATTTTTAAATGACTTTTAATTGATAAAGGGTTGTGTTCACGTAGCACAAGATAGAAAATATGGAAAACATCCAAGCAACTACAGCTACAGATCTGCATGGCAAAAGAAATTTGTAACGTCCATCTTGCACAGATGGCAATGGAATCTGGGACTTACCTTCCAAAGTGAGTGATCTCAACCCTAGGACAAGGTGACATCTTCTGTCAGTCCGTCAGTTATACTCATATCTTACAGCAAATTAATAGTACGTAGATAAAAATATTACTTTTAAATAAAAAGTAAATTTTATTCTAACAGCCAAAATTATCTATAGACAAAAGTTAGAATTAAATGCTGGATATTATGAATTTTTAGAACATATTATGTATTCAAAAAATTGAATGTGTTTTGTATTGAATATTAAATAATTTCTAATATTAAATTATGTTTAGAGAAATAGTAAGGATATTAGAGGAAAATTTTATAATTTTTAAAAATATTTTTGATGAAAGTTAATATTAAATATTTAATATGCATTTCAAATATACAATGTATATTATGAAATTATCTATGTATACCCCATAAATTCCTATAAAATTTGATATGTGAGTAAATTTTACTAATGTATACCTTCAGACATGTCATATTATAAAAATTGAATTATCTGAAACTTTTTTAAAACAGCACATGAGGCTTAATTTTCAGAACATAATTTGCCATGCAATCAATATCTGTTTATTTTATGGTGTCAGAACCAATCATTCAATTTTAGTATATGTGCTTTATCAAAATATCGAAAGAAATGCAAATATTGTTCAAATTAATCGATAATCTTATACAAGTTGATAAACATACATATGTAGTGAGCCACCAAAACAATTATAAACACATAATAGTTTGCCTTTTTTAACAAGATTCATTTTTACTGAATCAGATTCATATTTATAGAATGTTAAGTAAATCTATTATTTCATAGTTTGGACTGCAAAGATTTCTCTGGAAATTAAATGATTGGCATTAACAGGCATTATACAGTAAGATTTTGCAAAGTGGCTGTTTTCGTACAATATTTTAGAATAGCTATTATGAAAGTTATAACTGATTGCCTATTATTTATAAAAGTTATTCACAACATGTATTGAGCCTGTCATGCTGAACTAATCAGTGTTTAATCATAAACAAAAATGTTCAAATTAATACAAGACAACCAAAAGGCTTCAATGTAATATAAATAACAAGCGCAGATATTAATCAAAGGTTTTTCCAAAGTATGTGAAAATCCCGTCTCCCTTATATTTTAAAGTATGCTATATAAGAGCCACAAAACCAATGAGAAAATATTGTATGTCTAAAATTAAAAAGAAGTAAAGTTAGTCAAAAGTTGGTAAGATTATTTTTATGCCATATTATTACCACACACACAAAAGCAATTTGAAAACTTTATTTACATCACATTTACCTATTCTTTGGTTTTTTTTCGTGGCTCAGTTTTTTCAGTAATTCTTCATCTTATGACTGAGAAAATTTCCTTCCATTTATGGCTAAGCAATATATTTTTATAAGCATATTTAGTTAAAAGATATATTAAATCTACATCCAACAATAATGCTGTTAAAATTGACACCATAACAATTATTTCCTTTATTCTGTGTGGGTGGATGCTTTGAAGTTTTCCTGATTTCTTAGTTTGCGACTCGTAAATATGGCCACTATGTTTGAAAATTTCTCATTGAAAGAATTTTTCGCGCGACAAATCTTAAAATACTCTAAATTTTTATCTGTTAAGCTATACACTTCATAATGTCAAAAAACTACTTTTAATGAAATGATAACGTACTATAATGTACTTTTATTTTTTCATTTATTAATCCTGTTTTAATATTACTTACAGATATTGGATTTATGTTTCAAAATTTCAGGAGAATTTTATGCTTTGGAGAATTTTTCCTCGGCTTGATGTTTAGAAATCGGAAGCAAAGAATGAATACGATCAACCATATGAGAAAAATTGGCTTACATAAAAAAATAGAAGAGAATTATGATCATTTACAATATTTGTTATTACAATTTCACACAGGGCCGTGCAGCCTAAGGGATAGGGCATCGGTCTTCCGTCCGGAAGGGTATGGTTCGATTCCCAATGTCGCTAAATACCCACCGAGTACATGCAAGACACGTGTTCGTTAAATCTGTGGAATCGAAAATCCTGTGGTCGGTCGTTGAGAAGTAATGTGAGCAAGAGAAAATTTTCCCCCCTCCAGATAAATGTCAAAATAGAGGCAGTGATGCCATCTATCGGAGGAGTTTAGAGCAAAGTCGTACTTTCACCTTGATCTGGTTAAACGAAAAACGCACCCTACTGACTTAACTTCGCAGAGCCGACGGCATAGCGAGCTTGGCTTGTCCAAGTGTCATAAGTAACAAAAACACAATTTCACACAATCTTGTCAAATTATATTTAATTTTGATATATTTTAACTATATAAATAAAGAGAAAACTCTACTTATGAGCAACCAATTAACAGAACTTTGAAAAAAACAATGTTTACAGTAAAATTCACCGAAATTTTTTCACTAGAATTTTCTCCGATTTTTTTATCTTCTCACAACTGATTATAATTCTTCGTTTGAATTATATATACTCTCAAAATCCCATTTTATAAAACGCATAAAAGTAAATATGTCTAAAATTTTTGATTCAATGCGCTTTCGATAAAAAAAAAATTGCACGTCTGACAGCACTTTATCTTTGAAAGTCAGTCTTCTTTAATTAATTTTAAAGTAATATAAAACTCTTGCTTATATAAAAAGAGAAATCAGTTTTATCTTAAATATTCTTATGTTTTCTTTCCACTGAAGTAAATTATTTTAAAACCAATTTAAGAAGTTATTTTGAAAATAAGAAATTACGACGTAAAAAAATAGGGATGAGTCCCAAATTTCTTGTAAATGAATTTAGGCCTTCTTTGACTTGATTGTTGCTAGTGCACAATTTCTAAATTGATACTGTAAGTATCTTCAGATTTTAATTACAAAAGATGAAACAATTCTTCAAGATTTAATCTAATGCAATTACTTTCTTTGAGATGAAAACTAATTTTTGATTTGTTTTTTACTAGATTTAACAAATAATCAAACTTTGAATAAGTAAATAAATGAAGTTTGAGTTAAATTTTAATTAACTTGCCAATAATCCATCGGCAGCAATATTAAAACTTATATAAACTATTATACTAATTATTAGAGAAACTTATATAAAATAAACATCTCTACAATATAAAAATGTTCTTTAGTCGACTTTTATTTATCTCAAATATTTTTTTTCTCAGAAAATGGATTCTTAATTTTATGACCTATTTAGAACCATCGCATCTTTTCACGAGAATAAATACTTAAATAGTTGCTATGAAATGTAAGTAGTTTTAAGGAAATTTCCCAGGATTTTTGGTGTTCTATTCATAATTCGAACTTTACTAGCTTTTTCGTGAAATTATGAAACAACTGATCTCTTTATACTAATACAATCATGCGGCATGAGAGAAGTGCATTTGTAAGTGACTATCATAAGGATAAATCACATGTATTTGATATGTGATTTATCACTATTGATTATCGATAGCGATGTCTTACCAACAACTCTGAGAAATGGATCTTGATATCGGTAGAAAGACATGACAAAATATTTTATTATTGCTAAGCCTATTGAAACTAGTATGGCAAAATATAAATCTAAACACGCAAAACTGTATCGTAAAACAAATACTAAGGGAATTTGCTCTAAAATATATATTCGCAAAATTTACTCTTCGAAGTTTATACACTTAAACAGATTAATGGCTTATATGTAAATTTAATACGATAATCATGAAAGCATTTATATATAGCAGCTTTTGACACTATATTTAAACTGACTATCATTTTAAGGTATTCTCGGATTATATAGTCTACCGAGGAATAAACCAGGTTTTGTAATTATAGAGTAGGGAAATAAAAATATTTTAATAGAAGATTTTTTTGAGGCTCTTTCAGAACAGTGTCAGGATTGTGACAGCTCTGGTAAAGATCTGGAGAATTTATTTGTACACAGCAGCTACAGCTTTTTTACAAAATAGCGGGTTGACACTCTTAATGCATTATAATGTCACCCTCACAAATCCTGACGTATTCCAACGATATTTGTAAGCAAGAGAGAAAATTTTGGATCTCCAGTCTATTTTAAGTGTTGTCTTTTTTATGTATTCTTTTTTTTTTGTATTCCGATGTTTACTCTATTTTTGTTCTCTCTATGTTTCTGTATTGTGTGTACTTCACACACACTACTCAATAAATTATGCTCATGTCTACTGCTAAAAATTAAAGAAAATTGCATAACTTGGGTAATTTTAAATTCATCCTGAAAACTTTTCACTGGGCAAAATTTTGTTCAAAACTAATTTGGGTCAATATTCTAGTACATGTACCAAAGTATGAATAAATACTATAGTTCAAACAAAAAATTTAAAAACCAGAAAAACTGAGCATCAACTGTAAAATCCTAAATGTAAATGTCATTTCTGAGTACGCAAAATATTTAGCTTTCAAGATCTTGGCGGTCTAAAAAATATTTTAACCTTTTTTGCCAATTGAGCAATGATGACGTCAGGTTGAGATCTGCTCCCTAGCAAAAAAAAGGTAAATAAAAAGCTATAATGTTTTTATCTGAAAATAATATAGATGCGTGCACACCAAAAATAAATCTTTTAGATATATCTGTCCTCCTATAATATTTGTTATAATAAATAAATATGGATATTGGAGAATTTTTCTTTGTGTTTAATGGTGGGATCATTTATTAAAATCCAGATGGATTTTCTTCAATTCGAATTCCAGGAGGATTAAAGTTGGAGTAAATTTTCTCTTACAATTTGATTACTTTGGTTAAATTGAATTATCACCAATAAGATCTATCAGAATTTTGAAGCAGACAAAGCGAGTAAGTGTTACGAAGGAAGTTGAATGTAAATGGGCTTTTTCATTTATTAAAGGGTAGTTATAACTGTTCTGATAGTTTGGATGCATTATATAGTTAGGTTTTTACCTTATTAACAAATATTTCTCCAATTTTTCAAGGTCCATGCCACAACCTTCGGTAAGTTCACTTCATCGACAACAGGAAAGATGAGTGTATTAAATGAAGTAATGCAGTAGTCCTCAAATATTCACCTGAATAGTTAAAAGCAAATTAATTTAGTTGTGGATGCTGAGATTCTCAAGATATCATTTACGTAAAATATATATTCACGAAGTGAATAAGAATAAATAAATGCAGAAAGATGTACACCAAGAATGATACGATCATCGATTCATCACCATTCTTTCACTTTTTAGAGAATACAGTAATCATTCTCATATAACTTGATAACGCTAATCTCAGATCTCGACAAGTGTAAATGGTAACATTTACACTTGTTATTCATAAAGTTCCGATAGTCAGTAATAGTAAATGAGGTGTTTGCATTGCATCAGTCCGTGGAAAAACTAGTTTGAGTACGTTTGGAGAAAAATCTCCTTTAACGATAACTTTTTTTTTTTCAAAAAAGCAACAATCACTCACTTGTGGGGATAAGAAAATGTCATTTGTTAAATTCAACAAATTATTACTGATGAAACAATCTTTAATAGCATGTTTGACTACTATAAGAGCAACAGCTATAGAAAAGTACTTAATTTCTACGAGGTACTTTCATGATTTCTGGTTAGTCAGTTAATTTTGTAGTTGACAGTGCTACATATCTCAGCTGCCTAACTTGTCTAGTGGTCAGCGTGCCTGACTGCGGATAAGGAGGTCCTGGGTTCGAATCCCGGTTCGGGCATGGATGTACTTTCTCTCGCTATCTATCCTGTCTTTGTTCTTTCCTTGTATGAATGAGGTGTGAATGGTTGCCTACCCTATAAACGGGTACCTATGGCATGTGTGTAGAGCAAAGTCGTACTTTCACCTTCATGGTGCTCTGATTAAAAACGAAAGACGCTCCCAATTGACTTAAATTCGCATAACCAAGGCATAGCGAGCTTGGCTTGTCCAAGTGTCATTAGTAACAACAACAACATATCTCAAGGGATATTTACCACTAGCAATGTTCGACCGCATATTAAATGTTAACACAAATCTATAAATTAGGTATTATTATGCTCTTGGATTACCATGTATAAGGATTACGTGCAATACTTGAAAATAGTGAATCTAGAGCTGAAATAAATTAAAATCTAGGCTTGATACGATGAATTAGATTTACTCATGGAGATAAGAAGAAGGAAAAAATCCAATAACTACATCATGATGAAAGAATGGAGATAAGTAGAACAATTACAAAATACCTTAAGCAAACCCTTAGTGAATCTAAGCTCAGAAAAGACTAAGAGCTAGATGGATAGATCAAATTAAAAAGTACTTGGAAGGAGATTGAGAATTTCTGATTGGAAACTAAAGGAAATTAGTAGCATGACATGGAAAAAATTATTAAAAAATATCATAAAATCCTACAAAAAATATTGTGCAGATGATGAAAATTAATGATTTACTGAATTTTCTTTTTCTCGCACGACACTAAAGCTCAAGGCACTTCCATTCTTGGAAAAATACTTAAAATTCCAGACATTCTAAATCACTCATATGTGAAGAATTCTTTAGTTAAGAAGTTATTAAATACTGAAGCCGAAACTACTTTCATCTACTTTCCATTTACATTTTCCGGTCGGTGGAGTTTTGGGAGAAAAAGAAAACGTGTTTGCTACTGTGAAAAAATAATGGTTTTTAAAAATCGAAAAGATTGTTATTGTAAAAAGATTTCACGGTAAAAATGTAGAAAAAAATGGAAGATCCGATGTCGTATATACTTTTTCACTGCCTTCAGTGATTATGAATAAATTACAATTTAAAAACAAGTAAAGAAAGTTACTCCGTTCTTGAAGCCGACAAAGAGACGTGCAAAAAGAAAAGTCACTTCACAGTGAGTTCATATAATTCGCCTGAGAGTAAAAGTTTATGGATTCACAAAGGACAATATAATACTAAATCAAGAAATGAGTACACTCATAGGATTATGCGATTCAATATTAAAATATCGATATTTTGTAATATCTTTCCAAGTTTTATAAAACATTGACGGATTTGTAAATTTTCTAAAAATATCCCAGTTGATTGGAGAGTAAACTTCTTTTTAAATATTAATGTGTATAAGAACAACGAAATCAGAGGGATAAAATATGATCATTTGTAGAAGTTTTTTTGAGCATTTATGAATCATAAAATGATTTTCGCTGCTTTTTCATTTGAAGAATCGATGAAAACAATTGGCAAAAAAATGAAAGCGGGAAAAGTGCAGACGTCTTTCACAATCATCACTCCATTTTTACAACACAAATTGAGACAATGTTTATTCAATGGATCAAATGATTATACTAATATCATTTGATCCATTGAATTTTTATTTGATCATTTGATCCAGAAATAGACTTTTTTCAATAAAATAAGTCAACATCAATTTTCCTAAAAGTTCTGTTATTCTCTTAGGAATAAAAAAATATTTGGAACTGGAACTCTTATTCCAAGAGCAAACATGATCAAAGCGAAGAATATGTAGTCATTCATTGTCCATAAATTAGTTTTTGAAGTCTGTATATATATATATATATATATATATATATATATATATATATATATATATATATATATATATATATATATATATATATATATATATATATATATATATATGATCGAAAAATGAGAGAAATTCAAGTCTGAAAAATAATAGCATTTCAAGTTTTACCATTGTCAGAATTGTACAGATTTTATGCGATAAGAAATTAACTACCCTTAGAAAAGTTTTTTCAAAATAAAAATATTCTTCTAAAGCAAAATACCTAATACTATGCGCATAGCATATTTTTACTTTAAAAATAATCTCAACTTTTCCAAGGATAGATTCAATAAATCTATGAAAAGTAGAATGATCAATATTTTTTTCTCCACTTTCTTTGATTGTTTCTTCCAGTTTCTATAATAATGAAATATTGACGCTCAGCAAATTTAGGTTTCAATTCAATCCGTAGATTTTAAATAACATTCAAGACTTAGGAAATAACTTTTATTTGAATTTTCAAAAGTTTATTCTACCGAGAAAGGTAATTTGCACGAAACTAAACAGGAAATTCCTAGAGATTAATGATTCTAAAAATAATTGCATGTGTTTATGTATTAAGTTTCACACTTTTAACATAAATTTATTCTTCAGTATACATAGCATATATGGCAACATTTTTTATTTTATTCGAAAAGCTGACAAAATATCAGAAAAGTGTTTACAGAATCTCAGAAATAAGTGAATTTATTTTATATTATAATATTCATAAAAAAAGTATCTTTATCCTGTTTATCCACCGAAATTTTGGAGTTGAATGGAATGAGCGGAATAGAACTTATATCAGGATGCCGGTCTCTAAGTTGAATAAAAAAACTAAGTTTCCTTTAGAAATTTTGATGACAACGCTTGTATTTAATTTAACATTTAATTATTAAAACCTGTGTATAAAATTGCTTATATGTCACTATATAATTAATTTAAGCGATATAACATTCTCCTCAACCGAATTTTTTTCCCTTCCGAAAAAAACGCGATAATTTTCTGATATTTAAAATTTTATCTACGTGTTACTGCCGGAAGCAGCGAAAAAAATATTTACGGCATCGGATCCTCCTTTCTTTTTACATTCTAATAACTTAATTATTTTTAAAAACAATGATATTTACTATTTTTTTTTCGAAACAGTATTGTTTTTTTACTTTTCAACGAATGCGTTTTCCTTTTTACTTATACGTCATTGATCAGAAATACATTAAAACGCAGAGGAAAAAAAAGAATCCCTCTACTTAAGTATCTCATAACTTAGTTACTAAAGTGAATTTTCAAGCATTCTATTTTCATCTATACGTAAATATATTTACGGCATGTGATCCTCTCTTCTTTCTACATTCCCAAAAAGTAACTTTTATTTAAAAATGACTATATTTACAATGCTTTTATTATTTTTACTCTCTTCATCGAATGCGTTTTTGACTTTCTCAATGCGTCACCGCTTGGAAATTCATTAGAACATGGATGACAAGTCGTGATTTCAATATTTAATAACTTCGTAACTAAAGAGAGTTCAAGCATTGCACATCGCATTCAATTTGTTTTTAGATAATACCTTCGTGAGACTTCATTTAGGGATAAAGAATATCGTTCATTAAATTCAAAGCTATTCATAAAATTATTTTGTTATCTTCATTATTTTGGATGTTAAATTGTGCTTTCTTTCTCTTAAACTTACTTTGGTCCTTTAAGTTATTATTTTTATTTTTTGGGTTTTTTTTATTTTGTCTCACTGAATACAAAAAATATAATTCAAGTTCTTCTGTTTTCATTACAATGTTTGTTTTTTCATTTCATAATAAGGCGAAACCTCGAAATTTAGATGATATTTTCCACGGATAAAATCTAAACTATAAATAAGCATGCAATAAGTTAAGGATAAACTACAAATGTATTGAATTAAATGTGGAAAATAATATAAGCTATATGCAGCGAAGCGGAATGCATTCAACTCTAGTCTTGTAAATCAAATGAATTTTAAGTATTGTTTCTAATAAGTATCATTTTTCTAAATTTTTTTAAAGCGTCATATTTTAAGAAAAAATATTTCCTTAAAATTTCCTGTTTCAAATCATTTTCTCGATTCCTCTTTAAACTATTTTTAAATTTTCAAAGATGTACGAGTGCAATTTAACACATTACAACTTGTTCAAAAATAGAGCATTTTTTAAAAATAAAAACTATTTGAATTTTTTATTATAAATCTATTTTACTAACTGTACTGCATGTATATTGATCTTCACAAGCACATCGGATTAAGAGCTGGGAAGTTACAAATTATTAGTTAAGAATGCAAAATTTATGTATATTTCTTATAAACTCTAATTAAATTCCATTTACATCTTACGAAGCATATTGTATAATATATATAAAATGGGTGCCGACTGAAATAAATGTCTTATGATTCCTGTAGTAATCAATTCAACTAACTTTTTAACACTACATTTAATTCCAAATTTTAACGTTTACGATATTTTTAACACTGTTGAAGTTAAACTGTTAAAAGGGCATAGTGAGGGAAAAGGGGCTGATTCTATGAACAATAAGCACAAATCTATTGATATTGTAAATTGTACATTTGGTCCAGTTCTATAAATTTTAAAAGTTTCCGGACACCCTTTCACTTCAAGAAAATAATCTCAGTTGTATGTTAATACACTTCACCGAAGCTATACTATAAGTCAAGGTAGAAATGTTGAATACGTGCTTTCTGTTATGATGAGTCAACGGAAAGAATCGAGTACATCTGAGAGGAGCATGGTTGTAGCTGCTCAAAAATTTGGACATTTAGTTTGAGAGATTTCTTAACAATTGCTCTTGGTCTACAGATTTTTGGTTTTTTGTCAAATGAAAGTTCCATGGAAATTTTGAAACGAATTATTGCTGGGGTATACCCTAAAAACTAAGAAATGAAGTCTGGAAAATCTCGAAAAGCACTGTACGAAATAACCATCAGACATCTTATCGTCAGATACCTGTCTCAACTCAAATACGCAGGTCAGTGACAAAACTATCCAGCCAGAGGTGATAGCATTTAATTTAAAGAATTTTGCTGCCGCCACTAAGTCTAATCCTTCTTACCAATGCCTGGAAGCCTTTGCAATGGTACAAAGAGGGCATTAATTAGATTTTGGATCAGTGTAGAATGAATTCCATGTGGAATAGTGAATCATAACAGATCATTTAACTCTCTCATCGGTGTATGTCAACCTGGTGAATGTCTGATAAACGATATTACTAGAATGTTTTGCTTTAACAGTTAATTTTGGTGCAACTAGTGTCAAGGTTTGGAGCTGTTTCTCCTGATTTGAAGCTAATGGTTCACATTACCAAAAACATTTGTTTGTGAATGCTCAAGGGTTTCTACATTGAGCTTGGATCTTTATATTGTTTCGAAAACGACTTTAAACTGACGCTTTCGTCAAACTCAGCCTTTTGTGTACTGTATATTGTCAAGAAACCAAACTAAATTATTAATTGCTTCCAAAAACAAATCAAATCAATTTTTTCAAAATTATCAATAAATATTAAAATTTATAAATAAATAAATATTGATTCGAAGTATCAAATGGATGAAAAAATACTGATAATAAAACAACGCCTGTATTATGACCTCGAGACTTTGATTTCATGACTTTAACTTCAAAATCAACTTCATGACCTCAGAAGTTGACTTAAAGCTATAACACCACACGAAAACAAGGCAATTGTTTGATTTGCAATTTGCAATTGAGAAACACTCACAGTACTCGACTCGTTGTTATCAATGATCCATTGGAATCAAATGTGGACCATACATCTATCCAGCATGACTTGCAGACGGCTAAAGGCATGGAGATCACGCTCACACTAACCATGACTTAGTTTACATTTCATGTCACTAAACTTTGTAAAGTTTCTTCAAATACATTTCTCATTAGAGGCCCTGACGTCAATTACGACCTCATGTAAATTAATGACAATCTGTATAAATATATGTACATATACGTATCTGTGAGCATTGTATGTATATGCATATATGTATTTAGGAATAAATGCTTTTTTATATACTTAATATATAATACATAATTAAAATATTAAAAATAGAAATCTGATTAATAAAAGGCTAATATCCAAATAGCCGCTCGAGTTTACTTCAATGTTAACAAAATTTCCACTTATTTTGGGAAAGATAAAATGTTTAAAACGGTTTTCCCATTATAATTGAAGGTTTTAAATTTTTGTGTTAATTTAATGCAATAATTGAACTTAAATGTAAGCATAATTTTGTAATCTTTAATTATTTGAGATCTTGTAGTTAGAATAGTTATTATGGAATAAGTAAAATTAAAAGTAGCATAAAAAGCATTATGACGTTTTTACACTTTCACTGAAGAAAATTTACTTTCTTAAAATGGTAGTAAATATTTCTTTCAAGGAACAAGAACTGTTTTTCTGTTTTTCTTTCTGTATAGAGTCTTTTAACAGATACCGTTACAAGAAAATATCCTTCCCTTACAACGAGAAAAATATCTCTTTTTTTTACTCGCTCTAGGATACTCAAAGAAAATTTTAAAAAAATTAACACTGGTTTTTAAAAAATACAAAAAAAATTTGATCTGTTCAATCAGCGGGAGACTTGTATTGATCTACTTTTAGTTTAAAATGCAAGAAGTATATACTTAATATCCTTTCTGTTTGTGTATATTGGGCATAAGAGTAAATTTAGAATCATTAACTTCCGCCCACGTGCCCTAGCCGAAATTTATTCCAGCTAGGAAAAAAACGCCATGTCATTTCGTTGCACAGAATAATGGGTTATAACCTAAACTTAATGTTAATGTTCCTCCTTAAATAAAGTACTTAACCTTTTGAAACAAATAATTTGTAAAGCTACTTCCTCTTTCAATAGTTCTGAATTTTTAAAACATGAACAGAATTTTAACGTACACACGTTTTCCGAAGCCAGAATTAGGAATGAGGCAGAGCTTATTTTAAAAGATACTTAATTTCTTAAAACTTATATGGATTAAATATTGCCTATTGATGTAAGGTGTTTATCATCAATAGACAATTCATTTACTATGGCTTACATATATATATATATATATATATATATATATATATATATATATATATATATATATATATATATATATATATATATATATATATATATATATATATATATATATATATATATATATATATATATATATATATATATATATATATATATATATATATATATATATATATATATGGATAGATGGATAGAGAGAGAGAGAGAGATTTATAAGTCTAAAAATAAACCATACATTTATATTTACACAAATCTTCTAATATAAGCGTAATCTACAGTAAAATACTTATTATTTATTATATTATTATCTAAAATAAATAATATAAAATATTTTATTTTACTTATTATACAAACTTATTTTTATATATTATTTCAATATAAACATAAATTAGTCTAAAAATTTGTTTATGAACTGATTAAGCTGTTAAGTAATCTGGAATGAAAGTTTCAGTCAAAATATATTAAGTTATGAAATTTATGATTGAAAGCAATATAATGAACAAATGATTAAAAATTATGTTTCCAATAATTTTGCAAAGAAACAAAAATATTTATTTATAAGTTCTTGTCGTATACTCCATTACAGCAGTTGATAATTTTAATAATAGTAGAATACATAAAATACATTTTAATTTATATTTTACACATTTAAGAAACACAGGCAAATAAAGAATAAGCTATATCACAACCGTATCAACAAATAAAAATTTATACATTTAAAATTATTTCTTTTATAAGTAATGCTGAAATAATAGAATTACAGTTTCACATTATTATGTGTTATAATCATGTTAAAAACTATGAATGAGAGAATCCACACTGACCGCTGTTGTAAAAGGGTTCCTAATGCCATATGCTGACATCAATATGGTTCCTGAGGATAATATACGTCTTCAAACTATTCCAATGTGTTTCCTCCATGTTTAGCTCATGAAATTATTATGTTGAAAATTCTTTTATTAAATAATCATCCAATGCAAAAAATCATCTATTCGCTTTTATTTTGAAATATTACTGCATTTCTAGACTTATAGGAGGGGATGAATATATAAAGCTTTCGCGTTAAATTACGTAGATGTGTAAATGTTTTGTTAAGGTGCATTAATGCATGGTTTTCTTGTGGATACTCTGATAATACTGACTCAAGTGTGATAAATCTCACATTTTTAAGTATATTAAGCAATTTTTTTTTCAAATAAATCTCCATGCCATACAACATACATAAATTTACTAAAATATTAAAATGAAAAAAAAAGATTTTTTTTGCAATTTGAAGAGGATTTCTTCGAAATTTTTTAACTATTTCCAAAATTTTATTTTTATTTGCTTAGTCATTTTACCTTCATCAGAAATGTCTTAGGAAAAATATATATTACATATTTATGAATATATATACTATAAATCGGATATTTACCCCATTTATGTAATTACATAATTACATTGACGTTACTAAAGTTGTATTACGTGACTAAATGATGTATGATACGTGCTGTTCTTTCTAGATGGGCTTCTATTACTAATTTAAGAGATACATATCTGTCTGAGGGGTTTGCTTGGGAGTTTTCTTGATTACCTCTCCCTACACTTGAATACGACATGAAAAGTCTTCCTAGAAAGCAACGTGGCTAGAAAACAACCCGGCTATTGAAGTGTCTTACAATGGCCTTCAACTGTTGAGTTATGTGCCTCGGAATCTTAAAACTGATTATACAGTTCTCTATCAAACACTTGGCCTAAAAAGATTTCTTTCTCATCATCTTAATCATAATTGACTTAAATTATTTTATTACTTGCTTCGTATTAAAATTATACATTAAATTAAGGTAAAAAATTTAGATTATCAAACATAATAACTACTTTAGTCTCTACAGATTTTTTAGATTAAGTCTCTCCATGCTTAGTTGGTTTTCACCATATCCTGCGGTAAAAAGGGTTCGGAGTTCTTTGCCAAAAATTGTTAAACAGCAGGAGTTAAGCTCAACCTTTCAATCTTCCGCATGCACAGTGGTCAGGATGGCTGTTAGGGATTTTACCATGTTTCTTCACTTCCGACTCTTGTATATAACATATTATCTATGAAATGTTTTCAAGGAAAGTGTTACGTGGTAGATTTTCAAAACAATCGTACCATAGTTTTATAGCAACCACCAGGTGGCATCATAATCATTTTTAGAGTAATATGTTTTAATAAATTTTGAAAGTTAACTACCCAAATTTCAATATGCTTTTTCAACCTTTATAAATTTAATGACATGATTAAAATTATTTTTTTAAATTCATACCTCATAATACTTTAAAAATAATTAAAACATAGTACGATTTTTTTATTAATAAGGACAAACAATTTAAATAACATAGTTTGTTCATGATTTTTGGTACCTTTTAATTCTTGAATTGTATGAAAATATAACAGGAACTCTTATTTGGAAACTTTAATGGTGAATTTAATTTTAAATGCTATAGTTCAAGGATTTTGATGATGAATTTTTTTTTACTTTCCAGCGTATATAGAATTTAATTTAAAACTTTGTAAACACATTCTAAATGGGATTCAAGTCGTAAAATTAAGAGATTTCTTCCTTTAGAAATTTTGGCGAAACGCAATTTCTATAAATAATTTTCTAAGTCATCAAATTTATAAAATTAGAATATGACAGCAAATGATTTCCTTCTACTGCCGTCACGAAAATTTTAAGGTTTCACTAATTTCCAAATCATTTCCCATCATTTATTTGGGCGCAGAATATTCTCCCCCTTGTCTAGATTCTGAGTGGGTGGCTGTAAATGCTATGAGCGGAGCCATTAATTAGGAAAAAGCGATGGAATGTAATCATATTATTCCTTCCGGAACAAATTGCGTGCTTTTATCTATTAAAAGAATGGGTTATAGAAACGACAAATTGCATTGTGTTTCATTCATTGTCATATGATCATTCATTTAATCATAGTGTAGTTATTAACTGTCGCAGATAGCTAAAAAGAGAATTTATCTGGTGCGCAACTCTCTAACCAATTCTATGAATACTTTGAAATTAATTTTATCCGCAACTTTATTGAAATTCTGCTACGAGGGAATCCTTTCATATTTCAATCACAGATGTGAAACCCCTTTAATATATATATATATATATATATATATATATATATATATATATATATATATATATATATATATATATATATATATATATATATATATATATATATATATATATATATATATATATATATAGGAAAGTTTTTTTTGTAAAAGATGTGGATTTTTATAGTTTCATCTAGTAATATGTAATATAATATATCACAAAGCATTTAATTGCTTTATGTAAAACATATCTAAAGAGAAACTTAAGGAAATAAATACTCAATTAAATTAAAGTATGTGAATGATGTAATTCATGTTTAAAAAAGTAGAAATATCTTATTTAAAGACATTTCTTAAGAAATGTAGAATTAAATGTTCTTTTCTTTTGATATCGTGTATCACAACGCACCTAATTACCTTATGTAGAATGTAGATAGAAAAAATAAAGGATATAAATCCTTAGTTAATTTACTTACGTGAGTGATGTCATTCATGTTTATGGAGAAGTAGAACTGTCATTTTAAAGAGCTGGTTCTTAAGAAATGTAGAATTAAATGTTCTTTTTTGGTATAGTATATCACTATATATATCTATATACTTACCTTATACAAAACGTCGATATGATAAACTAAGGAAATAAAGATAATGTATGATTAGTTAATGTATCAATTAGATAATGTATGATTGATGCAAGTGATAGTGTAAAAATAAAAGTAGCAGAATTATGCTTAAAGAAAAGTTTTAGTTAAGAAATCTAAAATCAATTTTTTCCTTCCTGGTAATATGATGTATCACAAACCATTTTATTACCTTGCGTAAAATGTAGATATGAAAAAATTAACAGAACAAATGCTTATTTAATAAATGACAGTAAATTCTTAGTTGATTAATGTAGCTCCTGTCTAAATCATGCCACTTTTACAAGCTATGTAATCTTAAAACTGTATAAATAAATACTTTTTAATATGTAATAATTATGAAAAAACCAAGATTGTGTTATAGCTTATAATTCTCATAATAGTGGATTTCGGTTTGCTCGTCTGTCAATCATCCTTATTTGCCGATGAGGCTTAATTATACGAACCAGGATTTACAGTTTGAAATGAACTTTGAACCACTATAAACATCTACACCCTAGCTGGAAATCAAACTCACACACCTATCGAGGTGAGGAAAAAATTGAAATTTAATGCATCCCTATTGCAATTCATATTCTCCGCACTCTTTAAACTCTACTATACAAATTTAGTGAGATTTAAAAAAATTAACTAGTAAAACAGCTTCCAAGATTGAATGTTTTGAGCTGAAAATATTATTTTTCCATGAAGCAATGTATTATGTACCTTATTGTTTTAAGTTTTGTCATTTTCAGCGCACTTTTTTTTTTCCTAGTATTAAAATAATTTCATTATACGACAAATATAAAATAGTTTTATTACGCCTTAAAAGTTAAATTCGCTGAGTTCTAGTAATAAAATAGCACTCTTCAAACTAGAAGATCCCATGTTCGATTCTAACTACTGACACAGAGTTTATATTTTTACTTCTGCGCGATCATTTGTTGAAGTAGATACTTGTCAGTTTTACGTACACTACCACTAAATGCAGTGCCATCAAACTCTAAACAGATAAAGAGGAAGAATATATATATATATATATATATATATATATATATATATATATTTAAATTAACAGATGTGCGTGACTATCATTGGAGATCAGTTTATTGAAAAACTTATAACATTTAAGAAATATTTATTGAAAAAATACTGTTTTTATTGAAAAATTTAGGGTCAAGTAGGAAGAATTTAACGTCAACAACAAAAACTTCCCGTTTACTGTAGTTAAAAGACAGCGCTCTTCGTGAAACAGTAAATCCCATACTCGCAGAGATGTAGATCTCTGCGAGTATTGTAGCCACTGAGATACCCTTCGCGACACGTGAAACTATTCAAAATTTGACTCTTCGTAGCTTAGTGGTAAGACCTCAATTTTTGGAATGGAAGTTTAAAAATTAGATCTCAGTCATTGTTTAACAACGAAAAATGTGTGATACTTTTCTACCTCCTTTTTGAGCAAGTCTCGAGATGAATGTTACGAATTTTTGCAGTTTCCTCCTTTGCGACATGTGAATGCATCTATGAACACTCCATCTGGAAGATAATAAAATGCGGTGGATGTTGAAAGAGCCTTAACAGTCATCGGTTGATAGTGGTCCACTATCTGGCATCCAAGCAAATGAAAATTCTTTCATCACTGAGAATTTTCATCTGTAAAATGCTTCATAATTTAGTTTCATAATGTCCATCGTTTTTATTTTTTTACAGTGATGTTTGTAAAATATGCAAAAATAAAATGAAAATTGCAAAATAAATAACTATGACTTACTGTAATATAATACGTTTGTACTTGAGTAACTTTCAAAGTGAAACACAAAGTGACATTTTCCAATTTTTCATGGACTAAAATAACAAAAAGAATATTTGAAAACTTCATTTACGTATTTATAAGTGATTACAATTTTTTAAAAATCATGTAAAGGTGAATAAATGAAGTTTAATTTTTAGATGTTTTTAGGTCTTCTTTTTCGTTAAATCAAAACGCAAGCAAACGAAATCTTTTAGGTAAGAAAACTGTTCACAAATTTTCCTGTTTTTAATATTAACACAAGTAAAAGGAGTTTTAAATATAATAAAAATAGCTCAAGATTTTGCTAGTAAAATTCTTATTTTCATTGCCAATTAAAGTATTTTAAGTCCTAAATTGTGTAGTTGGTTCGTTTCTGTATGATCACTTTTATCATTAAGTCTAAGTACCTTGGACTACTAACTAACATAAGAATCGAATCCACGAACTGTTGAACTTATTCCCAGACCTCTTACCTTTCAAGTTCTTTCTTGGAAAAGATCTCTAGGCTTGGTGAACTCTAATGCAATGAAACAAGCTCAAAACTATTCATTGGAGAATTTTATGCTAAAGTTGAAACTATATTATTATTCAAATTTCAATTTTAGCATAAAATCCTCCAATAATTCAGTTTTAGCAATTACAATGAACTTTTTTCAGTTGGCTTACCTTTTTTGAAAATATAAGAATTAATTAAATGTATGATTTTTTTAATGCATAAAACTCAAATCTCTATGTTATTTTTTAAAAGATTTTTAAAGAAAAGTTCAAAAAATGACAGAAAAAAAGTTATAAAAGAAAAAGAGTTACAAAAACAAAACAAATATTATTGAATCTTCTTTTACTTTTTCTAGAATATAAATATACTATATATAACAATGAATATATATATAATTGTATAATTTAATAAACTTATAACGCGAAACATGCACATAGACTTTTCTAGGTCAAATGGTAGAACAAATTTCTGGAGGAAAAAGTAACCACAGATCAATTTTTCTCTGCATCTATCAGCTATTGTTATCTACCGTATCTAATATGAAAATAATTCTCCCGTTTCTATAGCAACCGTCATATTGTTCTGAAGGTTTTCTTATCTCTTTAGAATAGTGTTCTGCAGACATTCTTAAGACTACGCTCTTTTGAGAGAAAGATAAAGATTGTAATTTCCCCACATTTTTAAAAAACAGAAAAATAGATTGAATTTCTGTTTATATAGACCCAGCCATAAAAATGAATGGTTGGTAATTTTCAGTTTCCTCTAACGAGATATGGTAATTCAGCCATTTACAAGTATGAAAAAGCTCTGTGAATAAAATTTTTCTGAAAAAAGAAAGGATTTTGAAAAACTTGTATTTTTAGATATTCCAATACGCTACTCAAAGCGAACTTGCCTTATAGTATCTGAGGGTTAGTTTGGAACTTGGGTTTGGTTTGTGTCGCTCATCAGTCATTTTTTGCCCACGAATTTGATCAGAAATTAAGGATAAAAATGGATTCAGATGTATTGTAAACATTCTCATTCGATGTGGGACTCACATCCTCTAATTGTTGAAATGAAGAACTGAGTGCTCTGATCATTAAGATGCAAGCTCAACATTACATCGAAGCATTTCGAAGTTAAAAGTTTGTAGTTGATTCACGCCATTATTTTGTAACTGTAAATGAATGTAACGTTTCGGATCCGTGCATTTATTCCATCATTACATTTATTCAGAAAAAAGGTAAAGGTTACTTGAGGGAGTTATTGAAACGACAACCAGACTAATATCGTGTCTTCATAGTCTTATCGTTCACTGTAAGATTATAAAAATAACTCGATGTTAATAATCGGTAAAGGTGAAACGATTCGATAAAGATGAACTAAACATTTAAAGCTGCCATCACGATATGAAATATCTTCTGACATTCGTCTCGTTGTAAAAAAAAGACATTTAAGAAGATACATAAAGTATGAAATCTATGCTGTTCACATACGTTACCAAAGTCTATCTGATGCAGCTTGTCCTTATCTGGACCTTGCGTCTCAGAAAACCCAACCAACCAATCAAAATTTATCTGGAATAAGTAGTGACATTTTAGATGCATACTTAACGTATGAAATCTATGCTGTTCACATACTTTACCAAAGTTTATCCGGAATAAGTGCAGTGACATTTTAGATGCATACTTAACGTATGAAATCTATGCTGTTTACATACATTACCAAATTTTATCTGCTATAAGTGCAGACAGGAACAGTTTTCTACTTGAGAAAACAAATCCTGGGTCATATCTCACAAGGACTATAAAAACGAAAACGAAGAATTTTTATTAAATTACAAAAAAATCTTACTTTCTATACAATTTACTCCTCATAAAATCCACACCTTAATTCTCTTCGATATTTACCAGAATTTTCATATTTACCAATAATCAAGTATTCGTACTCTATGTTCTGTGCATTAATTTGACGGGAAAACTGAAACAATAGTATTACTTGGAATATGATGAAGAATTATTAACATATGGTCCAATTTACAATAATTTGTTATTCTGTTAAGACTTGACCACAAGAAGTATTGAACTTAAATGACAATATATTCCAAAGTTTCTGATATATAATCTATAATCAGAAAATTACAAACAGAATTTTCGAGGAGTAAAATACATATTCACATTTACTTAGAATAATGCCAGTTATATTCAAAATAGTGAATACATAGATAAATAAGGAATTATTCAGTATAATGTTTTACTTTGCAGATTTCAAATATTGCAACTTTATCTTGAATTGAAAATGCATACAGTTTCAAAGTAATAAATATATTTTAAATTTCCTCTTAAAAATGATCTTTGGGAAATCTTGTAAATTTCTCATTTTACATATGAATGAAAAGTTCAGAAAATTTCAATAACTGTTTCATTTATACCAGTTGAAATTTGCTGAATGAAACTAGGGTACCAATACACAAAATAATTAGTTTTATTTCACAATAACAAGCATTTATCAGTTTGTGATTATAAACTTATTGTAAAACCCAAATGGTAAATTTTACTATCATTTTATCAGTTTTAATCACAGCATTAAAATGATAGTAAAATTTATGAAATTCAGCATAAAGTAAACGATAAAGTGCGAACTTTATACTGAACTTGAAAGATTAACATAAAGTATTTCAGGTTCAAGATAAAGTTGTAGAAAATGCATAATAAAAATATATTGACAAATTCTTTTCTAAAGAAAGAGAAACTTATGAAAAAAAGTAGTTTTATGGTTATTTGTGAGTGTCATAGAATTAATTCAACATTAATTAGCCACGAATTTGTCAAAATATGCATGCCGATAATTTTAAGAAAATACACTAACAATGTTAAACCACTAGAAATAAAAAAAAGTTATCGTCAATTTGAAAAAGCAAAATTATTTAATTAAATAATTGTATATTCATTAAAATATACAATTATTTAAAATGAAATAATTTTTATTTCCAGTTTTATATATATATATATATATATATATATATATATATATATATATATATATATATATATATATATATATATATATATATATATATATGTATATATATATATATATATATATATATATAACTTAAAATATTATTAATAAAGAATTTTAAACTGCAACCTCTGGCAAAAATTATTTTATTATAAATGATTGATGTAAATTTTTTTGTCTCCTGTTTTTAACTATATATAATATTAGTACATTTCTCTCTTAGTATTAACATTTAGTTATTCAGAATGTAATACATATTTAATGTGTGAAATTTAATTAAACTATTGAATAAAATATAGCATATAAACGTATCTTCAAATTAAAATTCATTTACAAAAATATCAAATATATTCATATTATTAAAATGATCTGATACATTATATATCTACAAATAAAAAATATCTTCCTTTCCTATATAAGACATTTAACCTGTGCTAAATATATAATAATTTATCTAATATTTATAAAAATTATCTGATAAATGTCATATAATTAAAAAATATTATGTTTATATTTAATATTTTGTGATGTAATTTAAATTTTATAAATACATTTATTCGTCTTAATAAGCAGAAAATTATTTCTATGTAAGCGAATAATATTATTCAGAATTATAAAGACTTATTTACATTTCTGCCATATTTAAAGATTTTATACGGTAGCTTTTTTGTCAACAATTGCAACATTAGCTCAAATTACGCTCATATTTATGCCGGGCATATTTATGAAAGCCAAATCATGCAGGGTGTTCTATCAAAAAAGTTTATAACCTTACAAGGGATGCAAAATACACCTAGAATGCCACGTTTCTGGGTGTGGCATATGAGCTAAAAAGTTGTATATGTTCCTCACGTGAAGTATCGAATGAAGCTTTCTTGGAAGCATTATCTCGCAAGTGGTTCTAGAAGCAGTTGCAGAATGACAGATGAACCGAATAAAGAGAAAAAAACTTCGTAGAGTAAACACACACATTATATATACAGGGTGTCCAGAAAAGGACTCCCTGATTTCAAAATTAAATATCTCGAAAACAAAGATAGATAGAGGAATGCAGTAAAAGGTATGTTTATTGTGAAAGCTGTAAGAATTTTATACAGCAATTTGAAATAATAGTTACAAAAGCTGCTAACAGATGGCGCTGTACAATGTACAGCTCAAATCAGCATACATAAATGAAATAATCGTTTGAAAACATTCTTTGGAAAAAATCACATCACAATGTTTTCAACGCTAACCTCCTTTCACGCTTCAATAGTTGGGCTTCGGATCACTATTTACACTAAACATTACGTATGGCGATTACAGCGCCATCTATTTGCAACTTTTGTAACTATTATTTCAAACTGATGTATTATATTCTTACAGTTTTTACTATAAACATACTGTTTACTGCATTCCTCTATCGATCTTCGTTTTCGAGATATTTAATTTTGAAATCAGGGAGTCCTTTTCTGGACACCCTGTATATATATATATAAGTTGACACACAGGAAAGAAAAAACATTTTCACTACTCATTATTTATAAACACTTAAAAGAAAGTACCAAAAGTGAAGTATAATTTTGCGTCTAAAGAGATGTTCAAATTGATGACCCCCAGATGTGTTTCAAACTTCATATCTTCGCTGCAGGGAAATTAGTACTTGGGATTGTCAATATCTTGGAAGACATATCATGGATTTCCAGGACACTTCAATAAGATGCACAATGAGATCCTCCGCGCTGTCAACAACAGTTTCAATAATCCCATCTTCGCAATTGCTGCATTTTTAGAATCTGTTGTAAAATTAAAGAAATTTTATTTTACTACTTCATGCACACTTATTTCTTCTGTAACAACTTCTTCAATGTTAAAAAAAAATTTTCTTCGCAAAAGACTGGATCTTTTTATTATTTTTTTGTATGCAACGTTTTTAATTTACCAACATAAAACTAGTGATCTTAAATAATTGTAATAAAGGCTATTTGGGTCCATTTTCTATTTGACAATATCAAGTAATTTTATTTTAACTTTTTTGCCCGAGAGTTGGTTTCAGAAGGCTTAATAAATTAAAATCATTTTACACAAAAAATTAGTTTGCCTTTTACAAAGAAAATGCTTTAAGTCGTAGAAGTAGAGTGTTTCTTATTTTTCTAATTCTAATAAATTTTACTTTTTTCAGAGTCATCAATTTAATATTTTATAGTTGCTAAAACTATTTTCAAAATTATTGAAATCTTTTCAGTAGATATGGAGAGAATTGTGCATTTATTTAGCTTTTTAACAAGGATTACATTTGTGAAATGGCATAAATATTTCATTTTTTATTTTTTAACTCTTTGAAAATTAATTTTAAAACAGTTCCATGGATATAATCTTACATGATACCTTATTTTGATCACTTTCCCAATTTACATCAATTTTAAAAAAGTAAATTGTATTTCCATCTTTTCGAAACACTATTTGCAATATATTTGCGAAGGGAAAATCCTATCATAAGTAATGCCTCCTTTCGGACTTTTACCGGAAGACATTAGTAATTCCTAGCTTTTAGCTCTAAGACTTGGTAAAAATCCAAAATAAAATTATTCTTCGAACTTTTACCAAATCGCGTTGGTAAAGGCTAGGTTTTACAAATGAAACCTAGGCTTTACCAAACTAGGGCTTGATATATACACTAGCCAATGAATTAGAAACCTTTCAGATTTTCACTTAAATGCTTGTTGGGTATGATGTATGAAAAATTTTTTGCGGCATGAGTAACAAGTCGTTAGTATGATTGTATAAGAAATCTGTAAAAATGTATTTCACGATAAATGAAGCAAAATGGTCTTTTATCTTTACAAAATTATTGTTCTTTAAAAATTATTATTGATGCAGGCTTAATAGAAGATTAAATTTCAAAGGAGTAAATCTCATTGGGAGCTCAAAAACAATCATATCAATGATTTTCATAAGTTGGAATCGAAACTTCAGTTTTTGTCTGAAAAAAAAAACACAAATACAGTTCTTTACAAGAAAGTGATCGGCGTTGTCCCCGACAAATTGTAAGGCAGAACAGGGTCTTTACTATGCTTCAAATGTCAATGATAGTCAATGAAGGTTCTTCTAAACATATTTCAGCACAAACCATGCGCAGAGATTATAGAGGATAGAAATACATTGTCGGATTCCTGTGAGAAAACCACTCTTTTCAGACCGAAATGCAAAAACTCGCTTGCATTGGTGTCGGAAAAGAAGACACTGGACATCTGAGAATTGGAAATAGGTAAAGTGTTCGGATGAATCATACTAGACCTTATTTTGCAATGGTGGAAGACAATGAATTTAATGCGAGCCTCTCACAACAATGAATCCATCTTACTTTACCATCCTGTGCAAGTGTCTTGTTATAGTATCATGATATGGAACATGATCTGCTGGCTTGGAAGTAGTGCCCAACTATTCCTCGAGAGAAAACAAATAGCCGTGAGATAATTAGAAATACTGGCAGATCAAATATACCCTACAATTTTGTATTTCTATTCTGATGGTAACAGATACTTCATGGATGAAAATACAACTATACATCGTACGAAAAGTCCTTAAAAATAATTAGCCGAACATCATTCTGCTTCCAATAACTACCTTTGCTACACAGAGTCTAGATCTTAAGTCCAAAGAAATATGTGGAACATGGTGGAATGACGTATTTGACAGCGCTCCTCTTCCATCTAATTCTAAAGTTGCTCATAATATATAAAGACTAGCTAACATGGTATTGTGAAAAAACAACTAATACAATTTTTTAACAATTAAGTAGAATTTAAGTGAAATAAAATAATAATACTTTGAAATTTCTAGGTAAATAACATGACCAGTAGGAAAAATATACGATGATAATTACGTCATCTAAAATTTTGATATTTAATGCGGAAATTTTAATTTTAAATATAAACAAAAATCAAAATGGCCCATAGGAATATTACACTAAAATTTTCAAATATGGGCTTATTTTTAATTAAATAATAAAATATAAAAGTTTTTAGATCATACTTAACATACTATAAATGTAGATATAACTTGCAACATATTTTTGAGGAGGACAGTATAGAATATATTGTATTTTCTACTCTTCTAACTACACATTTTCTAATTTAATAATTTCCTTACTGTAAACATTTTTAATATATCAACAACTATGGTTGACGGTTAAGAAAATATACATGATATATAGTTACACTTTGATAGTATTTAGAATAAGCTTATACAAAACAGTTAAAATAAAAGCCACTCGTCAGAGTAATGTGAAATTTCCCAGAAACATTCATCCAACAATGGAGTTTTGTTTAGCGAAGAAGTAAGTTACAAATCCGTCTGTATTCATCATCATCAATCATGACTGATAGAGTAGGATCGCGTTCAACTCATGAAGCTTTTTTTCATCAAGACAGCAGCAGTACATTAAATCAACTAGGAAGTTTAAGGTTTCATTACCCTTTCTCTATTTTTCTTTCACTTACAAAATTAATACTGCTAAGTTTTGTTAAAGAACGTTTTAATTATATAAGCAATTATTTTTAAAGAAAAAATATTGGATTACTGACTAAGTTGTAAAGATCGTAAAGTTTCCTGAGATTTATATAATTTCCTTCAATTTGTCACTTAAATTTACAATTGTTAAAAAGTAATAAGATATATTTATCAAAATTATTAAAAAGTACTGATGTATAATAGTATTAAAAGTGAGGAATCAAAAGTATGGCAGAAATAAATTGTAAAATGAGTTTCTGTTGTTAAATTTATATACATATTTCATTACAACATATAAAACAATTTAATGTTAAGCTTATGAATAGGTGTAAAAAATAGCTTACAATACATAAAGTAATGAAATTATTTCGCGTTCTATTTCTCAACTTTTATAAAAATGTTATGTAAAACAGTTCATAATAATTTTTATAAAATAATAATTGTCTCTTTTATACTACATATTTATGTACCAAAATTATTTTATATATGCTTTACGGCTTAAGCTATCGCATATGAAAATTTAAATAAAATTAAAAAAGTAGTTCCTGTTTGTTGAAGCAACTCCCATTCCTATTATTTGATCTTAAAATAGATATTATCACTCTGATTCTTTATATAATACTGCTTTAATATTTTTAATATTTTCCAAATATATTAGCACATTTTAATGTATTTATTGAGTCTATTATAGCACCATTCAGCTATTATATAAGTCAAGTGAATAAATCAATCTAAAAATTTATCCCTAACAAGGTTACCAGATAATTAGGATTTCAAAGGAAACAAAAAGTTAACAACAAAAGAGAAGAACAATCGTGGAACTTATCGCATTCATAATTGCGTTCGATTTTGATATTCATTTGGCATGAAAAACTGCTTAACGAAAAAGATAAAAGAGTGCTCAGTTATCGTTTTTCAATTATCAAGCTAAAAATCTATAAAGTCATGTTGTGACAAAATAGCTAAGAGAAATGACCGCTCAAAGAATTTATGTGAAATGAATGGTTAAAAAGAAAGTTTTTACACATAATGACAATAAAAACTCACTTTAAGGCTTCCAGAAAGACATAAAGCATTAATGTTAAATATAATTTTTTAAATAATTGTGAAATTCGATTGCTTAAATTTTTGTCCGAATTGTGTGCAAACTATGTCTAAAAACAAATAAAATATGCAATGAATATAATTTGCTTTGAAAATATTTATTGTTACAAAAATGTACAGTTGCAAAGCTTTATTGTTCCAATTGAAACTAACAAAAAGAAATAAAAAATTCCAATTTTTGCAAGCAATAAATTATCCTGTTATGAATCCAGCATCTTAATTTATGAAATATTGTTTTGCTATCTATAAAATATCGTTTTGAAAACATTAATACAATACGTTCTAGTGAACTTTCTTACATTTGTAAGATTTTCACATTTTAAGGTTTATTTATTTCTGTTTCAAACTACTAAAATGATTTATTGAAATACATTATAAATTTTTAAATGATATACCATTTTATTAATTTAGCATTATAAATTGAGTTAAAAAATATTAAAATTTAGATGCCCCATTTTAGCATTGTACAGCTAATATTTCAAACATTTTTTCAGGGATTCTTATAATGGGTTCGTAGACATAATGTTAATGACAAGCGCTTTAACTTGGAGAGGATAAAACCCTCTTCGGCACTTTAGCCACGAGATCGCATAATCTTAAAATTTAATTCCTTTGATGATGCGGATGCATTCTATTACCAGTCGACGGAAGAGAAATATTTCCATGGTTGTTCAGTGTTATATAGTAATTGATCAGAATCAAATAGTTTTAACATTAAATCTGGTCTATCTGACCCTTTTTCGTAGCAACTTCTAAAATTTTATTTTCATCTTAATAAATTGATTCGATTCACTATTCTTAAATAAATTCAAATATTTATAAATATTTCTGAGCAAACAACTTCTCAGTTCTATCAAGGACTCCCCACATTTTGTCATTTTTTAGCTTCCAGAAACGAAAATACAATAATAGAAAGATCATGTTTAAGCACAATAATTGACTAGGGGCGATTTATTTTTCCTGGATTTTATAACATTTCTAGTTTATAATTTTCTTCTTTTCTGCCTTAAAACTAGGAAATCTTAAAAGTAAAGAGTTCTATGACTTGTGTATTTCGAATTTATAATAATAACAGTAAACCGCTATAATGTCAAAATAAAAACATGAAATGTAATAATTCAAAAATATTTTAGAAAATAACTATTTTCAAATTATATTTAAATTATTTTAATTGATCAAAATTGATAAAAAAAATAATAAGCTGCATAGATTAATTTATTTGTTTTACCTTTTAAACAAATTGTTTCCAGATCCTGATGGCTGTACTGAGCCCTTGAAATTTTGTTGGATTGCAAATGAAAGTTATAATGGATGCAAAAACAATCTTCAGAGCTTTTATGAGACATTAGAACATGATTATTGACAGGGGGAGATACTGTTGTCATCGATCCCAGATGAAAGATTCATTGGAAGTTTTCAAATAACCAAGTCAAATTTTAATTACTTTTATGTTAATTTCTTAAGAACTTTTACTTAGGCATATCTTTGGAAAGCAAGTCGACAATCCATCTAAAAAAAATTCTGGCGTAACCGATAACTAAATAAATCTTCGGGAAAAAAATTAAGAATTCAGAAATGTACAATGAACTAGTGTATTTGTTGTGAAATCAGATTGAAGAATTTGTACTAGACTGAAGGCGCCTACAAAAAAGCTGGATTGCTTTTATGATTTTCTCCTGTCCTGTGTAACTCGTTTGGTTCAAGTGAATGCGTTTCGTTTCCAAGCCGTTTAATCCTTAATATTATCCCTAACAGTCTCAGATTTAATATTTCATCCTACTTTACTCAGAATACTGTTATTGCAAAAAATCAAGTATCATGTTTCTCTTCTTATTTTACTTCAAAGTTACTTTTACACCAAGAAATATTAAATTGTCATTGCTAATCAAAATCATAGACTAAAATATTACTGAATATTTAGTGTACTAATGCATTTTTTACCGAATTTAATTTTTAAAGTGACATGATAATTATAATTATTATATTTCTTTATATATTCTGGTTGAACTATTTTTAAAATGACTTAGCTTCGAATTTATGATAATAGTTATTTTAATTTGATAAAACACGATTAGTGCTTTTAGAAAACAGCAATCCTGATTTTATTTTAAATATTTTTAAAAATAGAGGAAATTTTTTTAATCTCTCTGTAATCAGAAGATTGTTCCAGTTGTTATAAAAACAAATTGTACGCAGTTTCGGCCTTTCAGCATACGCGTGTAAAATAACCACCCCCTTAATATTTAAATCTTTTAAAAGTCATTTTAAAACCATTTTTTAAGTTTTCTACATTTTTCTCAATTTCATATACTTTTCCTTAAAATTATCTCATTTCATTCTAGCACATCCATTTATTAAAATAAAGAATGATATTCACTGAATAAAATAGAAAAACTTTTTATTGTTAGAGTTAAAATTTCTGAATATCTTTCTTTCGCATTATTTGATAATGCAACATTCAATTTCCTTACAAAACATCTTTATGGTACCTTAGTAAGCTTTAAAATTTACCAAAATTGTGCACTAAAAAGACATGGGATTAATAAAAAAAATTTTAAATACTTTTTTAACAATAGATTAATTCTCGCGGAAGTATGCCGTGAAAGCGCGAATCAAGTTTCAGACATTCTCATTCGAATCAAGTTTCAGAAGAATAAAGTTTCAATACATTCTTGATAGTAGGTACTCAATTCTTCTGTACGAATTGTTTAACTAAACCTGACTTCATAAAATAAATAGTAACGCAATTATTATAATAGTAAAACTGAGCACAAATTATCACAGTAGTAAAGCAGAGCACAAGTTACCACAGAAGAAATGCAGAACAGATACGATATAAAAACATCCTGGATGAAAGTATTAAAAAGCAACTGAGAGAAAAAAAATCTGACATATATGGCATATCTAGAGGCTCAGCATTCCTTATCCTCATAGATTACTGAAGATATTTGTAATGCATGTTGCAGCGTACTCAGTCTGGGTAGGCTAAACTATAGGTAGGCAAGGGCCACTAAGGAATCAGACTCACGTAATTCAATATTCTTGACTAAATATTTATTTACAAATTTACAGGATAATTTATCGGAACTGTCATAAATTGTAGGCTAAAGAAAAACTGATAAATTCCTCTTTTTCTGGGACGTTTGTTGCACATTCGGTGCGGAAAAACTCCTCGCTGGTACTATGAACCAAACTCCTAAATTCCGCACTCGGAAAACAGTCTCGGGAAGTCACTCTGTAATGCCGATGATCATCTCCGGAGAGTACTGGAGCATCCGGGTATTCAAGCTCGAGGTCTGGTGTCAGTCTCCGAGATCTCGAGCTAAGGGCTGTTCACTCTCCTATTTCTGTCGCTGAGACTAGTACGCCCCAGGACTTTTTTGAGAGAAATATCAGGAACTCCACATGTAGATCAAAGTTCTTCTGAGCCTCTCCAAGGACCTGCTTTTTATATACAAGCTTTCCCCCACATCTGACCTTCAATAAACTCCAGATCCATCTTCTAAGGTCACTCTTCGACACATATTTCCGGCCACTTCATCGATTCAAATCAGAAAGAGTGAAGAGACAATAAATTCTTCGAATGCACCTAGCCCATTCACCAGGTGATTCCAATTTAATTTAAGGAATTATATTTTTCATGAAGGAGCTCATGGCACCTAACGAATCCTCATGGAAGGACCTCATGGCACTTGAACTGGCACCTTCTTCTAAAATTTTCTAACCTTCACGAGTGAAGAAGGTAAGACCTTAAGAAAATTTAATATTCCTAAATCTTCTAAATATAAAATATTTTGACAGGGTCAGGTAATAAACAGTCTACCTTTTGAACACGAAAATAAACTCTTTCCCTACCCAGCTATTCTCATTTCCGTAATTTGGTTATACACTAATATTTAAATGATCATACTGAAAATACAACCATCAGGAAGTTAAAAATAAAACTGAAATATAATGAAGAAAAATATTACAAAAATCAAAAAATGTAAAAATGAAATAGTTTTTTTTTTAAAAATAAAACTCTCATGTTTAATTTAATAAGCAAACTAGTTATTAAACAATTTGAATTATAACAGTATATACTCCCGAACAAAACTTAAGTCTACAAAACTGTTTTCAATGAATAAAATCATCGATCAGAAATGTTGAAATCTGGGCATGTTGTCAATCACAAAGACGAAAACAATATATGCCTCGAACAATATAATCTAAATAACATAAATATACAGGAAGACATGAGATTCTCCATAGGATGAATAATATATGAAATGTAATAAACTCTGAAAATAACTAAAAGACTTCATCATTCAAAACTAGTAGAATGAGGACTGATAAAATGTCGAGCCTCACTCACAATCAGGTTATCGAGAATATATTGGCTCAAATTGTTCCACTCTTCAATGAATGGCGATTGCAATTCGTCCGACACAGTAAATGGGACTGTCAAAAAGCATAAAATAAGACGAGAAACTTTCAAGGCAATTATTCTGGTTATGATTAGATCAGAACACCAAATTCATAAGAACTAATGAATATTTTTACTTTGAAGAAAGTTGTTGAGAGTACAGCCTCTGTTATAACGAGGATTAATGTCCTTTTTCAGGAATGTAGAACCAATATTTTCATGTAAAGTGTGTCATTATGTACATGAGAATGAAAAATACCATTCTTATAGTTTACCACAATCAACCTTTCTTTCTTGAACATATAAGAGGGAGGTCATTGATCATTATGACATCTCATCATAGTAAATCATTGCTTCAAAGAAGTTTTATTCAGTGCATTTTGCGTGATAATAATATGTTTATTTTTCTCTCAAGATGAAATAAATATGTAAGAAATGCCGCGATGCCTTGAGTTGTTAGGATCTCGTTCTAAGTTCGAGAGTTTTACCGAATTCGTTTCTTCAACGTAAACTGTAATAGTATTTGTTATACTTTGGTGAGGGCTCTTATTTAATTCAAACCTAAAGGGTTTGTCTGTAAAAGAGGTGTGGCCAATGACTTTAAATAGTAGGGCGGGTGTAATAATATAAGCAAATGTGGAAAACGATAACAAATATTTTTAGAATACAAAATCAAATTAATGCAATAATGTTTAGAAACTCTGATTATAATAAGTGATAAATAAGAGCCGTAAAGTAAAGTAAACGCCAGCAGAGGTCCCTGTACCTAACCCTGAAAGGGTTTTACCAGATTTGATGGACCCGCTGGAGAGAAAAGAAAACGGAACACAGTACATACAAGACAATACAATAATGCTTGCAATCATATGGAGACACTAAAAATTATAACTTTTACACAGTAAGGAGGGTTTGTAAAGTATACTATTTAACACAAATTTGGTTGCAATTGAAAGTTAACACGTGGATACATAAGCATTCAAAATAAGTATCAGACAAAATACATGGCAGGAAATGGTAATACAGGCATATGAAATACATATCAAATAGCATGCATATAAGAAATAAAGAAAATAAATGGAAAAACAAAAGGAAATTAAAAATGATAAGACAAAACTGAAAATATATACCTGAACTTACTGCAAACTAATGAGATAATAATGATTAATGAATAATTAAAGCCTTTAGTATGGATTTGATAGTTGGGTGTATCGGCTCAAAGTAAGTTAGGTCATATAAAATTCTAAGCTATATATACAAAAAGTTTAGATAGATAGTACATAATGCATTAAAATAGGTCAATATAACATGATGACAATAATTGTGACTGAGTAATTAAAAGAGAGCGCTGGAATGATGGTGAGAAAATGGCAAACAAATAATAATGAACTATATACAAGGAGAAGAAAACAGGCGAAATGTTACAGGTAGAGAGGGAAATGTCTAAATGCAGAACATGAGAGAGATGGAGTATGCGGCTCATCTACTTCCAGGTGATGTCTATCACTCTCACGGCATCATTATCCTCCTATTCCTCTGGAATTATTAATTCCCTATATTCAAGGAGAAAGTTTATAAGGTTAATAATTTTTAACTTTGCAGCCTTGTTGATGGTGATGTTTTTGAGCCAGACACTTATTAGATTGTCACTGGGCGTAGTGAAGTGCCAGGAACTCGTGATGGGGCATGACGTAGCGTAATGAATTGGAGTACCTTCTTCTCCACATGCACAGTTCGGAGTGGGTTGTACTCCTATTCTATGCAGATAACTTGGAAAAGGGCCATGTCCCGTTACAAAAATCGTGATTTGTCTTGGCCAGCACTGTTGGTTCAAATTCACTTTTGGCAGGATGGAGTATACTAGGCGTCCGGTGGTAATTTGATCCCACAGAGTTTGCCAATCCTGAATTAAAGCAATTTTCCTGATCCTTTTGAAGTGAGACCGAGGAAGAGGGAGAAAGATTTCCGATTCATCTGAAGAAGCTGCAGTTTTTGCTAGGAGGTCTGCCAATTCATTCCCTTCAAATCCTACATGAGCCTTTATCCAACAGAGGGAGATGTTTTGTTGGTTGTTAAGTTCCTCTTGAATTTGCCTGGCTAAAGGACTGATGGCTTTCGGATTGCAAAGCGCATAAAGACTAGCTTTACTATCTGACCAGACGAGGCAAATCTGTTCTTGGTTTTTGGCCCACTCAATAGCCTGCTTAATTGCGAAGAGCTCAGCCTGGAAGACTGAGCAATTGGCATTCAATTTGTAACTTTCATTGTGAATTATGATATCCTTCAATGTTGTGACAAACGCGGCTCCTACACCTCCATCCATCTTGGAGCCGTCAGTAAAAATATGGCAGACCTGCTTATTCAGGGTAGGGTCGTACTCCGTGTTAGGGTTGACAATCGTATCAACTCTGAATATTCCTGGATGTATAGAAAGTGTGGGTACTCTTGCCTCCATGATATTACTGCTTGTGGTCCTAAATTCTTGTTTTATTTGTGCCTCAGAATTGATGGTGAGATGAAGGGGAGGTATGCCAGTAATGACTTGTAAAGCTGCCGTCGATGTTGTTTTGTAGGCCCCAGTTATATTAAGCAGAAACTTTCTCTGTATTTTGTCTAGAAGTAGCTGATTTTTGACCCGAAGATTGGCTCCCAGAGTGTTGAACCATGGGCTAGGATTCTTTCTGCCACTGTTTTGTACAGTACAATGCGCTGTTTTTGGGAAAATCCCCAGGTTGAGCCAGCTATTCTAAGTAATTTCTGGTGAATGCGAAAGGCTTTGGCACCTTGTTGTTTGATATGTGCTGACCAATTCAACTTTTCATCTAGAAGTACACCCAGAAGTTTAATACTCTTGCTTCTCCTTATTCTTAAGTTGTTAAAAAATATTTGTGGTCCACATTGCAGTCTCGTGAATAGGAGGTAATTTGATTTTTCAATTGAAATTCCAAGGTTATGCTTATGGGTCCAGTTGCTAAAAATCTTAAGGGCTTCTGTAGCGACGCGTCCAAGCTTCCTTTCACTTTCAGCTGACACTACGAAGGTGAAGTCGTCAGCAAAGGCCTGGAGAGCAACTGTTGCTTTAGGATCAATATCCTTACCAACTGTGGACCAGTCAAATTGTAGCGGCTCATCAGCAAGCAGATTCCATAGGATTGGTCCACTGCAGGAGCCTTGTGGACATCCAATGGCTTGAGTTTTCTTCACAATGCCCATATTTGTATTGAGGGCAACTTCTCGATCTTCCAGGTTGCTGATTAGTATGTTTTTAATGGTTTCTGGGCATCCTTTACTTTCGAGTGCTTGTTTGATAGCTGGATGTGGTGCAGAGTCGAAAGCTCCTTTAATATCTAGAGAAATTATTGCGCAATGTTTTGCTGAGGCTTTTGCAATCTCGATTTGTCTTTTCAGGTGTAGGAGAGCATCGTCCACTGACCTTCCTTGACGAAAACCAAATTGATTTTGGTGAAGAAGACCATGGCTCTCTAAGAAGAAAGTCAATCTAGTAGTCACGATTTTCTCCAGTAATTTTCCCATCGTTGGTAAGAGGGTGATTGGCCTGTATGATTTAACTTGCAGTTTGTCTTTTCCTTCCTTATGGAAGAGAATGATTATGCCAATTTTGAAGCACTTTGGGAAATAGCACAAATTCCAGCATTTTTTTATTAGGGTTCTGAGAAGCTCTGGATAGTGACGGTCCAATGTTTTAAGAATAATATTGTCAATTCCATCAATTCCTGGTGCTTTTCCATTGGGAAGTGAGGCGATAGCTCTCTCTATCTCTCCCTTGCTTGGTTCTGGATCATAACTGTCATTGGTGAGAGATCGCTGAAACAGAGTGGTAGGTTGTGTAGGAAACAGCTCTTCTAAGATTCTGCTGGCGATGTCAATAGCGTTACCTTCTTGTAAATTCGTGCAGAACAGGGCTGATGGTGGAGAGGATTTCCTAAAGGTGGCTTTATAAATTTTCCCATAAGGGTTAGTTGCTGAAGTACACAGTTCTCGCCAGCATGTGCGCTTTGCTCTTCGTATATCTTTAATATATGCAGCCTTCAGCCTTTTGTAATCAATTCTGAGTTTAGCTTTGTCTGGATTAGTTAAATTTTGCATTTTTCGTCTTTTGGCATTTAATTCTTTTTTCCTGAGATCAAAAGACTGCGTCCACCAGTTTGGCATTAAATTATTTCGCGGCTTCGTTTTCTTATAGGAAATTCGACAACACTCAATCAGTTGTCTTTGCATGATTGCGGCTGCATTGTCAAGTTGATCAGTTGTTTGACTATCCTCTAACAGTTGTAATATATTGCTTACGTGTGGATATAGATTTTTGATGAACTTATGGTGATTTCCATATTTAGTCTTGAATCTGGTAATTTGTGTCGTATCTGGTGGTGCTGTCAATGTGATCTGGATATATTTATGGTCACTGAGTGTTTCAGTGTCCAGGACCTCCCATGTACTTTCTATTGCAATGTCGACATTAGGAGTTAACGTCACATCCGGCCATCCTTCATTGGTTGAAGATTTAAAAGTTGGAGGAGCACCCATTGTGTTTAGAAGATGTAAATTATTACCTATCAGGTAATCCAAGAGTGCTTCACCTCGTTGGTCGTTGTCTTTATATCCCCACATGATGTGATGGGCATTAAGATCTGCACCGATAATGATCTTTTCATTTCTTAAATTTTGTAGGAAGCTATCAATATCCTGCAGTGCTTCACTGATTCTCGCTTGGCCAGACTCGCTCGTAGTATGCCTGTGATTTGGTGGGGCGCTATATGCAGAGATTATTGTCAGTGGGCCAGCATTAATTGCAATTTTAACTGCTACTGCGTTATCTTTAAGTCCAACTAGGATTGGGCTTATATCAACTGTGGTGATTACACCAGCCTTTCCATTACCCGAGAGCCAGTATTTCCAGGTGCTTGGAATTCCCATTATCTGGTGATCTTTGTTTATATGTGGTTCTTGTACCACAAAGATTTGCACATTCAGACTGCAGGCAATCACTTGCAATAAGTCAGTTGGGGCACTTGACCTCATAAGGTTTATTTGGATAATCTTTGTTGTGTGCATGTTGCTGCTCACTTGTGCTTGAAGATTATTTGTTTGTGGAGCATTGTTGCAGGTTGGGTAAATGTTGCTTGGCATATTTAGTTGTTGTTCGAATTAAGCAGAGATCTGTAGATGGGACAAATTGCAGAGTAAGCTTCATGGTTTGAGGGGAAATTCGCTCCGTTTTTGTTGGCAATGTGGCAGTTGATGCAATTTTGATATTGAGCCTGACAATCATTTTCTGAATGTCCACATCCACATCTACCACAAACCTTTTGAGATTTACAGTCCCTGCTAAAGTGTCCAAAATCTTGGCAATTGTAGCATCGGATTATGGTTTTATGGTTGCGTATGTATGTAGTCTGAAATCCAATGTGTATCTGCCTCCGTGCAGCAAGTATCTTAGCTGCTATGCTGTTTGCTTCTATAACTATATGTTGTAGGTTTGCATTGTACCTATGTGACTTAATTTCTGTTATTTTAATATGCGTGTCTCTGTCCATTTCTGGAAAGTTATTCAAAATTATTTGGGTTATGTTGTCATCATTAACTGTAGCTGGCATATTTAGAAATATTACTTTTCTAACTAATTGGGAGGGCTCTAGAATATTAAAGCGTTTCTCTTCCAGTTGTTTTTTCAGCTTTTCTTTTGTTGCAGTTGAACAGCACTTTACCTTAGCTACGTGTTTCCCCCATGTTACTTTTTTGGGGCAAACATCACTATTTAGTTTTAGGAGATTTGATTTTAGGGTTGTAAGGTTTTCGTTCTCAGCAGGTTTGATGATGATTGATGTTTCTATGTCAGCCTCTGTTCTTCTCTTTAATATGTCACTATAGGTGGGTTTAGGTGGAAAAATTTGTTGCTTGGATGCAGTTAGAAGTGATTTGGTTTCTTCTTGAAGCTCTTTGATTTTCTGAATGTTGTTGTTGAGTTGATCCATTTGCTGTTTTAGAGATGACCCATCGTCATGTTTAGAAGTGGTGGATGAGGGAGGGAGTAGTGTTTTCAGTTTATCAAGCAGTTCCATCGCATGGTTTCTTTTGGACCCAGGTAGATGGTACTTCCCTCGGGTCTTTAACAGAATAATTCCTTGGATACCTTCAATTAGGTGGAGTGGAGAAAATTCAGTATTTCTAGAATCTTCTGAGTGTTGGTTCAATGGGGTAATCTTACTTGCTTCCACTGTAGTTGAGCTATTGGTTAATCTTTCATGTGGTTTGCCGTCTTCCTCTACCATTGTTCCATAGTTTAGATGATTTGCAGATACATTTTGTGATACTATAATGTTCCTAAGATTGACAAGCGAGATTGATTTCTTGAGTTGTTTTTTATCCATTATTTCGGAATATGGTGTTCAAAAGAATAATCGAATGGTTTGTTAGGTGGGAGTGAAATACAAAATTGCAGAAATGCTACTGCTGGAAACAATAGGGGAGAAATGAAGTCAGTAGTAGATTTAGAATTTTACTTATTATTGTTAAGGTTTAAAATTTAATTCATAAGTGAATAGAAGTGACCCAGATGCTATCGCCATCCCGTCCCACGCAACTATCCCGGCATTCACTGCATAGATCGGAGCAGATTCTTAAATAAATATAAATACACACATATACATTCTCAAAAGAGACACGGACCATGTAGCTAGTTGTATTGAGAAACTGGAGAATTTAGTAGATTATTATTTATTTGATGTAAAATGGTCTTTTGGTCATACATCCTCCCCAAGCCCATTTTAACCACAATATTATCCTTTGCATGGGAACTAGATTAATTTAAAATGTAATTGGATTTATACATTAAAGTAAAATGTTAGATTAAGTATTGAAATAAAATTTAAATGGATAATTTAATTAAATAGTGTCAATATAAGTTAGAATTTGACTTTAGAAGACTTTAAATACTTAGTTAAGAACGCTGTAAATTTAAAATCGAGAGCAGGAGAGTTAATAAAGAAATAAACTTAAAATTAAGAGTTATTTGAATAAAATATAGAACATCTGGGACACTTTTATTTTATTTATTTATTTTTGTTAAAGTCCCCAAATTTAGGTTTAGCTATTGTGGCTAAAGGGTTAAAGTCCAAGAGAGAATGATGGAAAAGGTTTAAGTCTTAGATTTTTAAACATAGCTATCTTTTTTTTTTTTTTTTTTTTTTTAGAATAAATAATTTCTAAGCTGGCTTATTGGAAGCACATTTAATAAAAGGAATTTAGAAAGTAGTCCCAGGTCTCTGCGACAATTAGGAGCCGAGAAAAACGCTGATTAATATTCAAATAATTTAGTTAATTAGGCGCGGGAAATTGGTGCTCAAAGGGTTAAGACGAAATTGAGCAGGGGGACATGGTAGGTAGCAAGAAACGGGACTTAGAAAATGTTCAGAGTCAATGCATATACATAAGGGAGGAACGAAGAACCATTGGGAGAAAAATAAGAAAAATATTCAATATTCAAACACACTAATTAAACTATATCTCATTAACTAATGTTTATTTTTTGAACTGTAATACAATTTTTGAGTCACAAGAATCTGCTCCGAGTAAACATAGAAAGATTGGAGTGGATTGACTAAAAATTAAAAAGTTATGGTAACATTAAAGTGAAAATAACCAACAAAATTTATAAAATAACACGGAAATTTAACAACAAAAATAGTATTTAAAAATTTATGGAAAATTAACTGTTATTTGAAGAGCAAAAATACAAACATTTCCAGAAACGTTAGAATGTCCACTCCAATCTAAAATTAGTTTAAAGATGATAGGACAATTAGGGCCGAAATTATAATTGAATAATAATTAAGGTAAAAAAAAAATTGCGAAAAAGTGCCGAAAAAAAGGAATTTTTCTAATTCATTAAAATGCTTACATCTTCTGGCCTAATTATCCTATCTACACAATCTATGCATCAAAATGCGCAGAACTATCACGCGGAACGAAAGAAGATAACATCTGGGCACTTACCTAATTAATTAGCCACTCATGATGTTGTTAAAGTGTAGCATGTAGAGAAAAATGCTTGAAGAAAATCAGAATTTCTGGGCTAGGATTGCCTGGGAATGAAGATAAGTTATCCAAATTGCACACAAATTTGCACCTAGGTAGTTCAGAGGGTTTTTGATAAGCCTGCAGCTGAAATTTAATGAAGAAAGATATAGCAGCCGAAATAATGAAGTGTGAACACAAGTCACTATCCTCCGTTGCTAGGGGTATGCCTTTGGTTGCTATGCCCTCCTTTGTTAGGATGGGGGAATCGCCATATTGAAAATTTTTGTGAAATATTCACAATAATGCTTATATCTTCGCTGCTTTGGCACTTATTGATACCAAATTTTTTGGCAAGATGAACAAAGCGTTAGCACACACAAAATTGTAAAAAATCTAATTAGATCAACGTTTAAACGCGATATTAAATTGGAATTAGAACCACAGTCAGAGAAACACACACATCTCCCAGTCCGCTTCCGATCTCTCTAGCCTAGTGATTTGGGCATCGGATTTCCATCCGGAAGGGCTGGGTTCGATTCCCAATGCCGCCAAAGACCCACTAAGTACATGCGTTAAATCTGTGGAATCGAAAGTCCTGTGGTAGTCGTTGAGCAGTTACCATGGGTGAAATGATTTGGAGAAAATTTCCTTCCCTCCATATCAAAATAAAAATTAAAGGAGTAGATCCTCTGGTCCATCTTGCAAAGAAATCTTTGAGCAAAGACGTACTTTCACCGTCGTGGTGCTCGGATTAAATGAAAAACTCACCCATTTGACTTAATTTCGCATAGACGTCGGCTAGCGAGCTTGGCTTGTCAAAGTGTCTTAAGTAACAACAACAGTGATAAATATATTCATATTTTTTCCCTTTAATAAAAAGGGTTAAATTCGCTTGATTAGAAAGTTATCCATGCTGTTTACAAATAAAATATTTTATTGCGGAATGATTGATTGTAAAATATATCTTTTTTTATTAGATAAAATTTGTACGGAATAAATTCTGAATCCAAAATGGACCATTATCTAACTACTTCTAATATAATATTTCTAATTTTATCTTCCATCAATTCACTTTATTTAAAAAATTATGTTAATAATTTATTTTTATTTTATCAATTTAATTTGCTTTTTATTTGTAGATTCATATATTTCAATAGTTTATAAAGTATGGAATCAGCTATGAAATAAAATTAAACTTATGTAATTGGAATAATTTGTTTATTTTTTGATAATCATTTTATTTATTAGAAATAAGCACAATTTTGTACTTTATTGCTACATTAATTACAAAAATGATAATCCCGACCCAACGGAAGATCCGTCGTAGTCATGAATGGCGGCTGGGGCATGTTGAACATGTCGTGGTTGCAATGTCTTCCATCTAAAATGATACCTTTGAGGTGTCCAACTAAGTCTAGAAGTCTTCTACTAGACCTTGCTTCTAAATTACGAGGATCCACTTCGAGGTCACTATAGCACTCATATTAGATGCCCCATTATACAAAGGTGCCATCACTTCTGATCTTTTTTGGGCTGAAAGTTGAAAATCCTAGTAGACGGGGATTAGAGAAAGAAAAAAATCACTCTCTCTGTAAGATTGATCAAAATTAATAAGCTGGAAAATATGAACACAATTTACTTCAATCACTGCTGTTATCTCCAGAAGTTTAAAAGAGCTTCTTGGTGAGCAGAGTCAGAAGAAACACCATCACTATCTTATTAGCACATAACAGAGAGTCAATGACAAATGATTTGCCTTAATATGATTTCATAAGGGCAACGATGATTAGTAAAGGTAGCAGACATGAGTACTGTGTCGTCAGTAAAGCCAATATTGTTATACTGTTGCCAATACATATTGATATCAATTCGTCCAGCTTTCATTCACACGGGAGAGCCGAGGAGAGTTGAACTCAATAAATTGTGCTATGACACCATTTTAAAATTATTTTACACTTCCTTTTCAATATTACCGTGATAGATTACAGCTTTAAGGCCTTGATATAGCTTCAAGACCATATTTTCTTTATATACTATCCCCCAGCATTTTCTGTTCAAATTGCGTATGTGTGTTATGCAGAATTTTGAAGCAATACAATAATCCTCGCGTCTTGCACTAATGACAATATAATTCTATTTTCTTATGTTAGTGACTTGTTATGATCATAATTGGAAACCAGCAGTCTAATCAAGAACCTAAACAAAATAATAAGGCAATTTAAAAAATATCGATGATTTAAAAATATTTCATAGTGAATCTAAATGCTTGAAAGGAGATAGATGAACGTAAATACAAAATCAAATTTGCTGTATTATTACTGTTTTTGATCATCTTAAATCTAAGAATACTCTTACTTTCAATAAAAATAAGCATGTTTTGATTCACATTTTAAAGGCAAATCTTTCACCTAGATTACATTTTTCGATATCCACTTTATACATAAACCCGTGCCTTAAGACTAATAAAAAGAATATCGTGAGTGAGAGAACCTTTATTCTTCAGAAGATTCAAAATTATCAGCGAAATATCGTGACCCTATAAAGATAAGTTAGTGTGAAACTGCAAATTCTTAGAACAAACTGGTTCTAAGAAAAGAACTTCTGAAAAAGTTTAGGAAAAGAAATGATATCCAGCAAACCATTTTGATCAATTAGGTAACAATACTAATAGCAAGTAAATCATCATTTCCGGAAGAAATCGTATTTAAAAATTCCTACAAAATGTTGCATGATATACCAAATGCTGCATTATGAAGCTTTTCTTTTAAATTAATAGACTGGATAAAATTAAAATAGTATTTTAAAAAAAAAGGCTAGGAAAAAGCAATATTGATTTTAGTCGACTTTAATTGAAGTCCATTGAGTATTACCTTAAATTCCCTCTTAGTTTACTTTATACCAACTTAAGCAGTTTGAAATTTCTATGACATGAATTACGAATAGATGATTAAATTATTCCTGCCATAAGAATTAAATTTTTCTTTAAAAAAAGCGCTTTAAAAAATGTCAACTATGGAAACATAGTTTCTTTATCTTTTGGTCAATTTAGTAATTGATAATACTCTACTGAAAATATTTAGGATACATTTTAGTTAATTATAATCCATCTTCGTTATACCAGTGCAGAAGAAAGCAGAAGAGCTGGCTCATTATTTCAGAAATTTCGCATACCGTCTTAAACCCGGAGGAAGAAGAGTTTGACATAACTGGACATCAACTTGCTAATATCGCATTTATTTTCTTCTTTCTCTCTCTCTCTCTCTTTCCTTCTCTCTTTTTCTTGTGTTTGACATAGCTACGTTATAATATTCGATACAATATAACTTTATCGACTGTAGGCATATTTTACATTCACCAAAGTAACATGGACAAATGTAAATGAAAATATCAAAAATATTAAAAGTAATTTATGAGTTAATCAAATGTAAATTAATATGTTAATAATATTCCATGTCTAAAATGCAATAAACATCTTGGAAAATTAAAAAATATATATCATTATTTACATAAAACAGTATAAAGTTCCTTAAAAAATGAACAAAAGAGAAATTTCAATTCAACAGCGAAACTCATTAAACACATGGAATCAAATAGAAAAAAGCTTTTAAACGAAATTAAAAATCTAAAACCGAAGATATAGTTACTTCAAAAAGAGAATATTAAACTGAAAAATATGGTAAGGAATGATTTATTTATTTATGAGCGTAAAAACTTAGAAAATGAAAAGAATTAAACTGACATTTGGTATTTTCAAAATATATCGTGATGATATTATAACATTCAAGAATGGAAATAATTATGCCATTGTAAATGTGATGTTCCAAATTTAGTTGTATGTTTACAGTTCGGAAAGCTACTTCCTTACTGATGAAAAAAAAAGTTTTCAAATTGTGAATGATGAAATTTGAACGGAAAATTTGAAAACGATATGCGCATGAATTCAAACTACTTTATGACATTTTGATTGGTGAAGTATTATTATATTTTTGTTCCTTTAATTTTATTTAGAGACTTAATTTCGCTATATAAACCGGCTACTATTTTCTGCTTTCATTGCAAATTGAAAAAAATTTACCTTTTCCATGATCCTACCCAAGTAACAAATCTTCAAAAGCTTCTTTTGAAATGCTAAATTATTTTAGTGTATCTTAATAAACTTTTAACTTAAAAAAGCTGAAAATTCCAAATTACGTGTAGTTAGAAAAGAATCAGTTTCTCATTCAGAAAGAACTGCTAATGCCATTCTCTTGATTGATTCACATTGACTAAATTGATAATATGAAGATTTGAAATACTTAAATATAACTTCTATTTTAGTAAACAGATTTGTACAAGATGTGCTCAAAAATCTCTTCAACCACACTAAAAATCTCGGTAGTTTTAGCGATCATCCTTCTTTTATAATCCATTTGAAAAATATTACTTGTGAACAAACTGCCAAATTTGTCTCTCCCACAGTAAATTCACTATAAAATAGAACAGATCTATATTTTTACAAATGAAATGGTAGACTCTGTATAAAAGAATATGAAGAAATTATTCTTTCGTTTCATTAACAAGATGATGATAATCGAAATCTTGAATTGTGTTAATAAAATATTCTTTACCGTTTCTTGAGAATGTATATATTCTCAAGTCTCTTCCAATCTCATCTCTTACGAATAAGATGGTGATATTTCTTTATTTAAGCAAAATATTAAAGTCAATGTAGTAGGTTATATTGCTTATAAAATTAAAAACTATTTGGCTAGAAATATATCAAGAAATAATGCTGAGGTGTGTGATCAGTTCAAATGGATTATTTGAATTTCTGCTCCTGGACTTGATATTCATATAATATCATTAATGGAAACTATTAGATAAAGGGTGGAAATTTTCGTAAATTTCATGTCAAAACATTTTGTAAAAAAAGAAAAGTTATTGTAAAGCAAATGAACTTAGACAATATTCTTTTTCCTATTTTGAAAACGGAAAAGCAATTTGACTTTTTTGTCATTGAAAATGTTTATATTATTTTATACTTGAAGAGAATCGAAGCTATTTTGTCCGCATTTAAAACCCAATAAAAAATGCATAAAATCTCACAAAATTAAAGCAAATTGAATTTAATAATTTAAATTAAGTCTTCAAATTCAATCAAATCAACTGTGAAATAATAAATGAATAAATTTTCATTAATTCTTCTATTTGTTATTTATTTGAAACATTGAAATTTATTTTTGAATACTTAATGAGAGAATAATAATTGTAAACATTACTCATTATTTAGGTGGCATCTACATCATTTTTTATCTTATTAAAAAAGCAAAACTTTTAAATTAAATAAAACAATAGTTTCTTTAAAATCTCCGGGCAACATTTTCTCCCTGGATGCCTGACTGTATTATTTATGAGAATTTCCAGTGTCAGTTTTGCTGAGCATTTCACTTAGTCCTTCTGTTTTTCCAGCCCTGACGTGATACTATTAGAAATACAAAATTGCTACAAATTGTTATTAGAATATGTAACATTTATATTGTTACTTCATTTACAAAAAAACTCCTGTTAGCTTATCTAAATTCTCTTGAATGATAATGGTAACAATTTACTTACTGTGAAGGAACTTTTTCATCTCGATGGCTTTAAAGAACATGGTCTGAGATGAAAAAGCTGATTAATATAGTTTTGCTTCCATCTTTCAAATAGTTTTCTTTCAATCTTTTCACACATTACAAATAAATAAACCATAATTCATCTTTGAAAATCTTAAAATTTATAAACTAAATTAAATATTTAATCAACATTCATGCCTTTCCATTGAGATTTAAGTTTAGTTACAAAAAAGGAGACAATGGAGCACAGAGATTATGTGGCCTGATCTAGCTAGATGGCGCTACTCTATAATCGAATTTTGAATTTTGAGTTTCGCGGTTGAGTTGATGTAAATGCTTGTCACAAGGAGCGGTTAAATTCGTCATAGCGTGAATTCAGTTGGTCATTGTGAAAAACTTGCGATTTGGAAAATATTTACCGGGTGTGTTCTTCCTTGACGTTTCTCTTGCAACAATGACTTCTACAAATTTTACAGTTGGTCTTGATGGAACTAGAGTTTCGTCTAAGTATGTTTTTAATACAAAGCAGCTAATATTTATTTTCATTTCAGTTTCTTTTTTCCTTTATTTTTTAAAGTACTCTTTCAAGAATTTTTTTATTATAAATATTTTGGGATTTATAAGATATTCAATTATTTAGTACATTTGAAGTTGTAAATAACTTGAATATAATATGAATTTAAAAACTTTTCAATTGGGTATGATCCGAATACGAATAAAAATATTCGTATAGTTTGGCCAAATTTTAAATTTGTCAAATTGAATTGAAGAAATAAAATATTTTGTGTGTGTAAGTTAAATATTGGATATTCTACACTGACTTAGCATCTACAAATTTTGTTGGTGTAATTCTTGACGGAGTCAACATCTTCGGACAGAAAATTCAATAATGTTCAGAAATAATCGAATATAATTTTTCTTAATTTCATTTTGATTATATATATAACGATTTCATTTTGGATTCTATATGCATATATATATATATATATATATATATATATATAAGGATTCCTTTTTTTGTATTAAGGGTGGGGTGATATTTCTGGTAAAGTTAGTGCAAACAATATCATCCTTGTAACATTTTTCCATTGAGATTTCTTGAATGTTATGCTCATGATTGGTTTTCTTCATTATGAAATTCCCCATAAGATATTTTATGACACGTTGAAAAGGTATTTAAAAAAAAAGCGAATCTTCTTAATATTGCAATTTAAAGAACACTTTGAAATAATATAAGTGCTGAAACCCAAATTTCACCAATTATATGAGTAATTACTATTAAAAAGTGAATAACTTAAATTTTAAAATGTGTTAATCATTAATCAATGTAAAGTACCTTATATATTTATTGTAAAGATTAAAGGTGAACACAAGTTAATGTAAGAAGGTTCTAAATGCAGTTATTTTTTTAAATATTTAAAATATGTTAGCAATTGCAAAATGCCAATCACAGAAGCTTGATGTGCTATCAATTACAAATGATTAAAGTTATTTGAAAACAGATTTCTTATTTTTTACATTTTTTAAGATCTTTCTTATATCATTTGTTAAGAGTTCAATGATTAATCTACTTATTTAAAATGTTCTTCAAAATTACTTATAAGTGTTTAAAAATGTTATAATTATTTGGTAACGGGTATTAACTTTCATGTTTTCCATGGAATGTTTTTGTAAACTTGCTTTTTGTGCCCTTAGACTAACCGTTTCTGATTATAGAATATATTTTTACAAGTAAATCAATGGTTTGTTACTGCATATTTGGTCTTTTGATTAGATTTTGATTGACCAAAACAATTACAAAAAGTAATCTTAATTATCCTATTGCACTTTTTACATTACATACCATTTAACATCTTTATATTTTATATAATTTGACTAATATATTTTTATAATTTGTGTTGTTACCAACTGATTAATAGTTTATTTCCTGTAAGTTCCCTTATTTTAAACTCTATAAATTTTCTTTTAAAAGTCATGACTCTGTTTTTGCTTACTTGTGTAATATTCTGGAATAATTTACTTTTACATCCCAAAATAATGTATATTCAATTTTTGTAAAGCTGGCAATTCAATTGTCTGCTCTTGGAGCTCCTTTTAAAAAGCTAATAGGCTGACCTGGCAACTGAATATTCATCACTCTAGCCTTTGATTTAGCAATTTGGTCCTGAACGCATCTTTGGCATGAATGTTTGTAGTGGTTTATAATCTGCTTTAAACTGTAGAGTCTTATTAGTCCTCACCTTTATGAAATGGCCATTAAGAAACAAACCAAACAATAAACTCTATTTTTCCCTTGATATGGATACTAATCTTAATATCCAAAAATTAATCATTGAATGTCGTCTTTCACTCTAAAAATTGACTTAATTCTATATTGTTGAATAATTTTATTTCTTTTTTTAACTATTCTAATTTAGTTTTGTTACAAGATTTTTTCTGTTTATTTAACTATAAATCAGTTTTATTCTGAAAATACTTCTATTTCATTTATAAGAACTTGCTATTTCAAAATAGGTTATTTTTAGAGGCTTTCTTTAATTAAATTTAGGAGGCTTCCTAAATTTATTTATTAATAAGTTTTTTTATATAATAAGAAAATCAAATTCACGTTGTTTCAGTTACATGCTGACATATGAATTTTAAACGGTAAAATGGTTTTCCAAAAACTGAATTGTGTTAAATGTTTATAACTTGTATAAAAATTTGTTTTAAGGAAAGCATAGAATATAATTACAAAAAACATAAAAATTAGAAAAATAATTAGAAATGACTAACTTTGAGGAATATTTGTTCACAAGATTTCTAGAACATTTGTTCTAAAAGTTTTAAACTAAGGAAAGAACTGAAATAAGAAATGAACTTATGTTCAAAAGAACTCCTGAAAAGTTGTCTAAGTACATCAGAAATAATGTATTGTTGGAAGTCTAGGTTGAATAACAATTCTATATGTATAAACTTAACAAAATCTAAATTATGAAAATTTTAAGGTCTTTTTATTTCTATATTTAAAAATCCTGACTGAGCTACAATTTATCTACATAAATTATATTTTCACTTTATTTTAGTTTTAATATCTTAATGAATAGGTTTTGCCTATCAAAAATGACACTTGAATATATTTTATTTTGGATTATTAAAACAACTTCCTGTATAAATGTATTAAAATTTAAAAAAAAATTTTTTATTCGTTTCATTACATATTTAAAAATAATCAGTGTGTCTTAATGAATTTTCACAGTATATTTTATGAGGACATTTCTATTTTCCTTTGTTCTGTAATGGCTTGCTGTTTATCTGAATAGGTTAATAAATCATTCTTAGTACCACTCAAATGTTTTCAAATGATTAATGTGACTCAACTATGTCTCCACTAGTTGAAATATGTTTAAAAACTTTTGAGTGTTTAGTGTCCCAAAAGTTTCTTTTTATATAAAATCAATCTGTATTTTGGCATATAGTTATTTGACTAAAATATTTCTTAAATTTTTAATAAGATTTTTATAGTTTTAAAAACTTAGATTTGAAAAATTATTCCATAAAATTATAATAGCTTTGAAACCTAGATTAGAATAAACTGTTTTCTCCAGAGTTATAATTTTGTTGTATTAGTAAATTGGCTAAATATTTTACCCATGTCTGATCACTTATCTATGCATATGAGTATGTAGTATTTACATTTTATAAATTAAAACAGAAACTTGTTTTAATCTTTGCTTTTATGCTGTAGAAATTTCTTAACTTGGGGTTTAATTGTTTATCTAATGGCTTGTGTTTTCTTCTGGTTTTTAACTGTTTTTATTTCTTCCCTGAGCTAAGAAGTTATTCCAGGGTTTGTAATCTACTTTAATATAGGTCTTTCTTAGCCCTTGTGTATAAAAAAATATTTTTCTATCACTTCCAATTAATTTAAGTAAACCAAATTTTACTATTTTCAAACTAATTAAACATGAAATATTTCTTTTATACAAATAAAAGTTTTTTAATCAGTAAAGTTAATAGTTAAGAGTTTGCTAATGGTCTTAGTCAAGGTTTACTTCTTTGATGTCAAGCTCCTTTTAATGAAAACATCATTGTAAATTGTTAAATGAGAGAAATCGCACAATAAAATCCATAGTATTTTTGTTTAAAGAATACAAAATGTGTTTACTGTATTTCTTGGGTTAGTATATGTGATATATTTTAAAATGAATGTTAACCTTTTTTGAAAGATTTCTTGATTTTATATGGAAAGAACAGGACTGTTAAAAGAACAGTTTGGCAAGTTTAAAACTAGGACTTTATAAGTGCACATTTAATGTTAATTTAATTAATAAAATATAATGGTGTTCTTAGTCATGGTATTTTATATTTCTATAAATTATAAGTCTGTTCATCCATTTCACAAATACAACAAGACTTCTGTTTCTAATCTTTATAATATTAGAGTTCTAGATACTTCCTGCAACTAGCTTTTCTGATATAAAAAAGTTATTCTAACATAAAGTATACAATCAGAAATATTAATGATATTTAAAGAATTCTTGTAATTAACTTACAGTATTTATTTCTTAAACTAATGTTATTATATAAAAGAATATATAAATATTTTTCAGTTTTTCAAAAAATTAAGATTTAATATTCTGAGTCTTGTGATAAAAAAGGTATAAACTTGTAAAATAGAAAATTGTGGTTTTAAAAAAATTATGTTAAACTACTTGATATTTTTCTGTAGAGCTATAGCACATTGGTCATGGTCTCTTTTGATTTGTTTAGGTATGTGTATATTCAGGTTATGGAGAAGATTGTGCTTTTAATGAATTTGTTACAAACATTGGATAAATTAGTAATCGCACAATAGGGCTTCCAAAGACTTTTCAGTTTAAGTATTATAATCCAGATTCAGCTGCACAAGTAATTGGTCCTTTGGTTTCAAATATTTGAGGGATAAGTTGAGTCTTCTTAAACAATTTCTTACCATGATCAGTAGAATTATATGCTCTGGTCTTACTGTTCTTTAATTCTGCTTTAAGTCTACTAATCATTTTACAATCTTAACAGTTTTGTATGCCTTGGGTGATTGCAGTGTTTGGAATCCTTATTTACTTAATGAAAATGTTATAGTGGCAATGTCAAAGAACTACTTTAAATTACTTGAAGTTTTCAATCTAAAAAGTTAACTTTCATTATCTAGATAATGTATGCTTATAATAAGATGGCTCTCCTTTGCTTACTTCTAAGTCATTTAGAATTTTCAGAAATGTATCTGTTTCCTTATATTAAGTATTGATATTAATTTCCTACAGAGTATGTTGGATTTGACCCATATAGAATTTATTTCTGAAGGACTATCTCAAATCAAGAGTTTAACAAAAATGGCTCAAATTACTTAGTGTATTTCTAAAAACATGTCATCGAGGGAAGAGAATTTTTTTTTCTTGGTGATGCATATTTGAGTATAACAATATCAAGTCTCAATTTGTTCACCTTAAAAGTCTAAAACTACCAATGGGTTATTGTAGATTCCACCTAGATAAGCCCAGATATGTTAAAAAAATATAGACAATAGAATACTTGCTACAGACCTCATCTTGTTTAGAACCCTTGAAGAAAGTTATAGAACAAAGGTGCATTCTAAGAAAGCCAGTAATAATTGTCTAATTTTTACAACATAAACAAGAGTAAGCTTTTCAACTGATAACCTCAATGCTAGTGGTGTGAAGGTGAGACTAGCCATATGATTTGATTTCTAAGTTAAGCAATTGAGAAAAGTTTCATGTGTGATTTAAAAAAAAGCAGAAAGCAATGAAGGCTCAAACAATGCTTATTCTGGCTAAGGTGTCTGCAATCTCATCCCTAATGCCCATGTGCAAGGACTGTAGGTGGATCAGTTCATAAAAGGCTTTTGAGATTTTCATACAAAAATATTTACTCTTGTTCAATTCCTTAAGCTGTACTAGTTAGGTAAATGTTGAATATAGCTTTTGCTATTGGACAGGAATCGATTTTCATTTAGAACTTATAAACTTGCCTTGCTCTAGATCCATATTATTGAGATAAGCTCAGAATGGAAAATTGAATATTAATCCCAGATTCCTCCTATGGATCTTCATTTCCTGAGCCAAGAATTTGATGTAAACACAACTGTCATTATGGTAATTTTTATTGCTGTCTAAACATATTTGAGCTGCATCTTTTGAAGGTGACAAATTTTCTTAAAAATCAGTTCTATTTAAGGTTGAAAAAATAGTTTTGTTTGTTCATCTTAACAGTTTAGTTTTATGGGGGACATTAGTGAGACCTTTTGTAAAGGCTAATATACTGTGAAAAATACAGCTACATAACAGCATTTGAAAAGAATGTTATTGGTGAGAACAAGACTAAAATGACTAATGCTTTTCAGTCTTTGATTGTTGCTCCAAGAGCTAAGGAAAAAAGGTTCTATATTTATAGATCTAAGACTAAGTTTATTGTAGTATTTAAACAGACATGTATTTTTTCAAAGCAATAGGAGTTGTGAATAAACTTCGTAATGCAAGGGTAAGAGTTATATATGTCAGTGATAATTCTCTATGCTGAGTTAGAGATGTTCAAGTTTCTGCAGGTTTTTTAATCTGTAACAACGAAGAATTGGGAATCCATACACCAGAATAGGCTGAATAAATTAAATATAAATGCTTTGGAGAGTAGCGACATTAACTCCCCGGTGATGACCTAAGATATATTTTAGAATGTTATGGTATCTCCTAACTCTTAATATACTAGCCTATTGATGTAGTTTCACAAAATCTCAGGATCCAGAATGAAACGGAGAGTGCGTCTGCAGTTGATGGTTCAAAAAAAGTTTCAAGTTGAAAGCCATATAATTTTAGAAATTTTACTTAATGGTGATAAAATAACTTAATTGCAAAACGTGCAATTATTATTTTTAAGGTGTCTTTTCTTAATGTAAATTTACCATTATTTTTAAAGTGTCTTTTCTTAATGTAAATTTACCATAGATCATAATGCATTCAAATATTTGAACTTTCCGTTACTTTGTTATTCTTAACTTAAAAATAAAATTTATTTTTTTGTGAATTATATATATATATATAATTAATGATAAAATTTAAAAAAATTGATAAAATCAAATGTTATATTTGAGTAACTGTTATCTTACTAATATTTTAGAGTCATAAAACCTCCTGGTGGTGGTTCAAGTGATATTTTTGGTTTGGGAGGTAGTCAACATTCATATGCTAACACCCAACCTAAGAAGGATGACTCTAGTACTCAAAATAGGCTCTTTGGTTCTAGTTCAGATACCAAATCATCACCTGTGAATAAAAACCAAAGTAATATATTTGGTAATCAAAACCAAACATCTTTATCTGCTAAGAAACCATATGGTAATTTTGCTAATATTTTTAATATTAAATCTTTCAACTATAAGATATAATATCATTTAATAATTTTTATTGTAAATTCTGGTATAAAATGTTCAAGATAAGATGTAATGAAATTCTATTAAGAACTTATGTGATTGAAAAATCATTTAGGTTGTAAAATAACTGGTAAATGTTTTATTGCCATTACACAAAGTAAGAATTGAACAGAATTTGTCATTCAGTGAGAAATATTTAAAGGCTTATTCCATGCTTAAGCATAGTGAAGTTCATATATTGTTAGTGCATGATTATAAATAACTCTTTTTAGCATTTAACTAAGCTGCATTTTTTCTTTTTCCTGCAAATTAACATTCTGCTTTTAGTTTATTTTAGATGTTTAACTTCACTGATTAGAAACATTTGATTAATCAAATGACTGTTTTCCCATTTTTGCTGAAATAGTCTGCATTGTATTTAGTTGCTTTTTACATAGAATATTTTTCAAACCTATTTTGTAGTTTTATTTTTGCATGTTTATTCTATATGAAATAGTACGCCGTAATCCAATTACTGGTGAAGGAATACAATATCCTGGTAATGAGAAATCGGAAAATGGTGTTAAAGAGGAGGATGATATTCAAAATGGTGAAAATGGTATTCAAAATGATGAAAATGATAATGGTAAGTTTAGATAATTACTCATTGTGCTGTATTATAAAGATTTACTTTGATTGCTGAAATTGAATCATTAATTGGTGGTTCTGTTGGTTTTGTCATCAGATTAGCCTATATTAAGTATCTTAATATAATTGAATTTAAAAAGTTCAGTATTTACATCTTTTAAATTTAAGCTTAATAGTACCATAGGTGTGAAATCAAAATCCAATGTACTTGTAAACCTTGACAGTCACAAATTTAGTTAATATTATAAATTGCAATACTTGTTTTTAGCATAAAAGCAAGGAAAAATTGATCCTTTGTGTCTTAAAATATTTTAAATTTTCAGTTCATGCATACTGGTAAATTTCTATTTGTTTAGTGTTATGTCCTAAAGAATGGATTTTATAATGACAACACCATGTCCTTACCTGCTATAACTTTGTCTATTGGAGTTTTGGCATAAAAATGCTGAAGAAAGCTACGCAAATGGATTTTGCTTTTAATTTACTTATTAAAGGTGCAAGTTATAAACTGTTATACATATTTTTGAAAATTTTAAAAGTTACAAAACATAATAAAGGGAGTTAAGTAATATTCTTTCCATAATGTGGTAGTATGAAAATAGTAATATAAAAACAAAATTTGGGCAAATCAGGCTTTTATTTTAATTTATCTTAATTTAATAATCTGCTTAGTTCTACATATCTGTTTCTAAAACTAATATATCCAATATTGAAATAGGCTAGTATGTTATTTATACATCAAGAAAAATGTTGAACCAGGGATGTTATCAAATGTAACTTTTCAGGAGTTGGATTTGCTTGGATATTATGAATTTTCCTTTCACAATAACTAAGTCCTGAACAGTCTTCAGAGTTGCTACTAAAATTACCAAACTAGAAGTAAATGGTTAGCCCTCTTATCTTTGGTTCAACAGTTTGAGTTCAAATCTCACCTTAAGGCATGAATGTTTGTAATGGCTTGGAATCCACTTTAAGCTGGGTCCTGGTCAGCCTTGTGTGCAAAAAATGACCATTGAGCAACAAATCAAACTACTATATCTCTTGAGCTTATTTCTTATAAATATGAATTTAAACTCTGTATCACTAGTTTTAAGATATTTTACTTTAATATAATGTGAAATAAAACTCTTTAGAATTGTGGATAACGTATCACAACTGTATAAATATTCTCTGTAATCATAAAGTAACTTTAAAGACTTTAGAAATTTGAACAAAATAAAAAGCAAGAGAATGGCCTTTGTGTTAATAAATGCTAGAAGTTTACAATCCCTTATAAGTGCTAAATATCACAATATTTCATTGTTTTAAGTTCTTGATTATATTTGAATATAAAAATTACAGCAGTATAAAATGATCCTACTTCTATTGCATAGAATAGACAGTTTAGCCTATTTTGTATATTGAAATTAAAGGTGCAGAGTAAGAGGTTAATAAATTAATGCTGTGTTGATGGAAGTGTTTTTATGCATTTCAATTTCTAATAGTAAAAGACGTTTATTTTAAAAAATTATAAATTGTGTCATATTTTTCTTATGATGTCACTACTAATTTTTGCATGAGTACTTCAACTTGAAACTTAAATGTTCTTGATTTGGAATTTTGGCAATCATTTTTTAATAAACACGATATTGTGTAATTCAATGAAGTGTTGAATATCTTGTTTTGTAAAAGTGTTAATTAAAATATTGTTTAAAAATTTATACATGTTGATCTATTATCTTTTAGGTATAATTATACCTAGTGTGGAAAAATACTTAAGCCATTAATCAATCCTTTTGCTTGTAATTCCTGTCTTTAAGCTCCTTTATGTATCTTTAGATACATGCTAATGTTTTGATTCTGTAATTTTATGCAAATATAATTGTTGGTTTTAAAAGATGTTTTGACACATTGCAAAATACTATACTTTCTCCTGCATGGATGGAATTTTTATTAATGCCTCTGGTGATTTTATAATTACAGATTTTTCACTATCTTGATAAAGGCACCAAACAAAACTCTAGACTTTTTGTTTAAACTGTGCCAACCTGTTTCTTCTATTCAGTGTAGAATATTTGTCAGGTATCAGAATGCCCAGTTTTTCCTAGAGACTCAGTGTTTCACATTTCAGTTTTGTTTAGCAACATGTGGATCGTAATGAAGCAGTGTAAATTTTTTAAATTATGAAAGAAATAATCTTTTAATATAAAACTTTTTAAATCAGTGTTGAACTTTGAGTTAAACTAAGAAAGTTTTTTATTTAATACCATTGAAATGTAATTTATCTTCAGATATTCCAAATAGGCTATTAAAATTTTAGTTTTCTAATATAAATATTAAGAAAATTATATTTCTAATTTTATATTAGAATTATATGAATTCTTATTATGCTATTATATATCCAGATGAAAAGAAAACTGAAGTTGAAGATAAGCCTCAACAAGCTCCCACAAGGGTTATCCAAACAAGTATTCGGGTGCGAAATCCTCCTGGTGGAAAATCATCTGGAATCTTTTAGTGCATTTTTAATTTTTCAAATATCAATGTTTCCTATTTATATCTTAAGGTGTCCATTTGGTCTTGTTTCTGTGTTTGATTTTTATCATTTTAAACCTCTTTTGTGAAGTTTATTTTAAAGAAGTATGCTTATTGTGTATGTTAAATGTATTAACTTAATTTTGCAGGTCGTAAAATTTTAATCTTTATTTTCTAGAAATTTTTTCCAAAATTTTATTTTGCTATGAAACCAAAGCAAAAAATTTACTTTAATGTTATCCCTAGTCCCTTTTCAGTATTTTGTTCATTTTTATTTAATTGTGTCGATGAAATAATATAAATCTGATTCATTGATATTGCACAAATTTCTACTTGAATTTTGCACCATTTAAAATATTAAAACTAAAATTTCATAAGTATACTTTAAGTACTTGTTGATTTACAAACCTGTTTATTGCTCAATATATATTTTGTGGGATTTTGAACACTTGTACATTACAGTCATGACTGATATGTTGACTGCATCCTTTCTTTCAGTATTCTGAATTTATACAATTCACCTTGTTTTATGTAAATGTGTATACAAATTTAAATATGAAAATCTACAAAACAAATGATTTGTGTTTGGAAAATGTTTAAATGCTATATTTTGTCTAATAGTTAAACTTCTCGTTTAGCAATATTTGACTTGTACTGTGCATGCTTACAATTTGCTTTTTATATTTGATAATTTTTTCAAAATGTATTTCTTTAATTCACAATCTTAAAAATTGCTTAATAAAAAAATTTTGTAAATTAAGTTCCAGTATATATTTTTACTCTTCACATGCATCAACACCTATTATCAAACTACTTAAATTTTCTGTCTTGCTTATTCTTATAAAATTACTAAAGCTTGATTGAAAAATTTTGGAATGCCTTACAGAGTCCATGTTTAATTAAATTGTTGAAGTTATTTGGAACTACAGACAAAACCACAATCACATAGTATATACATACTTTAGATATCCACAATTACAGGGTTCTTCACACGTTATATTGTCCGGCTCTAAGTTGGTTAAAACCTGAAGTTTCTAAACACTTGAGCCTACTTTGGAGGTTGAGTTTCCTCTTGTGCCACATTTTCTATGTCTTAAAGATTGCAGAAATTAGTCATTCCCACATAAAAATTTGCTTAAACAACTTAAGTATGAGTCACGTGCATATATAATTGTAATACTGCAGTATTTTTAGGAATTGCATTTAAAATATATGAACTTACTTTTAAATTTTTAACAGTTGCTTAGAATTATTATATCAATAATTTGAAAGTTCAGCTTATATTTTCACTATACATGTCTTGAAAAAATGGTGGGTGTGAGAAATCGTGCATTCTGTTCCTAAATACATGAAATGCAGTGAGTGAGTACATAAGATATTTCCATTACTTTGGAAATTTTTAAAGAATTGAACTATAAAACAAGTGTAACTAAAAATATTTCCCATAAAACACTTTATATATAATTGTCAAAACATTATTTCTTACTTTTTCAACTGCAAATACTAATTAATAGAAACTAAAAATATGAAAAGCAAAGTCAGTGATTGAAAAAGTGGAAGAATAAATTTATTAAAATATAAACTTCAACCTATCTACTGCTGTAGCTGATCACTAAAAACTAATAAATTTTAAAATGCCTCTAGTGAAAACTGTAAGTAAACTATTTTTATATTCAATTCCAGTAGTTTAGTTTTATGTTTTAGATAAAATGAATATATTTCAAAAAGTGAAATTGTAAGAGCTGATCTTGGTGAGGTTATTTTTAAATTAAGGTTTCAAGTAGGGCTTAATTACTTCTACTGTACCAACACAATGTATAAACTTAAAATAAAATATAGATTGTTAGTATGAGGCGGGATTTGTTGTATATTGAGAAGGAAAAATACAATATATTCAACAACTTCAATATGTACACTACTGGCCATTAAAATTGCTACACCAGGAAAGTGGCACACCACACACGTGAAATTTGCATGACAGGTAGAACTTGCTGTGTTATGCAAATGATTAGATTTTCAGCGCATTCATACAAAGCAGGCGGACAGTAACGACATCTACAATGTGTATAAAACCAGAGATTTGACAGCAGTTTTCTCATACTCAATTTCCATTTCAACGTTGTTTTCGGCAAAGAAAGTTGTTGTAATGCCTCGTGTAAGAAGAAATGCCTATCAGCACGTGTCTGACTTTGATCGAGGAAGGATTATAGCCTACCGGGATTGCGGTTTATCGTACCGCAATATTGCCGCTCGCGTCGGTCGAGACCCCATGACTGTTAGCGGAATATGGAACGTCATGCAGGATCTCAGCGACCCCCCATCACTAACAGCAGAGAAGACAGACATTTTATCCGCATGGTCACAAGGGATCATACAGCCATGTCACGAACCCCAAGTCGAGAAATGGAGTCATTTGCAAGGCAAGTTTCTGCTCGAACAGTTCGACGACGTTTGCAGCAGTATGGATTGTCTGCACGGCTACCATTGACGCTGCATCACAGACCGGAGCGCCTTCAATGGTGTGATCAGCGACGTACCCGGACGCGGGAATGGCATCGCGTCATCTTTACAGATGAATCTCGGTTCTGTATACCGGACCATGATGGCCGCATCCGTGTTTGGAGGCATCGTGGAGAACTCGCATTGCATTGCATTGGACATCGCCATACTGGCCCATCTGCTGGAGTGTTGGTATGGGGTGCCATTGGATACACGTCTCGATCACCTCTTGTTCGCATTACCGGCACTTTGAACAGCAACCGTTACATTTCCGATGTGTTAAGGCCCGTGGCTGGCTCTGCCCTATCTTCGAGGTCTCCCTAATGCTTTGTTTCAACAGGATACCCGTACTGTTCTGAACTTCCTTGATACAGAACAGGTTCGACTGTTACCCTGCTAGCACGTTCTCCTGATCCGTCACCAATTGAGAACGTGTGGTCAATGGTTGCCGAGCGATTGGCACACCATCACTCACCATCCACTACTGTCGATGAACTGTGGCATAGTGTTGAAGCTGCATGGACTGAGAACCCCGTACATGCCATACAATCTCTGTTTGACTCCATGCCTAGGCAGATAAATGCTGTTATTGCAGCCAGAGGTGGCTGCTCTGGGTACTGATTTCTCAAGATCTATACATCCTAATTTCCTGTAAATCTAATCACTTGTTCTTTCCACTATAATGTATGTGTCCAATAAATATCGTTCTGTTATTTGCATTCCTTCTTGGTGTAGCAATTTTAATGGCCAGTTGTGTATTTGCTTATACCTCAAAATGTGCTTGTGTGATTAAGTTTAAAATTACTTTGAAGCCACACAGTACATATAATATTCCATTGAAAATAGAATTTTATATAGGTGAATTGTAAAATTTGAAAGTGATAATAGAAATGAAAGTGAGATAATAGGTTATGTAAATAAAATGGTTTGGTCTTCTATTAGTTAGCTTGAAAGTTCGAATCTTCCTTTAGCATAGATACTTGATTTGACTTCAATTTTATCTAAATCTTAGTTCAGTTAGAACTTCTATAAAAAATGTAGAATTTTATTCTAAAAGAAAGAGTAATGAACCAGTTGAAAAATAGTCATTAAATTTAAAATGTCCACTTGGTAACTAAATACCAAATATCTTGCATATGTTCGTCTTTTTAAATAATTAGGTTGATTATTTAAGTTTAATTTCTTGATTGTGTGATAACATTTGGAAAGAAAAATCTCAATAGTTGAAATCATTAACTTTTATAAATGAAGTTTTTAATTACATCTTTATATATAAGTATGCAGATTTTTGTAATCTTGCAAGAAACGTAAGTAACGAAACATCGGAGAATAGTGTTAGAAAAACTTAAATACATATAACGTTTCCTAAACTGCTAAGAAATATTTTTATGTTAGGGATGAGTTTAAACGCGTTTTATAAATCTTTAGAGCAAAGATTTACAACTTTGATATCAAATAATTTACACTTTGATACTTAAAAAAATGCATGTAGTTTCTCTGTTTCCTAATATGAAGACACAAGATCTGGACCCTAAAAAAGAATTTTTAGATGTATTTATAAAAAAATTCTAGTAGAATGAATTTTAATGCTGAATGCATTTACTAAAGTAAAGTATTTTTAATGACCGAAAAAGAGCACGTGAGAACGAAGATTAAGTTGATTAATCCAAATTGTCCTATAAATATTCAAATGAGAAAATTGTTCAAATTTATTTTCGCTTCAATTCTATTTTTTATTTGCATTTCCAGAAAGGAAGGTCGGGGCTGTGTTGGGATCAATTGTGGATCCTGAGTTAATTGTATTCAATATAAATTAATTCATTACAGTTGTACAGTAGACACATCTTACTGTGATTAACTAGGATCAGAACTTTTAACACTCGTAAGAACTAATTTTTAGTATTTAAAAACATGTCTAAACGTTTGCTTTTTTTGCAACGGAATTTCTATCAACAACCTAGTATAAAAATTCCTTGAAAAATATTAAAGGGAGAAAATTAAAAGTTTTCTTGTTCTAACGCAGTATATAAATGTTTCTTATACAGAAAAAGCAAGTTTTGTCTTTTACTTTTAATTTGTAATTCAGGAATGTTAAAAGAAAATATTTATTTGTGTAAAAGAAAGTTTTTTGTTATTTAAAACAAAAATTTCAAGTGACAAGAAATAGTTAACTATTTTAATTCATAAGAAGGTTGTCCGCCGTGAATACTAATCATGTTTAATTTATACAACAGTATTGAAATCCATAATATTTGCTTTAGTCTTTCTCAACTTGCATTTAGTTTGCGACTTATAAAACAAATACCTAAGCATTTTATAAAATTAATTGATGTTTTACTTAAGTGTATTTTAGAATTTGCAATCATCTAATTTATTTCAAAATAAAACTTGTAAATATTTTTATATTGGCCATATAATATTTATTCGCTTAATAGTCCGAAAGTACTGGAATTCACAATTTCCCCTTCACTAGTAAATTAATCTAGAGAAGGGGAAATGGTAGATCCACTCCTTTGTCCTATGAACTAAATTAAATTACTACAAGTTGATACAATCTTTGAAAGATTTGAATAATTGCAAATTGATTGTTCAATTTAGCCAAAGTAAAAACAATAATTTGACCTTAAATGAATTTCTCAACTGCACATACTCTGTTTATAATCAAATAAATACACGTTTAATAAGATGTTAACTTAATGTAAATTTGCCTTTGAATAAAATATTTAACTTGTTCTATAAAGCAAATTTCCAAACTGGTTATATGATGAGTCAAATATTTTTATTCCTTTTACCTCTAAGCAGTAGCGTTATGATTTAAGCCGTATAAATTGTCGGATAAATTTTTCGATTTTCTAATACCATTTGTTATTATGCATTTAAAACTTACAGTTGGCCGAAAAGTATTAGAACAATGAGAAATTTGTAGTTCTGAAGTTAATAAAATCAAGTAAATCTTATAATCAGTTTATATAAATGTTAACATTTTCTTAGCAAAGTATAACTAAGTAAAAAATAAAATTTAAAAATAATTACAATAATATTAAAATAAAAATAATGAAATTTGCATAGCAAAAAAGTATTAGAAAAAATAAAATTAAAAGATAATTACAATATCCTTAAAATAAGAATAACAAAATTTGCGTTGCAAAAAAGTATTAAAACAGAAGCAGAAACATACAAATTACAACACTGGTGACGTGATTAAATTTTCAAGGTTACTTTCAACCGTATCAATATCAAGGGCGCTTGTCTCATTCACTGCTAATTTGTAGAAATTCAGTTTACGTGGACTTTTCCTGCCATGGCACCCAAAATATAAGATTTCACTTGCGAAGTGAGAACAAATCGTTCACCTGCACAATAGTGGCAAAACATTTCGAGAAATTTCCAAAAAGTTGAATGTTTCACTTTGCGCAATTCACAACATTCTAAAAAAGAAACTGGACTTGTGGATAATAGGCCTAGATCAGGGAGACCAAGCAAGCTAACTGTCAGAGAAAAACGACAAGTGGTTAATGATGCCCTACAGTATCCGACAGGAAGTGCAAGGATGTTGCCCACAAATATTGAATCAATCTCAGGAAATGTTGTAACACCTCAAACAGTTAGAAATGTATTGCATAATGCTGGCATAAAAGGAAGATGGCTAAGGAAAACCCTTTATTTCAGAAATCAATGGGAAAAAACGCTTAGAATTTGCCAAAATTTATAAAAATAAATCATTAGATTTCTGAAAAATGATTTTTTCCGACGAGAGTAAATTTGAAATTTCAAACCTAAACACGTGCTCACAGTTTGGAGAAGAAAAGGAACTGTTTTTCAGGCTCAAAATGTACAGAAAACTATAAAGCACGGAGGAGGGAATGTCATAGTCTAGGGCTATATGGCTTACAATGGAGTTGGAAATCTCTATTTCATTGATGATAAAATGTCAGCTTTGTCATATATTGAGGTGTTACGAGATAACTTGGAAGATAGTGCAAAGAAATTAGCGTTAGAAAAGGCATTCATTTTTAAACAAGACAAGACCCCAAACATACTGCCAACAAAACCAAAAAGAATGGCTATTATATAATGCTCCCCGAAGATTGGCAGCCGAATGGTTAGCGCTCTTGCCTTCGGTTCAACAGTTCGTGGGTTCGAATCCCACCTTGGGCATGGATGTTTGTTGTGGTTCGGAATACACTTTAAACCGTAGGTCCCGGTCTAATTAGGCCTCGTGTGCAAAAAAATGACCGTTGAGTGACAATCAAACCAAACCCGAAGATTGGTAATTCCCTCACAGTCCCCAGACCTGAATCCTATAGAACATTCATTTTATTACCTTGATAACTTAAAATTTCCTATTGTTCCAATACTTTTTTTGCCAACTGTATACATAATTTTTTACCTTTAATATTAAAATATTTGTGAAATTAAGTAATATTTATAAAATAATTTTTAATCGTAAAAATACATTACTTGTGCCATTGATGATTTATTGTTTGATTTAAATGAAAAATCTCATTATTGTAATCGTAGAAAAATATTTTTGTGTGAGTTAACACTTAATATTTACTTTGTGGTATGATTGCAAAATAAATTTTGAATTACATAATTTGAGAAGAAATAATGAAAAGAGCTATTAAATATTTAATTCACATAGACACTGATTATTGCAACATTAAAGTATTTTATACTATATTTTTTATTAAGAATATTTTAGTATTCTTATGTATGAATTTTGTGCTAAGAATAAAACCTGAGATATAAATTAAATAATATATAAAGAAGCTGAGGAATTTCCATAATGAAAGTGTTTACTTCATATGTTCATGTACTTATAATTTAATACATGAACATATGAAGTTAACACTTTCATTATGGAAATTCCTCAACTTCTTTATATATTATTTAATTTATATCTTTTACTTTTCATTTTCCACTGAAAAAAACTTTCTTCCAACTGCTTCGAGAACTTGGAATTTATTAAGAATATAGCGATTTATAATTTAATTTACAACATAAGCATGTTAAATAATGAAACTAATTTATAACAGAAATTTTCTGTGTGCATTATCTGTATTCATATATTTTTATTTTCTATATTTACTCATTCTTTACTGAAAAATATTAGAGTTATCAATAGTGTTATCAACTATTTTGAGAATTTACAATTTCTCACTAACAATAAAGTGATCTACAATTTATTAGTATACAAAGCATTTTAAGTAATAAATTTATTTCACTGTAATAATTTTCTGTGTTTATTCGCTTCATATATTTTCTACATCATTTATTTCATTTTTCACTGAAAAAACTTGTTTTCAGAGTCATCAATAATTTTATCAACTATTTTGAGAACTTCGAACACTCTTTGCTCGATGAGCGGGGAAGGTGTGTCGAGATATCTTTTCCTCCGACCCGGTGCGAGTTGTGTGGCAGTTGTAGCTGCTCCATTATTCTGCATTATCAGAAATAAAGTGGACAGTAAATTAGCATTTAAAGGAATTATGATGGCAAACAATAGCAAAGGAAGTAAAATAAGCAGCAAAAGAGGAATTAAATGATCTTCTTTCTCGTGATGATGGGAGGGGACAGGAACTGGAACAAAGAACCCTTCGTGTTCATGAATGTATTTTCTGTCACTTAACTCGTGCAGTTTGGAATCCATGGCAAGGAAATCTTCAAAAGGATCTACGTATTTTTTGTCTTTTTGATTTCTGTTGTTGTAAGTCTCTTTCTTTGATGACCAAATTGGCCATTGGTCGATTTTCCTTAAACTTTCATTGTGTTTAGCTTGTGGATATGTGAACCATATGGCATCCATCTTATTTTTTGTGTATTTTGTCGGTGCGATGTCGAAATATTTCCCTTCGTCAAGTCTCCGGCTGACGGTTACTGGCACATTCTTTCTGCGTGTGCCTTCTTTCAGATATCGTGAAGATCTGTTAGCAGAAATTGACGTCATTTTACTTGGGAGAATTTTGTCAGTTTCCAGGCTTTTTAGAATTTCTTCTGAATGGACAGCACTGTAAAGTACGAAATAAGAAGCGATGATGATTAAATTAAGCTTCATCCTTTTCCTGTAAATAAAATATATCACATGTAATATTTGTAACAAATCATTTTTAAAAGAACTTTAAAAAATAAGTTTGAAAATATATAAGAATATTAGTAAAAGTAAATAGAAAAAAGCTTTACTTAAAAATTTAATATTAGAATTTTGAAAATTCCTTAATAAACTTACTTGACAATCACAGTTACTATTTATCTTAACATTTCAATGAGATTTAGAAAATTGTAAACATTCCATTCTTTAAAATTGACTGGTGTGGATTCTGTAAATATTCATCTTTTGCTCATTTCCCTTCAGGAAATAAATTTTAATGTTCCTATTAGATATTCTGTTACAGATTATCTGTACCATGAGAGCTGTTAATGTTTGTTGTGCTCCAAAGCCACTAAAACAACGCTTTGTTTACATCGACCAGTTTTAGGAAACATGTGGCCTTACAAATCATAGTCTGTGAAAGGATTTTAGCTGCTACATTTCTTGGCAGCTGAATAAATAGTTCAATGACTTTCAGTTGTAAGGTTTCGCGAGAGTTCGTTTCTCAGCAAGGGAAGACTGTAGTGATTTGGAATCCACTTTAAGTTATCAATCCTCGTCAAATTATTCTCGTGAGCAAAAGTGACCGTACAGCGACAAAACAAACTAAACTGACCAATATTTCACCTATGATTTTTTATTAGCTTGTTTCTTACAATTTGTGGACTCTGGCATCGCATGTTTTACTAGTTGTCATATTTATCCTAGATGCTCAATCTTCACTTTTTTTTAACCACAATGCACATTTGGAATAAAAGGAGTTTCTTTTTGATAAGTTTTGATATATAAAATTAACCACTGTGCGTTGTACGTATCTTTTTTTCCCCTCGCAAAAATATCGTTTTGGTCCTAAACCATTTCTGTGTTCACCTTTTTTTGTCTTTTTCTTTCCTCGTTCGAAAGGATACTCAATTAAATTTTAACAGTAATTTACGTTTGAACATTATACAAAATATTTATATTTTTGAAAATTGCGTTAAATTAAGACACTTTACGCATGTCATCTTATGATCATAAATCTGTAAGGAGCTTGGAGTAAAAAAATAATGCATTCTTAATACCAAACAAATGTTTTTAAATATTTTAGTTAGCTAATAAAACAAAAATGACATATTGCTTACTTTTAAGTTACTGTTACGAAAATTTTAATGTATTGAGTTCAATTTTCTTAAGAGCTAAAAATTAGCCGATTAATGTTTTCACTTCAAAACTGAAACGGTAAAAAAGAATGAGACAATTTAAAATGATCGATAAAAATTATATATGTTTATTAAGAATATTTTAAAATAATAAATAAAAGAATTCAAGTATGCCTTTAATTCTAGCGAATATAAGAAATATATATATATATATATATATATATATATATATATATATATATATATATGTATATATATTTGGTAATTTTTTAAATCAAAATATTTGTAAAAAATAATTGCCTGCTCTAAAGTCAAAAAGTCTTTTATAAATATTTAATATTGGATTTCCATAAATTTATTTGATTACAAAATAAATTCCATTTAAAAATCCTTTTGATCCAACACACAGTAATTGCTTTTAAATAGAATACATTTTTATGAAGACATTAAGGACTATAAGAAAATATACAAAAATATATTACTGAAGTAAACTGAAACATTTAAATTTACTTAGGTAAAAAAAATGTTGACTGTTTTCTCATTTATATGAACATTTCGGTTGAATTTAGAAAAACAAAATTTATCATTTTAAAAATTAATTTAATAATGCTGTATTTCCCATTACTCATTTAAAAATGTACTTATGAAACAAAAGAATTTCATGAAAAAATTTTTAAGCAAATATGGAAATGAATTAGAATTATTTTTTACAGTTCTGAAAATTTTTACAGAACAAAATTTATGTGATAAATAAGCAAATATCTCAAAACAAAATTGAATTTTAGCACAGTGGGATTAAACTTACAAATGATACAATCATTTGAGAAATTTAAATAGTTAAAAAATTTCTTTTCCATTTAAGTTTAACTTTCAATTTCTCGAAATCTTTAGTACATAAGAAATAGGTATTAATGTTAGAAATTTCAAAGATTCTCTCTAGTCAGTTTAGAAAACAAGAAAAAAATAGAAAGGTATATTCTATCGGGAACTCAAAAAGATAAAATTTTTTAATCAAATAAAAAATATTGGAAAACGACGTAGTTCAACCCAAATATGAAAGTCGGGACTAAATTTCGCGAACAATTTTTGATACTTGGATTTTTATTGAATTCTAATTTTTGAAAATTTTTTAACAGATCTTATAAGTTTGATGTATTTAGATTTATAATGCAAAATGCGTTTGTTCGTCTATAGCTACTAATGTAAAATGTTTGTCAGTAATACTTTACTAAACACGAAACATATTTTTTGCATTATCTTCTAAGTATAAAATTTTTAATGTAAATATTTTATAAAAGTAAAAAATGTCAAAATCTAGATTTGCGTAAATGAGAAATTTGTAACTCAATTTCATTTGAGCATTTTCAGAAGCTTCATCAGTTGGAACAAAAAATTATCAAAACATTTTAATCAATCAATGTAAATTAAAAGCTGTGAAACACTCTTCAAAATTTATTTGTTCCAAACAGTTCGTCAGTTCTTTTGTAAACTTTTCCTTAAATTTCCAAAAATAAAAAAGATAATTCAATTTCAGCAACTTAATTGCTTGTGAATACACACCTTGGAATTTTAGCTTAAAAACTGTTGCTATTCATATGACATTAACATTTAGTTAGATTTTAACTTAGGTTATTCAGATGAACAGTTATTTCTATTAAAATTTTCTAATTCCCATTTGAAAGATAAACGTTTTGATATATTTGCTTATATATATTTTTTTTTCTTAAATACCCTAACCTTTTCTATTTCTCTCCAAAGATCAAACACCATACTTCTGAATTATACTAAAAAGTCACTGTACGATTAATCTATCTTAATATCATCTTAAGTTGTCTTTGTTTCAAGTTGTATATCACCTTAAGGCGTCATGATGTGTGTCACCTTAAGATGTGTGTGAGGGAATAAATTCTGTATTTTACAGTATTAAATAAACAAACCTTAACTCTTTTGTACATAGCTGTTTCCAGGTGAATAATGCATTAGTGTGACAAATTAAATATCATCTTCAATCACCTTGATAAATACCCTGGGAAATCATTGCATTGCATCATTATGATTTCTAATCATAGCAAGAACCTCACAGGTCTTGCTGTGATTGCTATGATAGTCAGTCAATATTAAAATTAAGTACGGATTACAACTCAAGAGAGAAAATTGTTGTTGTTTACTAATGACACTTGGACAAGCCAAGCTCGCTATGCCTTGGCTATGCGATTTAAGTCAATTGGGAGCGTCTTTCGTTTTTTAATCAGAGCACCTTGAAGGTGAAAGTACGACTTTGCTCTACACACATGCCATAGGGGTACCCGTTTATAGGGTAGGCAACCATTCACACCTCATTCATACAAGGAAAGGACAAAGACATAGAGAGAGAGGAAAATACATCCATGCCCGAACCGGGATTTGAACCCAGAACCTCTTTATCAGCAGTCAGGCACTCTGACCCCTAGACAAGTTGGTCGGCAAGAGAGAAAATAGAAGTTAGGATCCAGTTGTTGAATCCTTCTAAAAGCGTTCTTCACTTATTTTCAGGAATCTTTCAAACAAACGATTGAAAATATTGAAGTAATGTCAGTTGATTAACCACCTGCTAAATGATTTCTAAAATTCCGGCTGAAATATGAAGTGATAAAAGAGTAAAAAACCTACTTTGCTTCTAAATAAAACTTGTGCTAAATAAGAATTTGTTGACGTAAACGATACGCTTTGATATCATTATAAACTTTGTAATTTCTCCTATCATGTATAATTGATTCTCTAATTTTTTTAAGTTCTTAAAAGATCGAAATGAACTCTACATATCGTTTTGGGATTTACTAAATGGACATAAAGAAATCAAGTTTTCTTTATTGCTTTTTTAAGAAAAATGATGGTTAAAAATTGATAGTTATTTCTTAATTAGTTAATTTACAGTCTATTTTCCTTAAAATATACTAAAATTTTCTAAAATGTAAACTGAAAAAAGTAAAATAATAACAGTTCTTTTTAATATCACCAGAGATGAGTAATAATAAGTTGAATGAATCGTAAAAAGTAAAATAAACTTTCTAATTTATTTTATATTTAAAAATAAAGTTGAAAGTTTTACGATTTTTTTTAAATTTTACTCTTCACATATTTATTTATCTTATTGATTAAGTTCTTCATTGATATAATTAATATTACTATTTCTCACTCATGTATAATATGCTGAACATTTTTCTCTAAAATTTAGGCTAAAGTAGATAAAAATTGATTATAATTCCTTTTATATCAATAGTAATGAATTGATTTGATAATTAAATAAATCTTAAATGTATTTTTATTATCATCACATAAATAGTTGCATAATATTACTTGTTTTTCTGTTGAACAGTAATTAGATTCCAAGAGATTTCAATAAAATGCTCTGAATTACTCAATTTTATAAAATGATTTGGAATCTGTAAAATGTACCTTATTTTTTAAATAATTCTAATGTTTACTTTTGATTTAAATTATTAGGAGTAATTAAATCTATTTTCCTACATCTCGTCAAACATTGTAAAATTCTCTTCTAGAGTAGAATATTTAAGTTCAAATAATTCATTAAATTTCATTAAAAATTCATTAAACTATAATTAAAAATTTGAATGAAAATTTATAAAATAAATATGTTTTCATTTGAATCTGAAAATTAATCAGCTTGTCAGTAATCTTTAATCTAATTTACTCATTTATTACAAAATTAGCTCAGTTAAAATATATTACTCCAATTAAATGAAGGAAATCAAGAAACTTGAAAATTAAAAAAAATTAAATTGATATAAAATTGCTGGTATTACAGAAAAGAAATTAAAAGGAAAAATGTATAAAATAGTGAAAATGAATTTGGTGCCATGAAAACCACATGATAATTTCTAAAGTGTTACTGATAAATTTGAAAAAGCAAGATTTAAAATGTAAGGAAAAGTTTTTAAATTATGGTGCAGCTCATTAAATTATTTGATTTAATCTTCGAAAATAAGACTCAGTGGGAGAAATTATGAATTATTATAAAAATTTAGATATTAAAAAGAACATTATATATATATATATATATATATATATATATATATATATATATATATATATATATATATATATATATATATATATATATATATATATATATATATATATATATATATATTCTAAGTTAATGAATAAAATGAATAATCTAAATAGTCCAGGTGAATGTTATAAGAAAGTCAAATTTTAATGGAAGTATTATCTAAGAAACCAGTACTCAAGAAAAATCAAATTAAAGTATTTAATATAAGAACAAATCACTGATAGGAAAGGAAATAAGAGATTTGAAAAATCATAGAAGATGAATTAGAGAGCAAAATGCATTATAAATATATGTATAAATCTGATTAAAGCTCATAAAACTAATATAGCTGAATGAGCATTAAAGAGAGAGAGGAAATATTAAATATCTGTAGTGAGTGATAAATATTTGTAAAGGCATCAAATATATTGTAAAATAGTTATTTTACTTGATGCATTTTTAAAATAAGTTGTCGTAACTAATGAGGTATACTATAATAATAAATAATAAAGGAATATTATAAAAAAATTGACTGCTGCAAATATATCTTACAGGAAAGTTTACTTGGAGGGTAAATTGAATTTTGTAATTGTGCCATCTGGTTATAATAAAAGGAAGGAAGTTTCCTTATAAATCTATAAAATTCTTCATTATGTATAAAATATGGAAATATATATTGCGAGCGAGTGAAGTTGGTTGATAAAATGTAGTTATTGTACGAAATTTATGTAACTAATTATTTTTGCTGAGATATTTTGCATTATTTTACTTAACCTAATATTTTCAATGAAATCTAATATTTCCAATGAAATCTAATATTTGAATCTAATAATTTCAATGAAAAAATATTTCTTATACGTGATTTTATTTTAAATTTAGTTAAGAGAATACAGATAGTTTTTCTTAAAATTTTGCAGAAGAATATTCTAAGTCCTTTCTTTTTCTAGAAATAGCTCTTACCTCTATCCTTCTCTCTCTCTCTCTCTGTATATATATATATATATATATATATATATATATATATATATATATATATATATATATATATATATATATATATATAATAGTGTATGTGTATTTGTATTGTATTATGTACATTTCATAGAATAATATTTATACATACAGACATTTCCATATTTTGATGATGAGAAAGATTTTATCACTCCAAAAATGCTCCTCATAATTTAATAGTTTTAAATAGTTATTTGCTGAAATAATTTGGTGATGATATTCTCTTGTTTTAAATATTGGAAGAAAACATAGATTTACAATTAAAATGAAGAATTATAAACTTAATTTAAATGGGCAAATGTGTAGGATTTGGAGAGCAAATAAAATGCTACTGCTGAATAAAAGGCTAAATACATTGCTGATGCAACTAATAGAAATGATAATGTTTATCCCTATTGCGATATAGTAGATGACTGAATGCAGCGGTCATTTTTACTCTTTAATAATTTATTCATTTACAATTTCAAATCATCTTGGAAATTTATAATGTGAAAAATTCAATGAACCAATATTTTCTCAGTTAAATATATAGAGGGAATAGAAATAAAAATCATTAATCATAAATGTGAACTAAGTAATAAAAGTAAATAAGACGTGCAGTATAGATTTATTGCTAAATATAAATGATTTTTTAAAAATTAATTAATAAAAACAGACTAGCAGAATAAAACAGACAGGAAAAATTGGGGAATAAAAAAATACAAGCATTGGCTTCAATGTTTGACACTTCCAACTCTTAAAAAATATTTAAGAAAAAAATTGAACGGAATTAATTTAGTGGTAACAAAAAATAAATAAATAAATAAAGCTATTAGGACTGAAATTTTTTTATCCTGTCCTATAAATGGATAAGACTCTTAGATTATCCATTTATCCTATATAAATAGATAAGAATATAAGTTACTATTATAATGACATCGCGCGGGAGAAAAATAATCTCCACTAATATGCTATCTATACTTTTTTTATCAATAATATAAGTTAATGCATATTTTGATGGTAATCTAAATGAAATATACGTTACAAAAGTAAATAGAACTAGATTGGAAATATTTTTCTGTAAATGGAGATCTAATACATTCAAAAAGGTTCTTATAGAAAACAAGAACTGTTTAATTTTAAAATGTATGAATCAGGCATTAGGACTATTAAATTTTATTCTCGATTATATACGACAATGGAAGCTTCTGAGTTTCTCTAAATTGGTATGTCTATTTCTGTTGATCTGAAATAGGATAAAAGTTTAACAAATACAACTAAAATTTCATAATAACCTTAAAATGTATGGGAAATACAATGACGGATTTTTAAAGAGGGGAAAATTCAGAAAAGATCGTGAAACAGTAAAAATATTGAATCTTTACATTATTAATAAACACATTGAATCTTTCCATTATTAGTAAAAATATTGAAACTTTCCATTACTTTTTTTATATTCTCTAAAGAAATAAAATATATACTTTATTTCTTTAAAGAATACAAAAAAAATGTAATGGACAGTTTCTAGGTTAAGACAAAAAGTAATGAAATGTTATTTAAAATATTTTAATTGCAGTTGTTAATAATCGCAACCTTTATTAGTGATGTTGATTTCAAAGCTTTTGTTGGAGACTTATCACTTTAAAACCCCTATTACATTAGAGTTGCCGATATTTCAGTTTGATCAACTCCCGTAGACTTAACATTACTAGACGTCACAGCTCCAATTTCGGCAATTCTTTCTCATCGTCCAATAATATTACAGATTTTTTAACAGCTGCGCAGTTGAAATTTGTAAATTATTTTGTTTTCGCCAAGTTTCATGCCAAATGAAAATTATAGGCATCATAAATTGCCGAAAATCAGCAACTTTTTTGTGCATGCACCAGCAACTCGGGCAATTCATATCACCAATGATTTTAAAAACTGATCAAGTTTTGTCTTCTTTTCGCTAAGTGGAAATGGTACAAGAAATGGTTGTTTATTTTTATTTTTGCTGTCACAATTCAGTGTTAACGAACGATCTAGTTTTAAATTTTTAAGCAGCAAATTTAGATTTAGAATGGGAATATTAATTTCAATATAAAAGAATTTAACTACTTAAAAATTAGACTACATTTTAACGAATAATTTATAATTCAAATTATTTTGTTTAATTTGCAAGTATTTCCAGATATTCTTAATAAGATATATTTTTATATAATAAAGATGTCATACAAAATCTAAAACTTTATTATCGAATGCAATGAAGAAAATATCAAAATTTAGTATTAAAATATCGTATGTTTGTTACTTCATATTATTTTTTAATTAACATAATTTAAATTTTATATAATTTAAAAACTAAGAAATTATATTTTAATTGTAAAAAATAACCCTTTTATAAAAGATATACTTTTTTATTTTATTTTATTTTGCAGGCATTTTTAGTTTTGATAGATGCTTTCAAATAGAATTACTTTAAAACCATATTAATATTTAATCTGGAAGTCTGGATAACTAAAATAAAGTTAAAACATTGCATTGTCCAGACCTCTGAAATTTCCATTAAATGGTATTCATATTAGGTACTTAATGTTTTACCCTCTTAAAGAACTAAAAATTAAAAAAAATTGTTTTGTTTAAAATGCATACATTTAAAAAATCTCATTAATTACCAAGCTGTTCAATAGTTAGACATAAATAAATATCTTATTAAACTTTTAAAAATTTTACTAAACAATAAAAATTGCATTTATTCTTTTCTTTTCATATTATTTTTTAAATTTTCCCTACTCACAAGACTTGCATGTGCAGTGTATTCATCAATGTTTCTTACCCATTAAAGTCCAAAGATAAAGAATGCCAACTAAAAACTAAATCTGATTTTTAAAAAATGTTCATTCAGACAATCGTATCTTGTCAGACAGTGAAATAATGCTATGGCTATAGGAAGTAGAAAATGTGAAATAATTGGCAAAGTCAATTATAAATGTTAACTCAAGGATATGTTTACATTTCCAAAAAAGTATAATAAAGAAAATAATAAATTTAGTTAATAAATAGAGTGATATATTGAAGAACTTGTTTTATTTTCTTAATTGTGAAGGTTACAGAAAAGGAAAATTTTTAATACAATGATATATTTAAGCCAAATAATTTTTTTAAAAAAATGGCATTAAAAATATCAAAATTTAAGGGGGAAATTTATTTAAGCAAAACAAAGAAAATTCTTTTTAAATGTTCTTCTGAATTAATTAGCATTTTAAAAACTTGGCTATAAGAAAAAATTCCCAAATAAGAATTTATCATGAAATCTGGAATCTACTGGTTAAAATATGGCAATCTTAAAAATTGTATCCAGAAAAGCGATCTATTATTAAATCTAGTAAAGAAATTATTTTCTTACAGCAAACCTGAAATAAATCTGAAGCATTTATTGTACAATAAGTAAGAATTGCTGAAATTTTTGGACCTATGATGTGACGTAATGTTAAGTCTATGGTAATTGTTCAAACTGAAATATCGGCAACTTTAATGTAATAGGGGCTTAAGTGGCCTATGTTGGATTTAAAAATTGTAGGTACTCCAATAGAAATAAAATGGAAACATTGGAACAGAATGAAATCAATTTTATTTTATGAAAGTTCAAGTTGGGATCGCATTCAGTTCCAACTATATTTGATGAAGTTTAATGTTTATTTTACACAATATGGAAATGAAAATGAGTGCGTTTTATCATTCAGATATATTGGTTTTCGTATAGTAATGTAAAAGCTCCAGTTGTTAGTTCTGCGCTGTATTTTAATAAAAAGGATTCTAATTGGTTATCTAAGGTAATGTTAAGAGAAGGAATGAAGAAATAAGAACAAAGAGAAGGAACATAAAAAATGCTGACGTAGGCTGTATGTTAAATTATTTCAATAAGTGTCCTCTATTATGTTTTATAAGATCTATCAAACATGAAAATATTACTTATTTAAATAAGGAAATGATTGAATTCACTTAGAAAATAAAAAATAGCTTCATCCAAGATGTTTTTACTTTAATAAAAAAGAAAATGTACTTTATCATTATTTAAGATATATCGATGATTGAAATATAAAAAAATTAAATATATTTAGTATCCTTTCTTTGCTGAGATGATTTAAAAAAAGGTTCGCCTGAGTTAGCTGGGGTAGGGTTTAAATTGATATAAAAAATTATACTATCAAAAAAAGAATCTAAGAATTGTACATAAACTTTAAATTATTCTGCTACAATCCTACATTCGTAAAATTCAAGAAAGCTTGAAGACTAGTCTAAGAACTGTATCGAATATAAGTTTAATACATTGAAAAAACACTAGTAAAAAATTCAGATGTTTCAAACATTAAAAATTAGAGTCTAATGATTTCAATTATGCATATAATAGGATTCAAATATTTGAAGATATAAATACAATTCATTAATTTCAAGGTACTTTTGATATTAAAAGAAAATCTATTAACGGTTTTAAGAGTCTGAATTTGATTCATTCTGTGAACAAGATTGATTTTGAAAACAAAGCTTTCATCTTAAAAAAGTTACTTTTAAGGATAGAGATAAAAAAGTTTAATTATGTTTCATTGTACAAAACATATGTTAATATATAATGAAATTACAATTAATAATAAAGAAGAGGATTAATAAGAGAGAGAGATAGTTTTAATAAATCATCGTTAATGAAAAACGTTTTTTTATAATTTAGAAAAGAAATAAGAAAAAAGCAAACAAACATTGATAAGAAGAGATTTGATCAATAAAACGTAAGTAATGATATATAAAGCAACAAAATAGTACATAAATTTACAAAACTCTTGCTACTATAAAAACATAAAACTACAATATATGATCCAAATACAAATACTTTAAAAATTTTATGTATTAGCTCCTGATTTAAAATTGATAATCAATATGCATATCGGAATAACTTATTTTTTTAACAATAAATAACAATGCAGAAAATTTTGTAATATATTTACAAACTAGTAATGAATTAATATCTAAATTTCTGTATACAAATACTAAATCAACAAAGTTTTAATTATAATAAAAGATATGATATTGTAGAATTATATCACAGTATCTATACAGACCAAGTCATGTTTAATTTGAAACCTTAAATGCACATAAATATTGAATTTTTAGATCAAATTTTTATTAATTTTTAGCGAAGATGATAAGTTATAGGAATAAGTTTTTAGAGAACTCCATATAATTGAAGATTAAGACTGAAGTTTTATTTCCATGTATCAGAAATTATTTGAAACTTTCATATTAGAATTTAAAGACCAACCAAGTCTATTGGATTTTCATATGTGGACATCAATGTCTGTCTGAAAAATGTTTGTAATAAAATGAAGACCTTATACATTGGGATACTGTTTCAAGACATTAGCCACTGTCTGAAAAACTTTTAAAATAATTTTAACAAAAATAAACTGGTCTTATATCAAAATAAAAACATTAAGTCATAATTTTATATTCGATAATTATAATAAATTTTCTAAGTTTCCAGATATGAAAATTATTAAATAATAAAAATAATAATAATAATTAATAATTTATTAATAATTTAATAATAATAATTTGTTAAAGTATTCATTATGCCCGTATATTGTCATCAAATCCTTTTCAGCATTCTTTCATCTTCATGAGTAGCAAATAACAATACTTAAATTTTAAATTCTAATTCCTCGCTTAACAATATATTACCAATATCGTTTTCATCTTAATCGCTTTTCTTAGGAAACTGATTGCATAGTAATTATGTTCAGTCTCACTATTTGATTAAATAAATGGGGTATAAACAATGTCTGCATGATTCACACTTTTTTATGTACTTAGGATAAAACACTTTAAAAAATTACCTTGTCATACTGTCTTTCTAGAAATGTAATTTAAATTTACATATATACTCTATATATTTTAATTAATAAACTAAAACCGACTAATTTAAAATAGCAATGATTTTAGCCAATAATTTAAATTCATAATAAAATATTTTGCTTTTGGGAAAATTTAAGAAATAAAAACAATTGATGTAAAGAAAACTTCAATTGTAAAAAGTGTTTCGATAAAGAAAACATTTTTATAACATTTTGATTCATATCTAGTTTGAACATCTATGCTGTCTACAATTTGTTAGCCCAATAACGAAAGTCTCGATTATTATCATCATTTACATTTTGATAAATATTAAATATTTTCCCTGTAAATTAATTGCAATTTCATAAAAATCTTAACAGTTTATATCTATAAGCTGTAAGTCCATTTTGTTGGAACGAAAGTAAACCTTTTCTTGACAGCAAAAATTTTCCTTAAACACAAGAAATACTGTTAACTTCTATAAAAATGTAAAAACATTTATGTTTTCGAAACTAAGAATTTAACAGAAAGCGTTTCTACCGACGTGGCATGTGCGTGACTTCAAATAGATGACAGTATTCTAATGATTAACAAAATGAGTAAGAAGTGCATAAAAATCGGTGAAAATATCACCACTAAAATAGGATTGAAATTTCATCTCCAGATAACGAGATTATGTGGCAAGAATATGTATGATTTGCAGACTAGCAGAATTTCACTATTAAATTTCTCATCTAAATTAAAATTTGCTACAACATTACGATTAAAATAGTGAAGAGTAGTTCCCCACACACACACATTACGTAAAATTGAGAGTGCAGTTATTCTTATAATCAAAATATTAATTTTTTTGAATCCTCTTCTTTTATTCAACTTTGTTGTTATATTCTTTATAACATATTATTATGGATCTATATTGTGATACATGCATACATTTATGTATATATATATATATATATATATATATATATATATATATATATATATATATATATATATATATATATATATATATATATATATTATATATATACATATATATATATATATATATATATAAAATCTACTTTTACGTTTTGTGTTATTATGTTTTCTTCACCTTATATGCCATATATCATAAGACATGTACTTAGTGTAAAACTGTTGCGAATGTGATGTTCACAGTGATGTCACTAGCAATTTAACTTGGTGTGGCGTTTATGCTGATGTGGCATTTTTATGAAATTTTAATTTTGTTCAAGCCATTTTCCTCAAGTGAGGTACTTGCGATCATGTAACATTTCTTCCGGTAACCATAGTAGTTCAATAAAGATGGCACCTTTTCCTGGAAAACGAATCATTTAGACGGCGTCATTGTTTTTATTATAGATAAACTGATTGAAATGTTGACTTGAAGTTTCTACCCGTTTTCAAACAATGATGAAATGCTATCAGAAGTACGCTGTTCATGATTATGGATAGATAATGTTGTGACTCTTGCGGACAGAAAATTACTCAGCTATATAGTAGATATTCCCCTACCCGATTTGAAATTTTTTGGTACTACTTCAAAAGACTAATTTATAACAAAGCAAGTGATTTATATTTGTGTGATTCATATCTATTCTGATGAGTAAATAAGAAAATAGATATGTATGGCACGAGTATCTTTCTGGAACTTTTAGAATCATATCTAATCTAATCTATAATTTAGAATCTAGTATCTGAACATATTTTCTTCCACTAAAATTTTAAGTTTCAAAGAAGTTCGTATGATTTGTTTAGAAAAGTTAAAGAGTAAATATACATCAAAGATTCAGGGAAGTTTGAAAATACCGAACTTCTTAAGCAAAATGTCTTGTACAGTCTATTCTAATCCATAAATGAATCTTTAGCACAAAATAAAATGCAGTATATTTTATTTAAGGAAATTTATGAACTATAACCAGAAAGATTTTTCCCAATCAAATTTTGAAACCGCAACAATGAGGGGATCTTTCTTCAAATTGCTGAGTAAAAATATATTTTTATAAGACAATAATAATTTTTCAACGAATAATTTAATTCATAAATGGTTTTCATCAAAGATCTCGAGATTTCTTTCTAATTTTTACTAATCAACATAAAAACTGAGTCTTATTCCAAATTCTTCTAATAACATTGTCAAGCAACATCTAATAATGTTTCCTTTCATTATTCAGAAAATTTCAAAACTGTTTTTCTACAGACGATTGGTCGCATTAAAAAATGTATTAAGTCTTATTAAAACAACACTTGTACAAATAAAACATGAAATGTAAAGTAAAATCTTTAAAATTTGCTTGACCAAATTTTTTCTTTTCAATAATAATAATACATCTTTTTATATTATATTTTCAATCGGAAATATTTTTTTAATTAAAAATTTTTTTACGCATTGCAATTGGTTTGGACATATGCATGAGTTTTAAATATAGTTTTCGAGAATACCAGCAACAAATCTTAATTATAATACTTCATATGGACAGCATTTTACATCTCCTATTTTCAAATACTATTTTATGTATAGGCTTTTATTTTAATATGAAAATTATTAATATATTTTATTTGTTTTTAATATATTTGAAAAATAAAAAAAAACAAAAATGCAAGAATCCTTTGATTCTATCTTTGAAGGTAAGAAATTATTCCCGCTTTTGCTATCAAAACCCATCTTTGTAGAAAATGTGCTTCATTTTGGTTAGTTGTAAAGAAAAATATCTTTTTCTAGTTTTATATATTCAAAATAATTAATAAATATTTTACGATAGTTTTAATTAAGAATTTTAATAATTAAAATTAGAAAAACAGAACAAGTCAAAAATACTGCATAAAGCTTTATAAAACTTTTAATAATAGCGTGCAATTAATTTGCTTTTAATTTTATTCAATTTTTAGTCTCCATATGAAAATAATCTTAGAAATTTTTCTTTACTGCACTAAATAATAGACAACGAAAAAGATTCAAGGAGTTCATAGTTCTGACATATTTATATACACTTTCTTCAGCTGAAGGAGTTATTAATCTAGCTACCTATCTAGCTCAAATGAATCCTATGTACTATATATGACTTAAAAAACATCAAGATGACAACCTCGTAGCTCTGAATATTGAAAAGATAATAAAATATAGACATTCACACACAAGGATTAAAATTTGATTATATAAGGAGTATCATTAACATTTTTCTTTGTTGACCAAATTATTAATGGATAGAGAATCAATGATTTTAAATTTAATGACAGGCATTTATTGCTTATTATTTGCTTAAGAAGTTTCTAGTTTAATTATCGGTCTTACATGAACACATAACTTATGCATGCAATTATTCAGAAGGCTAAATATTCTACTGTAAGAAATGTGTAGTCACAGAATCATTTAGTGATTTTATCTAGCAAAACTTTTTGAAAAATTATGAATACTTTAATAATTTATGTACTATAGTAATTAAGAATAAGAATTTAAATAATTCTTGATTTTAAGAAGTAGAATTTTGTAGGATCAAATCATGAACTTAAGATGTATGGAGTCAAATTAAAATCAATCAACTTAGGATATATGGAGAAAACTTTAAAGTAGCACAAAACAGAAAACAATTTTCTGACAGTAAATAATATTTCTACTAATCTATTAAAGGTATGTAATGTCTGCGAAAAACTAATCATAAGCGATCGTTCGCAAAACTAGTTACTCTAATGAAGTTCTACCACAAATTCAAAGAAATATTTGTTGAAATTTAATCATTTTTGCCATGAATTAATGTGAATAGATTACTGATGTGATTAAGTTACAAAAATTTTTTCCAAACTTTAATAAATTTGGCTTACCTCAAATCATGAACTTAAGATATATGGAGTCAAATTAGAATCAATCAACTTAGGATGTATGGAGAAAACTTAAAAGCAGCACAAAACAGAAAACAATTTTCTGACAGCAAATAATAAATCTACTAATCTATTAATGATATGTAATGTCTGCGAAAAACTAATCATAAGCGATCGTTCTCAAAACTAGTTACTCTAATGAAGTTCTACCACAAATTCAAAGAAATATTTGATAAAATTTAATCATTTTTGCCATGAATTAATGTGAATAGATTACTGATGTGATTAAGTTACAAAAATTTTTCCAAACTTTAATAAATTTGGCTTACCTCAAATCATGAACTTAAGATGTATGGAGTCAAATTAGAATCAATCAATTTAGGATGTATGGAGAAAACTTAAAAGCAGCACAAAACAGAAAACAATTTTCTGACAGCAAATAATAATTCTACTAATCTATTAATGATATGTAATGTCTGCGAAAAACTAATCATAAGCGATCGTTCTCAAAACTAGCTACTCTAATGAAGTTCTACCACAAATTCAAAGAAATATTTGATAAAATTTAACCATTTTTGCCATGAATTAAAGTGAATAGATTACTGATGTGATTAAGTTACAAAAATTTTTTTACAAACTTTAATAAATTTGCCTTACCTCAAGCAGAAAGCTAACTACATTAAAATTAGTGATGTTTTCTCAATCTGAATCCTTCACTCATTGGGTGATATATCTGTTTCCGATCACACTCCAGAAATGGTTTTCACTTGAAGACGGAAGAATATTTTTGACTACTCCTAGATGGCTTTCGAAGGAGATTTAGAAATATGTCTTCCCAAAATGAGCTAAAGAATCTCATTTCATTGACGCAAATAATTATAGTCTTAACGGATTCATCTACTCGAGAAAAGTGCCCCGCCCTTAAACCAAGCTGATTCGGGTGAGATGTAAGGAAAGAACAAACGTTTTCTTTTTTCCCGCCTTTACTCCCCTCAGAAAACGATGAGTTTGTGGAACAATTAGTTAAGAACAATTAGCCTGCAGAAATAGACGCTCGTAAAATTCAACAACCGAAACCGATTTAAGCGGCTGATTTTTATCAATGCATTTGTTGGAGCAGTACTCCGTTTATATGAATGGACGTCAGGAAGTATTTTGTTTTAAAATTGCAATTTAAAAAAAAATTCTGACAGCCGTGTACTTGGCGACTTTGACCCCTCTCTTATCTTTTTGATCAAACGCAGGGAATGTTTTTATACCATTCATTTTATGTGTGTATAGTTGCAATGTAGTCTTAAGGAAATCTTCGCGAAAACGTTTCAAATTTCGCTTAACTTGACCTTCTATCTGAATGCCTTTGTTTTTCACCTTGCAGACTTTTTCGCTTTTTAGTGTGATTCCTACTCTATTTATTAATATTATTCTGATAACAAAAAGGAGGATGAAGAAAAATTTTATGTGCGAAAATATGAAACCCACGTGTCTAAATAGCGCAAAAATGAAGAAAAGAAAAGTTAAATTATAAGGAAAGAATAAAATATATATAAAAACAATTAAGATAATAGGAAAAAATATTTCCTTTTCATATAGAGATATGCATATATTGCAATAATTAACCAGTAGTAATTGAATGATTATTAAATTATAACGACATATTTTAGTTATTATTATAGAGAGAGGAAATTCCATGAAAGTTTAATAAAATACAATAAGTTCTACTTTTATGGTCATAAGTGTGCATGAATTCAACAATGTAATACTCTATGCTACCTTTTTTTAATAAGATTATTATTAATGAAACCAAATATTTAATACAAATCACAATTTATCTCTAACGCATCACAATTTAAAACTTAGAAAAGTGTATATTCAAATTATTATCTTCTGGTTAAATTCTTTTATGAAGCCGCTTATATCATATGAACCGGGTTATCTTTCACCCTGTCTTCATGATAGTGTGGTGAGAATGAAACACTTTACACCAATTTTTTTTTAACTCCTTTCATTTAATGAAATTTCTTCATGTTTTGATTCACATTATTGAATTGAAAAATTTACAATGAATAATTAATTTTTTTAATTATATACAATACTATTCTGATGACTGTTTTTCAAGCTCGAATTTGCTAAACCCACTCAAATGAAATCATCGAAAAAAGATTATTTCTCCTTCGGGCCTAAAGAGTTATAAAACGGTCTTCTACAGGTGTTGTGGCTCGTGGTGGGCCTGAAATATGTCTTTTGTACACAAAAGCTTTGGTTTGATATTGATTCAAAAGGCAGCGGACCACACTGTGAGACCTATTAAGGTTTCCATGGGACGAGGGGGTGTCATTTTATTGACAGGAGCAATCTCGTGCAAGAGCACATATCTCCTATATAAAATGTGAATTAAAATGTTCCTATCAATTGTTAATCTATAATTTTTTTATCTATAGCTGGGATAGGGACAACAGAGCACAATAGATATGTGTGGTTTATCGAAGGAGTTGGATTTGGTGGAATCGAACCGGCATCCCCATGAAAGACAGACCGCTGGTGCTTTATTAAAACAAGAAAAAGGCGTTTTTACACTGTGGGGCTTACACACTGCAGGCAGAAAGACTGGGCAATAATAAAGTGTACATTAATAGACACAAATTAAAAGTGTTTATCCTTAACTATATATACAGAAACTCAATCAAAAATATATAATTATAAAAGAGAAGATTTCCTGTGTGAATAAACGAAATTTACAGAAACTCCGTTCAATAAAGATACTACAAAATCTAGTTAATATAAGTGAGAAATAAAAGAAATAAATAAAACAAATATTTGAAGATATTAATTTAGCAAGTTATAACTTATAGGTAATATTAGAAACAATGATGTTTAGAAATTTTTCACATTGATCAAACCATATAAAATAATAGCAATTTGTAAATAGATAGGCAAGTAAAATAAAGAAATAAAATAAACTAATATTTACAGAGATTGATTCAGCAAGTCATAATAATAGGTAATATTAAAACGATGACATTGATTGAATTATACAAAGTACTAAAATTTAATTACTAAACGGAAGATTTTTTATTTAATACTGATTTACAGTAATCTGATTATTATAAATGTGTTAAATATAATGCATTAATTACAGAGTTCATATCATGGTGTGAATTCTACAATCTAGATATAAAGAAGAAATTTCCGTTAAAACTAAAAGGAATATTTCTGTTTAATACGGATTTACAGAAGTCTGATTAGTATAAAGGTGACAGAATATAATAATTAATTTACAGAGTTCTCTCTCATATCATGGTGCGAATACTACAATCTAGATATATAAGAAAATTTTCAATTAAATATATTATAATATATATTGTATGTAGAGGTATAGCAACAAATAGTATAATACCAATATTTACAGGGAAGGCTTTATCGAGTATATTTTATAGGTAATAACGAGAAAACAGTGATAAGAAAACAGTTTCATATTGGTCATATCATACAACGATCACATTATACAAAATAATTTGCAATTTATAGATAGTTTAACCACGTAAATAAAAGAAATAAAATAAACAGATATTTATAGAGAATGTTTTAGCAAGTATAATATTTATCGGTAATATTAATAACAATAGATGATTAGATAATTTCACACATTGATCGAATTGTACAAAGTACTCAAATTTAATTACTAAAAAGCAGATTTGAGTTTAGAATGGATTTACAGAGAATCTGATTATTAAACATGAGATAAAATATAATAATTTATTTACAGAGTTCATATTACTGTGTGAATACTACATCTAGATATCAAGGAAGATTTCCGTTAAGTATAATATTTACAGTATGTAAATAGTATATAACAAGAGAGAGTAGAATAAAACAAATAGAATAATACCAATGTTTACAAAGATTTATTTATCAGGTATATTTTATAGGTAATAAAAAGAAGTTTGTGATAATTATTCAATTTCATTAAATAAATTATGAAAAATACAAGAGTTTAATTACAGAATAAGAAGATTTCTAGTTAATAAAAGTTTATACCGAAAATCTAATTCTTATAAGTGATATAAGGTATAATAATTTGTTTACAGAGTTAATAATTTGGCGTGAAAAACATACACAGAGAAAATTTATGTATAGCGTAATATTTACAATATGTAAATAGAATAAGCAAGTGAGATATAACCAATAAGATAAAAGAATATTCACAGATATTCATTTAGCAGTTATATATTTTAATAGAAAGTTCAATTACGAATAAGTATTTATACACTGCAAGTGTAATTCAACATCTCTAAGTGCAGGGATGATTTAAGAAGTATATTATTTTTTGGTACTTGTTACATAGATCCTCATCGAACTTTAATGTTCTTAGAAGTAGGGTGATGATAACATTACATACTTATAATTTTAGTTTAGTAAGTAAACTTTTATGCCTATAAATATATATATGTACAGGGGATCGCGCATTGCGTTTATTATAAAATAGTAATAGAAAAGAAATGAATAATGGAGTTGCACATGGTTAGAATGATCATCAAATTTAATTGTGAGGCCCATATTAAAGAGTGGATGTGTTTATATTCGTTTAATTTCTAAAAATTTTCCGAGTAGAGTAGCAAAATTAAAAACAGAATGTGATTTAAAGTTTGGAATATATAGTAAAAGCTAAGTTTATTAATGATTAAGTCCCTCAGAAGAGAGCAGCTTGGTGATTTTACTAGGGGTATGAAAGGGGGGGGGAACCTTCCGTCAGAGCATTTGGAGGCGAAAAATTTATCCTTTCGCTTGGTCCCGGTTTTGGCGGAAATGGGGGGAGAGGTCAGTCAACTTGCTGACGCAAGAAGGGGTTAGTTGGGGGGAAGACATCCCTTTTTGCGCTGGGAAGCGAAACACACCGCTCGCTTGGTCCCGAAAGTCTGTATGAGAGAGATCAGAAAAAGAGTGGGGGGGGGGAGTTAAGTGGCTGACCTGTCACGGGGGAGCGCCGAGTGCGGGAAGATGAAACACATTCCAACACTGGAGACTTATGGTCTGCCTGAGTAGTTAGCAAAAAATGGCGTTGTAGCCTCTATAATATGGAAGTACATATCGTGTATTGATTCACATTGATTTATTTGGGGTAAAACATTTATAATGAAGCTAATTAATTGTAGGAAATTTCTGTTTTGCATTAATTCCGTGACTACTTGAATTACACTAATAAAGTCGCTGATGTTTCCTAAATTAAAATTATTATTTTCGTTGTTATTACTAAGAGGTGGGGTTATTTCTATTTACACAATTTCTGTATAGATTATCATGTCCATTATTTGTAAAGTTGTTGCTACTAGGGTTGTATATGATTTTTGACCTGTTAGGGCCTCTGCGTCATTTACACCTTGCCTAACAGTATTGCTTATATTATTGCTGTTATTCTGGGTTTTATTAAATGCTCCCGTTTTCTTTAACTGATTTTTTGGGTAATTCGGACATCCCCTGAAGTATGCTGGGTGATTACCCCCGCAATTGGCGCATTTAGAGTTTTCTGTTCTGCTTTTGTGAACACAGTCCCGTGTTAAATGTGGGCCAGCGCATTTCACACACCTTGGCGTAAGATGGCATGTCTCACCGGAATGATGCCATAGTTGACATCTATGGCATTGTGGAACTTGCCCCCCCCCTCATTTCCTCTATATTTTTCAAATATTATTTTAAAGTTTCCTATTTCAGTTATTTATGTAATTTTTCTATTTTCAACAGTATTTGGGAGGTGCATTTGAAACAGTGGTATTAACGGTCTTTCTCCTTTTGGTCTCCTTAGTTGATTTATTTTATAGTTACGATAAATTTCTGTTCTTCTAGTAAATCTTTTAATTCCTCCATATCCATATCAATTGGTAGACCTCTTATCACATACTTAATTGGTCTACTTGATCGAGGGCTTATAATGTAATACGTTATATCGCTTACATCCAAATGTTTAGTTAAGGTACGGTGCTCTTCAGTCGTATTAACAAATACTTTTAAAAATTGCCCCCATCCGGTTTACCAATTATTTTAAATTTCAGATCATTATTTAAGTTTTTTAACATATCATAATATTTGATTTTTGTTTGTATCATTATTGGGGGTGGCTTTCTTGTTATTAGTTGAGTTTGAATATTATTTATGTTTTCATTATTTATTTGTTGGTTATCCGTGTCCATATTAATGTTATCATTATTTACTCCACTATTATTTATCTGTGAGTTATCTACTTGCATATTTTTAATAATTTGCGAATTTTTAGATGGTTCATAGCAGGATCATCGCTGTCGCTCAAATTACTGAGCGCAGTGTATCTATTTTCTATTGCCAGTTTTTTGGCGGTTTCTAGTATCATCAGCCAGCGACATCTCCATTTCCGTCCAACCGACCACCCCCCACCTTCACGAATCGGGCAAACGGTTCTCTCAGACATGCAGGACTCCATGTTTATTGTCAACGAATCTGCTAACAAAAGATATATAAATATCAGGGTATCCTGATATACAAATATCAGGGTTTCGTAAGTACATGCGTAATTACGAAACCCTGATATTTTTTGTATATTTTTTTTTCTCTCTCTCTCTCTCTCACTCGCATATAACTGTTCTTTTCTATCATAAAAGTGGAAGCTAGCGTTTTTGCATAAATTTACATAAGTTCGTTTTTATCATTTATATAAACTGTATATTTTATTGTTAGTGTCAATTCTTTTTTTATAGTGAGCTTCTAAAAACGTATTGTTCCTTAACTTTTGGAGGCCAGTGTATAAAATGCATAGTTTTCCAAATTGGAAACCTTAAACTGTATATTTTTGTTCTTTGTAAATGCCTTCAAAATAGTAACTTTCGTTCCGTAGAAAGTCTAAAATGAATGACATTTTTTTTTAACTCTGATGATTAGCCTTTTCACAATTTCAAAAGAAATTATTTCAGTTTTTTAGATACAACTCAAATTAATAATCAAAATAAAAAGTATTTTAAATTTGTAAAAGGAGTTTAAATTTGTAAATTTGTAAAAGACCAAAATTTCATTTTTAAATTGCAATTTTAGTTTGACAAAAATCTTAAATGTAAGAGAAATTTTCACTGCACAATTATTTGATTACTTTTTAATTTTTCTCAAATTAAATGAAACAAATGATTAACATATTCCTTTCATTTAATGAGTTTTCATTTTCCAATCTCTTTATTGATTGATCTCATCAAAATATCACTGATGTTAATGACATAAAAAAATTATTTATGATGTATGACGCACATTAAAAGAGAGCTCATATGGCGATTTCTTTACATAACAATCGAATACATGTATGAGTCATTTTGCCAGGTAGCATTTGATTTATTCTAAGCTAAGGAACTAAGGTCGTCTTGTGGGAAAAGGTGTCGTTCACATGTCTGGTCAGTAGGTTCGATACCTAACACGGCCAAAGACCATTATGTTGAAAGATCGACGCATATTGAAAGTTATATAGGCTCCAACGTTACCTTAACAGGTGCGGCGTGATGTAGAGATTAGCATGCCATCTCAGGTATCAACCTCGTCTCTTGACAGTTTGGTTCAAAGTCATGATGCTTATTGAAGTATGTTAAATAGTTTTAATTGGTAGAAATGAGCATCCTGAAACATATCTCGATAAAATAACCTTAACTGTAATCGCTGACCATACGATACCAGTCCTCACATTTTCCCCTTAAATCCTGTGAATATGAGTAAGAATTCAGGGGAAAATAGCAGATCTTGATCATTATTGCTTCCCCGCCGATCATGTCTAAAATTTGATTCAAGAAATTTTCTAAAATTTCCTCTCAAATTATCTTCGGCCATCCATTGTGTAGCTCTAGGCCAGCATAAATGTTCAAATTCATCAGTGGAAAATTCATCAGTGTAGGATTGTGTAACATCGATTCTCCATGAAATATTTCAATTGAAACAATTCACAAAGAGATTCGACGTAAACAATTTTTCCATTTCTCCACGAAATTCTCATTTTGGAAAAGATATATAGATCACTCGCTACTTCGAGTCATTTCTTCATAATGTACGAAATAAATGTCACCATTCGTTAAGCACCTCGTAAAATAAGTGGAAAAAATTATCATCCATTTTATTAAAAGCTATAAGCACACATTTCTAGCTAAACTTTCTTTCTATGTAATACAAATTTCCGTAATTTAAGTCATAACTAAAAATAATTTCACAGAGTTTTTTCCACTTAAGTTATTCCACCATTTATACTTCGATTTCATTTATGGAATTTTTATTACATTTAAGCTGTCTTGAAGTTTAAAGCTGACATTGTAATAAAGAGTACATTTTGGAGATTTAAAAAAAAAAATTCTTCTAGTGCATTACTTGCAACAATCACTCTCTAGGCCGTATTTTCCGCAGAATCCTGAGAAATATTGCTCTGAAAAGATTCAGTCGTAAAGTGTTATTATCCTAATGGGGAGAAAAGAGATTTAATTCGAAAAGCTCGCAATTCAAACGAAACGTGCCGCCACTTTACTCATTACCGAGGAAATACTGTTATTTCGGAATGTGTTCGATAGCTCTTTTTTTCGAGTAGCCAATCATAAAAGCGGAGGAAAAAAAATCGAAGGCAGCTTTTGCTGTCGATTGGCAGCACAAACCTTTTTCCAGAGAATTTGGTCCGGAAAAAAAATTAGATACGTTTGGAAAATGGTTTGGCATCATTAACATTACCCTTCCTTTTAATATAAGAAGTTAAAGTAAAATTGTATGTTTTGATATGCAACTTTTAATGTTATTTTCTTGCAAAGAATTAAGGATAAAAATTAAACATGAAAGCGTGTTAATGGTGGACACAAGTGACAGATAAACTATAAAAAAAGAACCATACACTTTATGAGAAGTAATTTTCGAATTATTTTTGTAAATTAGGAATAATTTTGAAGTCGGCTCATTTTTGTTGTCATTAACAATACTGAGCCAGCGTAGCTTTACAACCTGAAACTATTATAAGGATTTTTTTAACATTCATCGCGTATTTTTGTCTTCGAAGAAGACTTTTCGAAGATAATGGGCCATATTCACGTGTTGCAAGGGAGGAAACCCGGAAAATTCCCACGCACCCATCTCGATAGATGTGCATGCAAAAAGAAAAAAAGCAACAATTTCTGTATTCAACAGCAGCTGTGATCGAACCCTAGATCTTTCATTTTGAAGACTAATATTTCAATCACCGGAAAGGGCAGTCAGATAGATGTGAATTTAGAGAGAAATCTATTCATCGGCTGGAAACGAATCCAGGAACTTATACACCAAAGAACGCATTCCTATTACTAGGCCACAATAAGCCCTGATACATGTGCACTATAACAGAGATGGCGAACCTTACTGAGACGTGGGTCAAATTTTCTTAGTAATACTAAGATTCGGGTCATCAATGCCTATTTGTACCAGAGTTAAATTCAATAATTTTTAACTGAGTATTTTTAAAACAAAACATATTTAAAACTTAGGATAAACGGATAAAAATGGACGTGGTTTGATAATTTAAAAATTTTTAGTAGGGTTAAAAGTTCTTAAGTGCTTAGTGCAAATGGCAAAAATATTTGAATGATCAAGGAGTAAAGAAAATTACATGCAATATGTATTATGAGAAATATTATTTATTAATACACACACACATATATATAATAAAATTGTTTATAAAGTATTTAATGAGAGATCTATTGCTATTCATTTTCAGATAGTTTTTTAATATTAGATTCATATTTCATATACTCATTTTGCAGTTAATTCTATATCAAGTCTATTTCTATTAGAAGCTTTTACAAAGTTCATTGAAGGAAACAATTTTTCACACAAATATGTGGACCAAACATCTAGTTTTTTTTCTTTAAAATTAGCAAACAATGTAGGATTACATTCTAAAAACGCTTTTATTACATATTCTTCTTTTGAAAGTTGTTCCATGTGACGAGCAATGCAATAGGCAACTTGGAAACAAGCAGCTGTGAAGTTATTTTTTGGAACCCAAAATGTTTTAAAACACTGCTTTGAGAAACATTCTCTTTTGTCATTTGTATGCATTTTATATAAATGATTATTTATCTGTTGATATGGTTAGATTAGAATGCAGCGATATAAAATGTCTCTATACATTATATGTAAGTGAAGTCTCTTTTTCATCACAGATTACACATGTAACCATTTTTTTCCTTTCAATCACACCCTATTTATAAACTATTCATTATGATATGGCCTACAATTTGAATAGCTTATTTTTAATTTTTAACCGGTGACGTAATACAGAGTGAACAATGAAAAATATATGTGTTTAGAATATAATAATTTGAGAAGAAATTTTTATTAATATAAATAAAAAAATATACATAGATATCAATATCCATTATTTTTAAATGCGTTCAAAATGGATGCCACTAAATTCAGCCCTGGTACTGATTGGTACAACCGTGCCTTAAGCTGCCAGCCAAAAGTTGCTAGATATCTGAGAAGAGAGGTGGTTGAATAGATATAGCTTTTATTAAATTCATTTGCGGGTAAAGTAACGAACCGATAACATAGTTGTGGGTATGCACAGTTCTCATCTGGAACTCATCTGGCTGTTCAAGCGCGAGGAAATGACGAACTGTTGGTTTTAAGGATTCTTAGTTCCATGTTCGAGGTGACATGTGAACTGGTACGTTATTGATTCCACCAAATCTAGCTCTAATACAAGTATATTGAGAACAACAGACTTGCGCATGGTGCCTCACACCGTTATACAGAGGTGACGATACAAGTGCTATGGAAGTGTCTTTTTACCAATATAACTGATCTTAATCTTATAACTGATTATGAGAGGAGATTTTACTAGAATTTAATGTGACAGTGGCGTAGTCCCTGTATCAAAATAACAATAAAATAAAAATAAACTGAAAAAGTAATAATAAAGAGGTTAAAATTTGGTCACTTGGAAAAGTTACGCTTATTTTTTCTTACTTAAACAGCATCATCAAAATTAGATAATCTAGACACTTATAAAAATACCTACCCACATCCCTAAAAAGTATTACCCAAATTGATAAATGATGAAAAACTATTCAAATGAAAAATTTGAGTATTGAACATAAGGAAGTTACTGGGGGTCGTTGTTGTTACACCAGCATGCTTCCCTGTACCGAGCCCTGAGTTGGGCTCTACCTGTTACATCGAAGAAGGCGGGTGGAGTCTTCGTGATTTTGAAGCAGGGACCAAACAGAAGACCCCCAATATTTGGCCTGCCATCCACAGAGGTATCATTTCACTTGGAGGACATTGCAACCACGCTCAGTTTTAACATGCCCAAGTCACTATTAGCGAACACGACGCATTTTCGATTTGGCCGGGATTCGAACTCACTACCTTCCGATAAAGAGAACCATGCCCTAACCAACCAGGCCACCGCTGCCTCTAAGGGAGGGTTGTGGTAATCTAATGGTTAGGGACATCATCCTTTCGTCCGGAAGAAATACGTTCGATTCCCATTGCCACCAAGGATACACCGAGTATTTGCGATATACGTGCTCGTTAAATCTGTGGAATCGAAAGTCCTGTGGTCGGTCGTTGAGCAGTTACCATGGGTATAATAGCCTGCCGAAACTTTCATCCTCCTCCACATCAAAGTCAAAATTCAGGAGTGGGTCCACTGGTGGTGCCATCTATCGGAGGTGTCTGAGAGCAAAGACATTCTTTCACCTTCATGGTGCTCTGGTTAAACGAAAGACTCACCCTACTGATTTAAATTCGCATAGCCATCGGCTAGCGAGCTTAACTTGTCCAAGTGTCATTAGTAACAACAACAACAACTGAAGTTAGTGAAATATATTTAATCTTTATAGAAACTCCTAGGAGCACAGTAATTAAAGCACTGAAGACAAAATATTAAATAAATCTGTTGAAAAAGCTATAAAAAAATCCTTGGAAAATCGAACATGCTTTTTGTAACTTCCAGAAGAACGCCCATTCAGATATGTTTGAAAACATGTCATAGAATTTTCAGATTTAAGGCAAGTAAGTTTTTTGAAAGAAAATGATTTCTTCTCGAAGGTCAAAATATTCCGAAGCAATATTGAAATTAAACGCAACCCAACATAAGAAACTAATTAAATTGGATTATTGTGCTACATTTTCGGCTGTCTATTTTTGGCGAACGAAGCCATTGAGTACAAACAACCACTTCGTAATTTTAATTGACGATCAAATATCAAGACCTGAGTTGTATTACACAAGTGTTTGTACATTGAACTCTATGGAACTTATACGTGCCTAGGCCCTCGCAATCACGACGGTATATGTGGTGCGTCAGATATAAAACCTGCTACTTGATCACAAGAACAACATATTTCCAATTCAGGTTATCCCAACCATTTAATTAAGTTAGAATATTATCTAGTTTCTCCCATTAATCTAACTTGGAAAATCTCAAGACAAAAATAGCAACAGCCAAAATGAGATTCAAAATACATTTTACTTCTGTGGTGACAGGGGGAAATATTGTTAAAGAAATGGATTTGTTAATAGGACAATGAAAATATATTCACTGCAAAGAGAAGAAAAGGATAGTTGAAGATTCCTGAATTGTAAACCCAATACTTAAAATTACTTAGAACGGGGCGCACCTTATTCATTAGAATTTATATAATGATAATATAGGGAGATCTTCACAATCCTCTGACGAACCTCCATAAAAGTAGCCAGGGTTTAAATTTTTTATAACTGGACACAATTTTCGATAAGATCACCTGCACAATTTTGGATTCGAATCTCTTGTATTTGATGTAAAGAACATGTTAAGATGAATGCCGCACATCTCTGAAGCAGTGAGAACTAGCCTACTTCCCTGCATCTAGCCCAGAATTGGACTCTGCCTGATGAAAGATAAGAGCGTTATCCGTTGAGATAAGAGAGGCTCCGTTAAAAGATAAGAGTGTTTATAATTTCAAAGAAAGGACCAAGCAGAAGACCTTCCAATACTTAACATGTCACTCCTAGAGGTATCATTTTACTATTTCAACCACAGCCCATTTAACGCGCCATAGCTGCCTTTAGTAAACATGATGGATCTTCTGTTAAATCAGGATTCGAGCTTACTACCTTTAGATAATGAGAACGACGCCCCACCAGTGCACCGAGGCAGCTCTTAAGAACTGTTGTAACAGTCAGAGTACCCATTCTTATTTCAAAACACTGTCCACTCAAATAAATTTTTTTATGTAAATTCGTGCTCACACAAAAAAGAGGTATTAAGGCGTAGTTAAAATATATAATAATAAACATCAATGATCTAATTTGTCTCAATCTAGATAACTAATTTATGCCATTTTGTGTATGTTAAAAATTCTAACAAAGATAGAAAAATAATAAGTTTATATTTGTCTCAATTGAAGCGCGTGATAAGAATTTCTTTTAAAGAAAGAAATTCCACGCAAGTAACTGTTTATTCACTACAATCTTTAACTTTATTATATAAAATATTTCAATGTGAATAATCAAAATTGTATATGTACTCAAACTTATCACAGTACAGTTATTTTCCTTCTGCAGAAACGCTAAACTTTTTGATACTGAAGCGATTTTTGATAAGAGTATATATTGATAATTGTTCTTTCGCAACATATTTATGCACGATTGTGATTATTTAAATATAAACTTCATTACTCGATCAGGAATATAAATTAAGATAATACATTTTTGGAGTACAAAAAATTCGGTAAAAAAGACACTAAACAAAATGTAACTCAAACAGTTTTAAACCATAAAAAGAATCGATAACTATTGAATATTTATTAATTGACACCTCGTGTAGAGGATAGCCTGAGGTTGATGTCAGAGATTTTGATTATCCCTAAATTGCCTTCTTGGAGAACTTTCAATTGATAGTGGGCTGTAATCATATGTCACAAGGGAAAAAGCCCAGAAATCTCGTAAACATCTCCTCCAACATATGTGCATGCAGAAAGTAGAGGCGCAACATAAGTCTTCCTCTATACAACAGTGACTGGGATCGAACTTAAGATCTTTAGTTCCGAAGAGCACTGTCTTACCACTAGGTCACAGTGAACTCAAATAATATTTCAAAAAGAAAAATATAAATGTTACCAGATATTTTTGGAGAAAATGATGCTTATTGATTACGATTATGACATTTTTCCCTCTGAGTTATAAGCTAAATAGATCTTTTTCATTAAAATAAAATTCCTCCAACTAGTGAGGAAATATTTATTATTACAAAGAAACTTCAATAAGCTCAAAGATATGTTCATAAAAATATAATTAATTTGATATCACAAAGAGGGAATTACATTCTATTCAAAGAGCTTCAATACAACAGGAGTTGAAATATCAAAAATCAAATAAAGATGTGTTGAAAAGGAAACAATTTCTAAGCATTAACGAACCTTGACGGTCAGCGAACCTTGACCACTCACATCTATCATTAGTGACCCATCTGTTGGACAACGCCTTGCTTTCGGTAAAATGCTGGCATAGTTCATTTTATACGTACTAATTAATTCCAATAATTAGTAATGGACTAATTATCGCAATTCATCACAAGCAGTTGAGGAAAAATCAAAAGGTAGGATGAATGAAAAATTTATTTCAAATCTAAACTAGAATCCTAAATATCCTTTGAATCGTGTGATTGTTGAAGCTTTCGCATTTTTTGTAAATAATAAAAATATAAAATAACTATACAGTATTTTCACTTCACAAGAAAATCTCAACTGTTCTTTGATAATCGATGCTAAGCTGGCAACTGAATGATTAGTACTCTTGAACTTCAGTTTAATAGTTCTTGGGTTTGATTCCTACCCAGGACACCAATGATAGTGGTTTGCAGTCCATTTTAAAGTAAAGGTTCCAATAAAATTAGCATTCGTGCGTAAAAAAATGATCGTAGAGAAGTTAACTAAGTCAGCTAAATGTTCTAGTCTGTGGCTCAACAACTAATGGGTTTGATTACCACTTCGGGTGTGGAAGTTTTAATGGTTCGGATCCATTTTAAACTGTAATTCTCGGACGAATTTGTCTTATTGTGCAAAAAGTGGCAGTAAATCGACAAGTAAATTAAATCGAAGAATCAATTAATACAATCCACCGAAAAATATCCATAGTATGTACAAAAATATGAATAACCAAAATAATCACAAGTGAAGAGAAAGTTGAACCCATAAACTGTTGAAAGGAAAGCCGAAATTCGAACCATTGAGCGGCCATCTGTGTTCAATCATCGCTGAAAATAACCTGTAGATTTCGCTATTCTGAGAAACGCTTTTTCTTTTCTTTCAATTTTTTGATAGTATTACCTTTCGTTATAACGAATGAAATTAAAATTTTAACAACAGTGATTTATTGTTATTATAATTTTTATTTTACTTGTCATAAAAAAGTAAAGCGTAAATAATATAGGTTTATCTTTAAACTTTTAAGTGATTTTACATATGTGCGGTGTTGGGAAATTTTCAGGGCTTTCTCTCTTGTGAAAATGGTTAACACTTGAAAGGCATTTAACGGCCTTTTAACTGTATTGTTGTTGTAACCACACGTCTCAAAACAAATTTCATCTATTAGGCTATTTGATTCGCGTTGCCAAAGTAATACAATTTTATTAGCCTGAATAAAGCGGCAGGTATTGTATTTGATAAAGTTGTCATTTAAAGTATTGCCATAAAAAATTGCATGAAATAAAAAAATGAAATACATTAATTCCATTTCTAAATAGTGTGAATAAATTTATTAAAGATTACTAAGGAATGGAATTTTTTTTATCAAATATCTATGTAGTTTTGAGTTAAATATTTGATTACCAAAATATATTATTAAATTATATATTAAGCAAATTTAAACTATAATAGTTGTTAATTCATACTTCATTCAGACTCACCTATAATGCAGAATATTGTCTTGAACGTTGAAACTTAACTAGTTATTGTGTATTATTTAAAGAGCACTGAAGGCGAAGAAATTCATTAATAATACAAATATAAGTTTGCATATAATTGTACAACTTTGTACAAAAATTTTCATGATGAAGTTTTCCTTATATATATATATATATATATATATATATATATATATATATATATATATATATATATATATATATATATATATATATATATATATATATATATATATATATATATATATATATATATAGATATATATATATATATATGTGTGTGTGTGTGTGAGGGGGCTTAATTATAGACAGTCTAAATGCATATTAGCAAACTCGTTTTTCTTTTACACAGCCACCATTTTAATTTAATTCAGTATTATCATATAATAAATAAATTTTAATTTATAAATGATTTTTTTTAAATTTTTAACACGCACAAATCATTTTACATCTGTTTCTGTGAACACCTGACATGTGTATTCGTTGTATCCCCTACAGTTTCGATATTTTTCTCATATTAAGTAACTTCTGGTTTATATCTATCGATTAAGGTCCAGATGAGACATTCAATTTACGTGCAAACATTTTGTATATTTGTGCGCAGGCTAAATTATGCCTGCGCACAAATATACAAAATGTCCGATGTAGAATTTTTTCTAATCTCCACTATCTATAAGTAGAGGCCAACTCAGAGAGCTAAGTAAAGAAAAACATACTGGTGCAACACAACAACTATCTATATTTTAATCAATGCTCATATATTCATTATTTGCATTGTATTTTGAACCTAAAAAATAAATATAAAATGTATAATTCGGCATATGAATACAGTTTTATGTATATGTAATGCTTTTAAAATGCATCAACTTTGTTTTCTTTGTACTGTAAAAATCATGATTGCTTCTTTTTATTGCTGTTGAAAATTTCAAGAGAGAGAGACTTTTCATAAGATTTTCCTACCTATATCTACTGACAAACTTTTATTAAAAAAAAGAATTTTCTTTTCACGTAATAAATCTTGGATTCAGATAAATTGCTCATAAAACAAAAAAGTTTGTGTAAAAAAATTACTTTGTTCTTACCATTAAAAAATTTATTCCTTAAAAAAGAATAAGTCTGAAATTAATTTTAGTGTGTCCCCTATATTGCTTACAGTTACAAAGTTTATCTTTCCCAACAAATTACTCATTATTTCGAAAATTGTGGTAAAAATGCTGGATAATAAAGAGAAAATTCTAACAAACTATAGTTGGAAATATATCACTAATAACATTCAAGTATTTCGAGAACAACCATTAAGTAGAAGCCAATGGTAACGTCACAAATATTAGCTGTTGTTTTTTTAATGATGTGCGTGTAAATAAAATGACAGCCCTAAGCTTTAAAGTTATTGCATATATAATTCTCTGGAACTCTACTGATATCAAGGCTTATTTCATTCATACACACACACACACACACACACACACACACACACACACACACACACACACACACATATATATATATATATATATATATATATATATATATATATATATATATATATATATATATATATATAAGTGTGTGTGTGAGAGTGAGTGTGTATGTGTGCGTGAGTGAGTGTGTATGTGTGCGTGAGTGAGTGTGTATGAGTGCGTGAGTGAGTGTGTATGTGTGTGTGAGTGTGCATACAGGGCCTAATTTATCCTAACTGGGGCCCGGGGCAAAAACTTCTTTGTCCCTTTCAGCTTCACTACAATAAACTTTCTATTCGATTTGGGACCCCTCAGAAGTGGAGGCCCAAGGCAGCGGACCCATTTGGCCCTGCCTTTGTCAGGCTCTGTATAAATGTATATATATATTATGTGAAATAAGCAAAATTTATATTTCAGTGAAACAATAAATGTGGAGCCCATTAAACTGGTCTTCCAAACCTAGAATAATACCTCTTTATATCCTAAAGCTATAGAAAAATCAAAATACTTTCGAAATAGAAAATTCTTAATGTTTAACAATCATGGGAACTCATAGGGCTGTAACAACACTCTGAAAGAAAGTAGAATAACGAACGCCGTAGAAAAACGAACACGGAGAGCAGAACTTCTCTCCATTTCAGAATCAATACTCCTCTTCTAACGATGACTCATGAATCAGTGAGTCAACTGGCCTACATTCTCAAAGGTCACGAAAGAGCCCGCTCTAAACGCCAGTGTTCACGAATCTGTGAAACCTCTAACTTTTTTTTATCAGAGTATAGCTTCAAAAACGCACACAAAGCACGTGTGTCATTGTCAATACTAGTAATTGTTTCATGCATGAATTATTTTAGTATTTTTTTTGTTCTCTATTTGTATATTATTTCATACCAGCACAGATGTTTATAGAAAAATCAGTTTACAGTTGAATACTTTGAAAATTAGTCGACGTCTCGAAGACATAAATATGCTCATGTAATTTTTGAGAAATTCTTTTACTGCGTGAGGAATTAATAGCAGAAGTAAATTGTAAAAATGCGTAAAAACGAAAATAATTTAAACTCTAAATTTTGTCTAATTGGTTTGGATATAAGTTTCGAAAATATTTTTTTAACATGTTTGGAAATATTGAATCTCAATAGTAAGCAGATTGAAAAATATTTCATTTACAAGTTTCTTAATTTATCGTATATATATATATATATATATATATATATATATATATATATATATATATATATATATATATATATATATTTGATACTTTTAATCATTTCTTGGTTAGTAAGAAGTCATATTTTTTTAATGTAACAATTTTATTATTTTATTTTGAAATTAATGGCATCAAGGTATATAATGCTAAAGGAAAAGTCTAAAACTGCACGTATTTTATTTTCAATAATCTACTAATTTTATCTTTCTCGGTCAACTTGGAATGCACTTGAAAATACACATTTCATTAAAACCAATTATTGAAATAATCATTCAAACGTAAATGAATCAAGAAGAGGCACGTAAAATGCCCATATGAAAATACATGACAAAGGAAACATTATACAACAGAAATTAGAAATGGTGTTTGTAACTTGGGATTAATTTAACCCATCGAAAAAGGATGCAATTTAATGAGCCTCAGGATCTTAACTAGAGCATAAAAATGCTCCAAATGAATGCGTTTTTTTCCCCATAAATTTGTAGGTTTACATTATGTGATAAAAGGGCTTCATTATTTATTTAAGAGCATTTATTTTCATTAATACTGTTGTCACGAGAAAAGAAAATGAGTTATCACATTATATAAATAACTGCGGAATCTTAAATGAGAAAAAGTTCAATGAAGCAATACATCATCACTATTGCACACACACACAATATATTCTTCAATCAAAATAATTAACTCTGCATTTTCTGTGTAGCACCTCTCAGGTGTTGATACTAATTAAAAAAAACATCCATCAAAGGACAAACTATATGTTAATGCTTTTATTTCAGTCTGTTATTTTCAATATAATTATTAGATATGTTTACCCAGTTTCCAGTGTTTTCTTTTCATTAATTGTATTGAATTTTTAACTTGTTTGATTATAAATTGCGAAATAATTCATAAGCAACTTTTTTAAAATATTAGTAGATCATTTTATTTAATATTTACTATAAGTGTTTTTATATTTTTGTTTCATAAGAATAAAATGAAAACATCTTCTTACTTTAATTTAATTCTTGTGTAAAGTTAATGATACATAAGATAGAAATTCATTGCCTTCAGTAAATGCATTTTTCTTCAATTTGATGTTGAACTAAAGATTGTCAAAGCTTTCTTAAAAACGCTTAATGTGAATGAATACTATATTACCAGAATGTGATTTATCAAGAAGCAAATTATCAAGAATGGAATTGAAAAGACGCTTCATGACGTCATAGATAAATCCACAAACCTTGAAAAGTAAGCCAAAAAAATCTGGTTTAGTTTGCTTATCATTTAACGCCCAATTTTGGACCCGAGAACTAATTAGACCAAGAACTGCAGTTTGTAATGGATTGCGAATTACTACAAAACAACCAAGAGCAGGGTGAGATTCAACCCACGAACTGCTGAAGCCCAGATCGCTAATCATTTAACTGCCAGTTCGGCAGTGTATCTGCTGTTTCAACTGATGCAACACATGCTCAATCGGGAACATATTGCAGAATGGATAGGCTTGGTAAACATCTGAAGTTTTGTGCAATTTGAGAGTGGAAGTTGGAAGTTTTGTGCAATTTGAGGGTGGGAATCACCCTGCTGCTAATCTACAGCTGGAATCTAGGGAATAAAAAGACACAGAGAAAATCTCGTCCACTGCCTCTTGAGTCGTAAAAGACTTACTAACCACCACCAAAAGGATAAAAAAAGTAAAATAAAATTATTATATTCATAATAATATTTTTATCAATAATTAATAAATATTTTAGTAGTGATTGATAAATATTTTTAATAAATATGATAATTTTATCGAATAAAAATTTCAGTTTAATACAATAATATTATTTTGTGAGAGGGCATATTTTCAATATTTTATGAAAATATAAAATTTATACTCCAAGAGAAAATTTATAGAATATGCTTAAATTGTTAATAATTCTTGAAAACATTGGAAAAGGAAAAAAAATTATGTTTTTTACAATAAATAAAAATTTATATCCGCGTAAAAAACATTTACCATCTTTTAATATTCTTTTATTGTCCTATAATATTTAAGTTTCCTTCCCGATTGCTAATTGAAAAGGAAAAAGCCTACATTTAAATTTCAAAAACAATTTTCAATTTTAATTATTCATTCCATTTAATATTTATATTAATTTTACATAATTTATAAGTAAGTAAGAAAAAATTTACTTCTCTAAGCGAACTATTAAAATTTCTCTTAGAAAATTCAAAAGAACAAATTTATCCCATAAGTAAGTTAAAAAAAAATATTTTACTTTTTTGCAACAGAGAATTGAAAGAAAAGGAAGAAAAAATTATGTTGTTTCTGCTGCCCACCTCAAAACATCTTAAGTACACGTAGAAGACGAGTATGGTTATAAATACTTACTTGGAAAGAGCGAAGGATATTTTTATACTAAACCCAGTGACTTAATATCATTATTGTTTTCTTCCAGGATGTTAGCGTGTCTCCCGAATGCTTGTTTATTTTCTTTAAATTCAATCAAAACCCTACTTTTTACTCCAAACATGCTTTTACAGAACATTAATTACTTTAAACCCAGTAAGTATTTTTTTCACCTTTATTAATGTTAATCTTGAATTTTTAAGTGCTTTTTGCTTAGATGAGTTTGTGAAATTAATTATTTCTAGTTTAAACTAAAAGCAAATGTTATTGTTTTTTTAAGTATATATCTTCCAAAAAAGTTTTAATTACTTACTTTTGAATTTTAATGAAAGGAAGAAAATGTATTTTAATAGAATATTTGACGAAATCTTAACAGTAAATTCACATACAATTTTAGACTTTTTGGGTGATTTTATTTTATTTCTATTACGTTAATAGTTGAGCTCTTAATACGGTATAAGTGCATATTCTTCATTCATGATTATTTTGAGCCGGTATTTATTATGGTTTTATAATGATGTATTGTTTTGTTTTGATTAATATATTATTTTTTATTTGTTAAATAGAACGGCATTTTACAGAAAATGTATTAGTTTTTTCGTATTACTAAAATAAATTTGTGTGTTTAATTAGTAATATCTTTAAGTAAATTACTACATAATTTACTCTAAAACTATTAATTAACTAGAAAATTTTAAATTCATTATTTGTAATTATAATTTTTACCAATATTTTAAACGGCTTTATCTATTTAATTAAATCGTATGTGAAATTTAATGTTAAAAAAATTTATTTTGGCTTGCAATTTAGAAAAGTTAATTATTAAACCAGTGAAAAACATACTTAATTTTATCATTAATTTGTATAAGAATTGTATATAAGACACTGTAAAAACCATTCTAAATAAAAATTGACTTAAAGAAAATGTTTAGTGTTCTTTATTCAGAAAATAAAATAGAAATCATATTCCATTTCTATATATATTTCCTTTATGTATAATCATTAAAATGTTCCATTAATTTCTGAAACCAAATTAAAATAGGATACTTTCCATGACAAAAAAAATCACAGTTAAGATGATTTTCAATATTACTATATTGACTTGCATAACTTATGAAGCTTGGAAACAACTATCAAGCAAATATAGTTCAGGTTTTCTTTTAATACTGATAATAAAAATTTTTGCTCCTATTTATGAAAATTTCTCTTTTTGACAGTTATATATATATTTGGATTGAAAAATTCAATCGAAAAGTCATTAGAAATATCACATACATGACTGCTTTATTTATATATACTGTTTTATTAAAACTGTTTCATAGACATCAAAATACTTATTGGAATTTGATCTTGTTGAATAAAACTTTATTGAATAGATGAAAAAGTTAATAAATTTACTAATATGTTAATAACTTTAAAGCATTTTTATGTGAATAGATATATACGGATAAAAAATAAATGAAACAAATTAGCCATTTTAACCAGATAAATTAGATTGTTAATAAACCATAAAATTTATGAGCAAATAAGCCATTATTCCTTGAATAATTTTAAATTTTGTTGCTTCAACTTTTTACATAATGAAGAAAAAATATTTTTAACACAAGTTTATAGAAAAGTATCCTAAGTCTTTTTATTACATAAGCATATTGCATTAAAATTTGTGAATAGCTTGATAATTCATTTTTATGTTACATATTAGTACCGGGTGAATAATCTGCTAAATTCCACTATAAAGTCTTGAGGATTGAATAAAATTTATTATTTCACATCAAGTTCCTAAGTTTGTTTCAAAATATTTTTTAAGTTGTGATACATCTTAGCTAAAAATTTTTTATATTAGATTTTAAAAAACTTTCAGTTTGGTGCATATCTATGGGGAATGATCGTATGTAAAAATATAGATGATGTATGTTTGGGATACTTAGAAAACGTTGTTTAATTGGTTTGTTTGTCACACAACTTTCATTTTTTTGAACACGATCGCCAATTAGACTGCGACTTAATAATAAAATACTTAACCGCTTCCCGTACGCATTTTTTTGAAAAAAATTGCAAAAAATCATCACATTTTTTATTTTATTATTAATTACATGGAAACAGAACAAAACAAAATAGGTAGGTTTTAAGTTGAATTTTTTATATTTTACAGGTGTAAAAGCATTTAGTTTTAATATTAGTTCACTATCCCGAGTTATCTCGGGCAAATGGGCAAAAGTTAAATATTAGTCTTTGTATGATAGTTTTTGAAACAAGGGACAACACAAAGTGGTACCTGATATTCTGTACATTGGTATCTGGTCTCTTTTCTTACTGGCTTACCTCTGCAATCTCTTTTTCGGGAGCACAAAGTACACTGTCTCGTTGGATTTGATTTTTTTCAGTAGCAGGAATAACATCAGGAAAATGCCTTGAGGTTAACCTGAGTGGTGAAGGGCTAATGCTGGGTCTTCCTGATGTGGCAGAAAACTCGTCACGATGATTTTCTGAAATTAGTTTTTCAATCAGTTCCATTCTAAATTGTTTAGGTGATCGGGAACCTCCTGCTTTACAGTACAAGATGTAGGAATTCCACAAGGCCAAATCCAAAAAGTGGAAGAAAATCTTCTTATAATACTTTTTCCCTCTTTTTCTGGGTGTATAATAAGCAGCTAAATGCTGGTCGACTTTATCTTCACCCCCATTTTGTCATTGTAGCCAACTACACATTTAGGCCTGGACTTTGTCTCTCCCTGTTTATTTGTCACATCCTGCATTTCGATTGTATGTATTGTGGAAATTAGACTAACATCCTTTTTATCTTTCCATTTCATTACAGTTACTTTCCCTCTTTGATACCCAATAATTTCTCCTTTTTTAAATTTTTTTTGTCTTTAGATCTCGAGGTAACTCTTTTTATAAAGAAGTAAACTTTCATCTATTGTTATATCTCGTTCAGGTATAATCGCACTCTGAAACTTCTCAAGTAAATGTTGCAGAATTGGCCATATCTTATTTAGTTTTGGACAAGGATGTGTATTTGCATCATTGTTGCTGAAGTGCAAGTTTTGCTTATCTAACAAAATCGTCTTTATGACATTGTTTTTGCAAAAAATGGAGTATTCAACAACTGATTTTTACTCCAATAATCTTGCAGATCTGGTTTTTCTTATAACACCTTGGAGAATAGTTATTCCCAAAAAAATTCTTATTTCATTTTGAGAAGTAGAACACCATGGTTTTGAATGCAATCTACGAGCACGCTCTTCCGCATATCGATTTGTCTCGGTTGTAATAATATCGATCAATTAATTATCAAAATATTTATAGAAAAATTCCAAAACATTACTGATATCAATATTGAAATTCATACCTGCGTTGGCAGTAAAAGGAAAACGAGCAGGTGCAGGTGGCAACTTCGTTTTTTGAATTGTACACCATTGACGAGCTGCCAGCAAATCGTCCGAATCCGAATCACTTGAACTGTCGTCTTCAATGAGGCTACTTACAGACGAATCACTTCCACTATTTTCAATGTCCACCTCTTCATAATCACTATCTGATAAATCATCGCTTTCGCTATCTTTCATCATCGCCATTATTTTACTTTTTTCAGCACAACTATCTTTCTTAGTACACAAGCCGTTATACAATAGGAAAACACGTGACCAATCCCGCCAAAAGAACCGCGAAATCAACCAAACTTGGCAAACTGCCAGTTAAAGACGAATATTTCCTTCCATTTCCTCCAGGCCGAATAAAACCGTGATAAAACAAATCGTACTGACAAATTCTGTTTCACTCGAGTTTTCTCGGGATAATAATTAACTGCAATATATATGAACCCGAAATAACTCGGGATAATCAGGCAAGCGGTTAATAATAAAACATAATTCCTTGAATAATTTTAAATTTTGTTGCTTTAACTTATTACAGAATGAAGAAAAAATATTTTTAACACAAGTTTATAGAAAAGTATCCTAAGTCTTTTTATTACATAAGCATATTGCATTAAAATTTGTGAATAGCTTGATAATTCATTTTTATGTTACATATTAGTACCGGGTGAATAATCTGCTAAATTCCACTATAAAGTCTTGAGGATTGAATAAAATTTATTATTTCACATCAAGTTCCTGAGTTTGTTTCAAAAAAATTTTAAGTTGTGATACATCTTAGCTAAAAATTTACTAGATTTTAAAAACTTTCAGTTTGGTACATATCTATGGGGAATGATCATATGTAAAAATATAGATGATGGATGCCTGGGATACTTAGCAAACGTTATTTAATTGGTTTGTTTGTCACACAACTTTCATTTTTTTGAGCACGATGACCAATTAGACTGTACTTACAGTTTAAAATAGATTCCGAACAACTTCAAACATCCAAACCCGAGAATCCCACGAACTATTAAGCCGATAAGACAGGAATGCGAACTATTCTTCTTCCAGCTTAGCAAGAATTTGTTGGAAATATTGAATGAGTAACAGTAAAACTAAATACTTACCTATCATTAAAAAGAAATTAATAAAAATGATAATATTAACAGTTAAAACATTAAAAAAATCAAAGATATATAGAATAGGAAAAAAGAAACAAAACACAGAGATAATAGATATGTCACATTTTGCAGTGGTTTTTAGAAATCAAATCTCATTTTTAATTGCTTTGTTATTTACATCTATCCATCTAATGCTTTTTTAAAATTTCAATATGCTCGTGTTTGTTCTAAATATGAATATGGTTTTAGCAACTTCGTCGATTGAATTTTATATAACTAGAGTGGTCACAGTTGGAGCAGCAAGCTATTTATATTTCCTACTCACTCGTTGCCTGCAAGTGTCCAACGAAAGGAAAAAAAGAAAACGACCAGCAATGAAAGGAGTGACCATGAGATCATGCAACGGAATCTCGGTAATAGTCTCTAAATTCTTTATTTAAAAATGTATTTTATTTTTTAATACATATTGCGTGTTACCTATGCATGTATATCTATATAGTTCAATAATTTAGTTACACACAAACACAAAGTATTCGATATCTCGAATAATCATCACTTCATTTTGATGAAATCTTATTCGTGTCTAATAATAAGCTATAGCAAACAGTAACAGAGTAAAGTTAAGTGACGAAAACTTTTAGATTTACAAACTAGTCTAAAATTGTTTTGATTTGACCAAAAATTTTCCCGGAATCACTCAATGAATAAAGTGTGACGAAGAACTGTTTATAAAGTCTAGAATGGAATAAGAAGTTTTAGTGGAATCGGACACAATCATTAAGGTATTACTATCTTATACTCGATATAAATAAGAAAAATTCAGAAATACATACACACCTCCCTAAAACAGAATGATCTGCCAACCACGTGATCTTCCAATAATAATTCATATATTTTTAACTAATAATTTCTATAAGGTCCTGGAGAATAGTGATGAAACACAAATTTCAGCAAAAGCCACATAAATCAAAAAGAATGAGACTTGAAGCAAGGAATCTCATTTTTCATCACACTGGCAAATAATAGCACAGTAATTTTTAAAATATAAAAAGTTGATGGAGAGGCATTTTTTATGCTCATCACTACTATTGAACTTAATAAATAAATTACACATTCCTACTTTATTTGAAGACGTGTGTCAAGAACTTCTGAAAATATAACTCCTAAAAATAATATTTTCAGTCTAGCATCTGAATATTGCTGTAAAGCTATAGATTTTTTATCTGGTTATGAAATATCCTCAACAGAGAGGGCTTAAGTAAGGGACATTGTGAACAGAAAATTCTCATCAGTCTTTTACTTCCAGTTTGTTTTGCTCGAGTCTTCTCAAGATCCTCAATAAAAAACTTGTGTTAATTTAGTATCAGTATACAGATGAATTACAATAAATGAAGCACAAAAATTTTGAATGTCCTCTCAAACTTTCATTGAAATGAGCTTTTTTTTCCCGTTGAAAATAACTTTCATGATTCTTTCATTGATGTGTAATGAAGTCATTCTTATTTACATTACTGTTTCTGATAAAAAAAGTAATAACTGTTTCGAAAAATTACTTAAAGTTTCTATACCTAGAATGAAACATTTCCTAGTTGAGTCAGACTCTGTTTGTGTGTAGAATCTTCTTAAATTATTTGGAAAGAAGTTTTCTCTAAAACCGTTATCAACACGAGGCCCGAGGTTACATTTAGCTTACCAAGTAGTTTTGCGCCTCTGTGCTCTTTGTAATATGCATTTATTAGGAGTCAGAATAAATACATAAAAATATTTTTATATACTTGCATGTAATCTAAAGCTCACAAATATTCATGAAATAAATCTTAATTTTTTATACATGTTCTTCAAGTCTGTGCAGTTTATTTAACATTATTTTACCTCCTACATTATTTTTTGTTGAATATTTAGAGTTAAACTATAAATATTGAAAGTTATGGTGTGCTAATATAATATTTCTCTATGGAGCTCTTCATAAGAAATATAACTGATTACATATTTACTATAAAATTCTAAAAATTTTTGGAGCGAAAATTTCCTTTTGCAAAACTAAAAAATAATGAGATATACTATATACATATGAAATGTCCCTTTAAAATTATATAAAAAGTAAGATATTTTTAAAAAAGGTTTTCCTATCAGAATATAATTGGGAATTATTATTTTATTTATTATGAAAATTGTTCGCTTGTGAATACCTGACTCTTAATGCAGGGTGAAGTTATACTAGGCCTTAAAATATTTTAAACGGTAAAATGTATTACACGTTTTTAGCTAGTATTTCTCGATTAAATCACAACGATTTATATTAATGTGGTAAATATAATATGTTTTCCATTGATAACTTTCCAATATTTTAATTCCTGCCTATTTGTTAATCAAGTATACCCTGAATTTTATTACATAAACGTAGATCAAACATAATTCCAAAATAATAAATAAATAATAATCAAAATAATTCCTAATTAATCTTTTAGTTTAAATTCTCTTCAAGTTAAAATTCCACAAATTACAAATCATCTTCATGGGAACAATTAAATTTGTTTATACTCTTCACCAACTATTCTCTTGATTGGAATAATAAATGATATTATTTATGTGCTCACGAAAGAAGCATGATGATATTGAGAATAAATTGGATTGATAAATTCCATTTACTCATGAGATTCAAGATATATATTTTCTCAAGCTTTTTCTCCACAGATAATCTGAATTAAAATGTATTATTCTAATATATTGAGTAATAATATAATATTAATTGTTTTTGATTGATAATATATTATCCAATTCTCTAATGTGCATGTAGTATAATGTTTGACTTTTCGCTATTTTATGCGGTTGATATGATTTTTAATCTTCGGAAAATGGAAATTAGTATTGTATTTTTTCTGGGCATATTTAAAAATTGTTAAGTAATTTCTTTGAATTACATCCAAAACCTCTCCGCTAACAACCCACTATATAATGCATAGTATTTCATTCACATAATTACAGCTGATAATTACTATTTTATTTAAGTAATGAATATTTTAAAAGTAAATATATCCTGATGTATAATCAGCGATTTTCAGTAAGCAGTTGATTCATCCCCAGTCCATTGAAATTCGAAATGACTTACCAGTTCCAAAGATTCGCAATCCTGACGAAGTGCTAATTAAAGTCATAGCTGCAGGACTTGATTCTATGGATTTAATGATAACTTGGGGCTATGGGAAATCCATGCGGTCTTATTTGCGGCAAAACAACATGGTAAGTAGAAATTTGATGTCACCATAACTTTGTTTATAGCTCAGTAATAAATTATATAGCATCTTATATTTCATTTTACCCCAGACTGTGGGTGATCCTTTATTTTATTTTTTTTTATTCTTTTTTATTTTTTATTTTATTTATTATTTATTTTTTGTTCTACAAATCAATCACAGGTTTCTTTCTCATAAGTACTTATATATATTTTTCAACTACATGCTCTCAACTTAACTTCATCAAAATGCAATTTCTTGACCTTAGTATGGTTTTGATGGTAGTTCAGTAGTTCCTAATTAAATTATATATTATTTTATTTCAATTTATACCAGAGTGAATGACCTCTTTTTAGTTTACAATTTAGGCATGCGATTTTCATATTTACTAACATATTTTTGGCCAATTTAATGTATAATATTGGTTGACAATATATAGTTTCTACTATAAATCAGAAATTAAAATGTATTACTATGAGCTCTTGAATATAGCACGAAGTCCGTTGAAGCACAGCTTAAAATACCAAAAGGTTTCACACTGTTATAAACACAATGTCTTGAAAATGTTTGCATTTAATGACACTCTTATTTCCTAACAGTAAATGTTTTGAGTAAGCCACTAATACTACAGTGACTTTTCAGAGTTTAATGGGCTAGTTAGAAATATTATAAACGAAACATTCAAGCAATTTAAATTTGTACCACAAGTTTTTATCTAGCTGTAAATAGCAACAATAAAACTTTTGAAAATTATCAAAGCAATTAGTATTTATGAAATTGGATAAGTATTTTAATTGCTGAGTGAGTAAAAATGATTGCTTCGGCAAATATGCATAAATTACGTTACTCAACATACTTATTTGTGAAATGATTTTTGGCTTTCGGAACAATGAAGCAAAAGTAAGGTAAAATCTCCAAGAACGTTGGTCGTTAGAGTGTTTAAAAAAGTAGTCTGTAAAAAGTGTTTACGACTAGATAGGTTGGCGAGGTTTGAACTTGCAGATGGGATTGCTATCATTTCCTAATTATTCGAGCAGAACATAGAGTATTATGTAGGGGTAAGGTAAAAAAGATCAAGAGTGACTACAAAGTTTAATCAAGAATACTTTCGAATGATCCTGTGAGGACTCACAGCGGGCAAATGGTTAGACGGCGTTCTTCAGAGCATATAGTCCTGGCTTCAAGCTCAATCTTTGTTGAACAACGTTGGATGTATGCTACGCTTCTGCCTTGGGTGCTTGAGGAATTTCAGGATTTCCTTCCTTGTGACACCTCAGTACAGCCCACTATCAACAAAAAGTCTTCCTGGAAAGCAATTTAAGCATTCATTACTAAAATGCCCAACAACGGCTCTCGACCGTTAAGTTTTCCACCAAGCGGTGTCAAAAGAATATTGTGAATCGTAGAATTATCGGGAAGAAATTGTTAACCAATGAATTGTTGATCATGCAGAGAATGTAATATTTATACAAGTAATCATAGTCTTAATTTTTCAGTGAAGGAAGAAATACAGTAGTTTAAAAAAGAAATCGTTAAACTCTTTTTTTTTAATATAAGTTTGTGATAAAATTAAAAAAATACAGCACGAAGAAAATTTTGTGCATCCCAAAAATTTTAAAAATCATTGTCACCAAGTATTAGAAAGCATTAATTTAAGAACATTGCAATAAGACTCTCTCTGTGTGTGTAGAATACTAAATCTCTAAATTATAAATAATTTATAGTGCATCCAAAATTTTTAAAAAGATTGTTACCGAGAATAAGGAAACATTAAGGTAAGAATAATGCAGAAAAAAACTTTCTCGATATATATATATTTATATTAGAATGATATAAAATCTCCTTTATGTGTACAAGTAATTTTATTGAAACTATAGTACTATTTTATTGTTGATAAAAGCATGCAGATGATGACTCGACTGTTATACTAGGACGAGAATGCTCAGGAATAGTTCTGAATACTGGCTCAGAGGTCTCATCTCTTTTCAAAGGTGATAAAGTAAGGAAAACAGCTAGTAGAATCACTGTCTTACAATTATCTATAAAATCTATAGTAAATTGTAGTACTGTACTCTAGGTTTGGGCTGTTTCTCCTTATTGCTTGGAAGGGCTCATGGCTGAATATGTTGTGGTGAAAGAAAGTCAAGTGTCTCTCAAGCCACGAAATTTGACTTTTGAAGAAGCTGCTTCATTACCTTACACTGCCATTCAAGTGCACAATATGATTGATCAAGCAGGCCTTGATCCAAAATCAATCAAAGGACGAAGGTCAGTGAATGGTAGAGTAATCATGCTGTGTTAGATTTTTGATCCCTTTTCAAGCAATTAAAAAGATTAATAGAAAAGCACAAACTTGATAAAGAACAATTTTTAAGAGAATTTAGGATAGTAATAACTGAAAAATATCTCCAACATAAATCTCTTTATTAAAATCCTTCTTAAGTTTCCAGTGAAATACACTTAAAATAGTAGTCTTTTGTTAATCTACACAAGCATTACACAGTTATTTCTGTTTAAAACTATATATAATAAAAGAGTAATCTTAACAATTTACTCAATCAAAACGCTTCCACCGCTTATTTTGCTGCGTATTCGATCTGTCATGCAAATTTTACATGCGTGTACTCCAATGCTAAATGTATCACATTCAACAAACAGAATAAGAACTTTATTTGCAGATTTCCATCTTTATTTGTTAGATTCCTTTTTTTCTAAACTATGTATATGTTCATATTTTGTCTGTCATTTAGGCAAAATGTACTTTTTATTTCGGAAGATATCCATCGTTTATTCTTCAAATAACTAAGGAATAATAATGTCCCTTTAGTAATTTTTGTATAGGAAACTTCTAATTTATTAACCTACTTAATTTTCAATATCAAAATATTAGTATTTTGCAATGCGAATAAAGACATAAAAATAAATATTCACTATGCTTGAAAATATTCTTTATGAAAATGGGGAATTTTCACCATATTTATTTCCTTTTATTGTAGGATACTAGTACTTGTCGGGAATTCTCCGTCAGGCCTTTTTGCTGTTCAGTTACTAAAAGCTTGGGGTGGTAATGTTACCACCTGTGTTCCTACAGCTGGATTGCCTATGTGTCATGTCCTTGAAGTAGATGATATAATTGTGTACACTGTAACTGATTTTGATATGGAGCTTCGAAAGAGAAAGAGGTTAATTATTTTTATAAAATTATTAAAGGAGAAAACTGTTTTCATAATATAGAGATCTAAATTAAATATTTCTTTTATGAAACATTAAACAATAGAGTCAATCAAATTTTAATTTATATTTTAAAATAAAATAATAAATATATGCTTCTTCAGGTAGCCATTGATTTCAATTACCATTTTATAGGAATTTATATATACCTACTTACTGAATATTTCAAAAATGTTTCGCAGAAATGTTAAGGCAGGTAGACAGGACCTAAATAAGCAGATTTTGTGTAGAAGAATATGGTGAAGAAAAGTCACAAGATAACGACTGTTTAGCTCAGTGGATGAAAGCCCTTCACTGGCTTGAATAGTTATCCTTTATTCATTAATCGTTACACCAGAACGGAGTTTATTGACACAGTTCATGTATGGAGTTGAGCAAAGAAATTTAGCACTTGCTCAAAGAATGCTCATACAGCAATGTATTACCAAATCTCCAGATATGTAAGCGTTTTCAACGAAAGTAATCCGTGGTCAGATCGTCTTATGCTTCCATGAGTGAGTGTTATTGGCATTGGAAGATACTTGCAGAGTTCTTCGAATAGATTAAGTAATATTACATGCAACACATAATAATCTTTTGACAAGCATGAAGAATTGTTGGACGACTACTAGATGTGAACCCTGCAACTATTTGAACAACTTGACGTGAAGACGTTATGCACCTGTGTTATTTGCAGAAAGTGCATTTACCTTGTCGATAACCTTCTGCATACAAACTATATCCGCTGGGAGCTAGAGCTGGCTTCAGTCGATTTCTTTCCCTACGGAAACTGTATTCGCTTATGAAATAATTTGTTCTTGGTTGGGTATTTTTAACATCCATAATGCTTCTCTCTATTCTCATTATAATACACATAGCATAAAAAGAAGTGATTATTATGTTTTTGTGCCATTAATGATTAAAGATTTATAAATAAAAATTTCCATTAATTTTTCTGCAGGTATTATGTTTCAATTAATATTATGTCTCAATATATCTCAATTAATCTGTATATACTACGAGTTCATCTTCTCAGCCAAGCAAATGGCATCTTCCTGCAAGAGTTCTTACCAGAACTTCTGCATCAATGTTCCTTCACGTACATGAATCGCACCACACAAATGTAGTTATAAAATGATTGAAATCTAGCTCGCTTCATCAGAAATGTCAGAAATCATCAGGACGCTTTCTACGGTCAGCAATAAATACAGCTGGAAACACCTGTTCCTTGGTCACCACACTCTAGATTTAGGAAACTTGGATTTTTCCCTTTTGATCTCACATTAATATCATTATGTAAAATATTTATATATATATATATATATATATATATATATATATATATATATATATATATATATATATATATATATATATATATATATATATATATATATATATATATATATATATATATATATATATATATTACAGTTGAAGAAAATTTGGCTGCCCGATTGTCTATTTCTACTGAAATTATGCAGGCCATGTATAATTTTTTCTGACATACCTTAATCCATGCGCCACTATTGTGTGCCTTGTGTCACTGTTGGAAACGCTCTTTCGAGAAACTATTATAAACTGCTTGAATAATAAACGTTTATTTAAGTCTCCTTCTATCTGCCTTTATATTTCTAATTAATTTACAACAATACGTCGATTGCATTCACTTATGATTCTTTAGTTGGTGATTCATTTTTCCATTCAATGGATCTGGGTTCACATCCAGAAAAAAGAACAGTCAATATTGTACTTTTGAATTTATTGAGAATATTTTGGGATGTTTTCTAAGAACTTCATTACTATGCGCCACTAATAAATAACACATTTGTAAGTATCCATTTCTGCCGATTGAAATTGCTAAACATTAATGACCACCCTGTAAAGAACCTGTGTCAAGTCTGAGTTGACTCATAAATTAACATTTTTTCTCCTAATAAGTGGATGGAAGTTAGATGTTATGAGATATTTAAGTATATGAGCCTCTCTCAACAAGACGATTTTCGGTAAGTCTAATATCAAATCCACAATCTTCTTGACACCAGAGTGACCCCTTTTCCTACCCACAAATTGCATTTCTTGAACTAGTAAGACGTTGATGAACAAATTATATAAATTGATACATATTCCCCACATTATATGCCTCATATATCCAAAGTATATAATTGCTGGCTTATGCAGTAATGAAATAGAGAATATATTGACTATCAATATTCATTTTATGTATTAAATATTTATAAAAATGAAAAGTATTCATTACATTTCAAGCATGATTGTGAAAACTATGATGCGGCTGAATAATCAAAATATTTAGTACCAGGTGTGTGCAAATGAAATGAGACGATTGCTTAAAAAAACACAATAAATTTGCAAAAACCGTTAATATTTCTTTATTTGAAAAAAAAAGCATCGTTAGCTACACATTTTCCCGTCTTTCAGGCAATTTGTGAATAACACGCCAAAAAATAATCTTTCTTTTGAGGCCAACCAGTATCAAGCCAAGATTTGACGTTTTCATTAGAAGTGAAGCGCTGGTCAACCAATGATGCAAATAGGTGGTAATAGGAAGAAGCCACAAGTCTGGAGAATAAGTGGCATGAACTAAGGGCTCTCAGCCGAGCGCTTAATAATGTCCTTGGTCGGTTTAGCACGATGGCTAGGTGCGTTGTCATCAAGGAAAATCACTTTGTGCTGCCGTTTCTTGCATTGCTCGCGTTTTCAAGTATAGTTTCATTCAAACCAAGTAATTGTTGCTTGTAGCGATCAGTATTAACGGTTTCGCCTGGTTTGAGAAGCTCATAATAGATTGGTCCCTCCTGATCCCAGAAAATATGCAGCATTGTCTTGCGGTCGATTTGGGCGGCTATCCAGAGTCTACATATGATCGATTACGCTTGGGATTCTCAAAATAAATCCATTTCTCATCGCCAGTCACAATACGATGGAGATATGACTTACGTTTGTAATGGGCAAGCAACATTTCGCACACGATTTTTCGGTTTTCCTGCTGACAATCCGTTAACTCGTGTAGTACCCATCTACCGACCTTTATTATCTTGCCCATCGCTGTGAGACGACGGAAAACAGTGCTCTGGTTAACATTCAATTGTTCTGCAAGATGTTCTTGCATTTGGCCATCATCTTCATCAAGTAATGCTTGCAATTCAGCATCTTCAAATTTTTTTGCTGGTCTCCCACGCTCCTCGTTTCTCACATTGAAATCACCCTTTTGAAACTTTTCACACCACCTGTAGCACTGCGCACGGCTCAGAGCATTGCCACCGTATGCTTCTAAAAGCATTTGAGGCGATTCGCCAGCATTTTTCTTCAGGTGGTAACAAAAAATTAACTCTGTCCACAAATCGTGGTCGGAAGGCATATAATTCGACATTTTCAACACAGTAAAAAAACTCAATTTAAGCTGAAACTCATCCAAATGTTAACTAAACGTGAGTATCAAAGGTCAAACAATAAAAAAATCACGTGTCATGGTTTCATAATGTTTGCATACATGCGTGGCGACATCTGTTAGTAATTGTCTCATTTGATATGCATACACCTGGTAGCTGTATAGAATTATTTTTATATTAATGCTGATTGACACATTCTTCAGTAGGTGAATTTTATCTTCAACGGAATGAAATATAAATTGGTAACAAAATTACCTTTTGAGTATATTTATTCTAGTGATCAATTTTAGTTCAATGTGTTTGATTATTACATTTAATAAAAATAACAAGTATTCATTTGATGCTTCTACTATTTTTACAGATTTGATTTGGTAATCAACACAATCGGAACGATTGTCCATCCATTTTGTGTAGATATAAGTTCTCCTGGCGGAAAAGTTATAACTTACGCCATACCTTCTCTCTTATCTGATAAATTTGGAATTTTACTTGGTACATTCCTTACACTTGCAGTGCAAGTTTGTGCTTTGATCAGAAAAGTAAGTTCATAATTATTACACACAAAAGATTTATTAATCTATTAAATACATTACAAAATGTTAAGTATTGTTTTCTGGATTTTTTAGGATAAAACACTTTTGGTCATATAGTCCTAGAATTGAGTACAATTTATATTGGCTTGAATATTGAAATATTTTTATTATTTAACAGTCGTAATATATAGCACTACATATAATTCAATATAGTTATAATAAAATTATATTACTTAGTATTTCTGAAAGCTTCCTCATATAAGTGCTTATGAAAACTTTGATAAAAATATTTTTTAATTTTTTTCTATCTAGGCTTCATTGTTTTTAACGGTAACAAAGTAATATTAGTTGTATTTAACTATTACAAAATAATTTATTTTTTAGATTAAAAAACACAAAATGCAAAACTTTTGGTGGGATAGCATTTCCTATGACAACGAGTATTTGGCTAAAACTTCTAATTTGGTGGAAGAAGGAAAGGTAAAAAATTTTTTTAATATTTCTAAAAATGCCCATGAAAACGAGCTGCCAGCCGAATGGTTAGCGCTCTTGCCTTCGGTTCAACAGTTCGTGAGTTCGTATCCCACCTTGGGCATGGATGTTTGTAGTGGTTCGGAATCCACTTTAAACCGTAGGTCCCTGTCTAATTAGCCTTCGTGTGCAAAAAATGACCGTTGAGCGACAAACAAACCAGTCCATAAAAACGAATCCGCAAATAAAATGAGTAAAATAAATATGTTCAGAATTTACTTATGATATAATTTGGTAAATAATTACTTTATCACTGAAAATATTATTTTAAATACAACTGAACTAAACTGAATACTTAATAGAAAATTGAATGTGAGAATTTTTTTTAATAATATAATTAATTATTACGTGTTAGTTTTATCATCTAAGAACACTGAAAGTCTTTTATTTATGGATTTAATTTATTTTAGTGTCTTGTTATTGCCAAATGTATTGTTTCTTTTACTAAGTAATTAAACATTTATTTTGTTTTATTTACAAAGTTATGATTATAATTTAACACAAACTGACGTCACACATTGACTTAAAAAGCAATGACCCAGTTATGAAAAAATTTAAAATTTTGTCTGTTGTTTTAAAATGCGTTCGTTTTTGATAAAAACTGAAAAACATTTATACTTTAGTTGATTAGAAACAATTAATATGCACTGAGCTTATTAACACTTTGAAACTAATTGGTAAACTAAAAATCTAAAGCTTTTATATGACTTTTTGTGAACTCTACATTTTATAAATTATAATGTTGCAAGGTAAGGTTTCGGAAATCTTTCAAAGCATCCCCCCCAAAAAAAATACAATATAAATCCCTCTTACCCTGATGGTAGCAGCTATTTTGATTCCAGTTACTGTTGAACGACGAGATATGGAAGCTACGGTTTTGTTTTCTGGGAACACCTCTATCGAAATGGATGTCCTGGCGGAATTTTAAAGTTTGCTTCATTGGGACTTCTGTATACGGTTCAATTTGCATGAAAAGTCCTCTCTGGGAAGATCTGTGCTTACATATTCAAATATTTTTTACAACTGTGTGCTTTCACTTGTTATGCGGTATCAGTCTATCAACCGTGGTCCAATAATGAATGAATATTCTGAATATGGTGGCCTGAATATTCTGAATTCCAAGAGCGTATCTTACATAAATGTCATATTAAATCCTTAGTATTGATATTCAACGATAAATATCTCACTCGTATCCACACATCTTAGTATATAAAAGTCTTCTTTTCAAAGATACTGAAAATAAGACATTGATGTAATTATATTAATCTGATAGTTAAAATAATTTTTGATTTTCACACTAAACCCGTATTTTATATTCAGATTATTGTACTTCAAAACGTAAAACTGTATCGTTGATTTGCATATAAAAATTTATCCAGGTAGATATAAATTTAAAAAATGATTAGAGTCAACACTCTACCGTCATTTTTAGCATATGAAAACAAATTAATTTTTGTAAAATGACAAAAGGCTGTAAGTTTTTAGCTGCACATGCAATTTTCTCTTGTAGTTCGGATTAGTAGAAAGAAACTTTCATGATCGTGTTTTAGAGCATTTTTTTTTCTAAATTACAATTGTTTTATTTTAATTTATATAAATTGATAACTACTACAGTTTTCAAACGTGAAAGCATTAATTTACATTCCAAGTTTATGTGTCTCATATTTTATACCTATCTCTTAATATGAATGATTCTAGATGGATTTGTCTATATATAATCTTATTTCTATACATTAATTGCATATAATATTTCCTAAAAATTGGATTTATTAATTGAAGATCTCAACATCAACATTAAAAATGATAAATCAATTGAAGAATATGATTAAACGAAAATACATTTGCTAATAATTTGCTTGAACTAAAGCTTGTGTTTTAAATCTTTTCATATTCACAATGAAAGCGTGAGTATACTACAAGCCAAAAATACTCTACGAACTAAATAGATAATAATACATAAATAAGATCTTTCATGTAATGGAATTATTAGAAAATAGTTCCTTTTTCATTTTTATAAAAACATAATATTTTACGAAAGTTGTCTTTTAAGTTTCTACAAAAAATTAGAAGAGAAAAATAACTTTTTGGGGAACAAACTGCTTGATTTTGCTTTTCAAAATATTTACCATTAATATTTATACACTTTACAATCCGTTCAAACCCATTCTTGAAAAATTTTTTCTACTCTGTAGTTAATATCTCAGAAACATGGTTTTGATAGGCATTATTAGCTTCTTGAGATGATGAAAACGCTAACCCCGCATTTTTTGTTTGACATAAGAGAATAAGAAAAAGTTGTTAAGTGACAAATCAGGTAAATATGGGCAATGATATATTAATTCGATATTTTTATCCTTCAAATAATCGATTGATTTACGAGTTATATGGGAGCTGGAGTTTCCGTAATGAAAAATTATGTGGCGATTTTTGTTATTGTTCCTGGTTTCGTTGATGGTTTTTGTCAAACAAATTTCTGTATACCAGTTAGTATTAACAGTATTTCAATCCTCAAAAGAAATGCTTGCGATATGTCCTGTAAGGACAAAGAAACAAACAATCATTTTCTTAGAAGTGCTTCGTTCACGAACAACTTTCGTAGGAGTCGGATCATCTTGAAACACACAAACAATGGATTGTTTAGTTTCCGGCTCATATGAATATTTCCAATTTTCGTCACCTATAGCGATGTTGTATACAAATTTTGTAGTTTCCAATTAGAATTTTTTCAGCATTTCTTTACACCAATTTGCACAACCCTCTTTTTGAATTTCTGTCAAATTGTGCGAAATCCATCTGAAACAAATTGTTTGGGGGGCATGATAGCCTAATGGTTACGGCATCGGCCTTCTCCCCAGAAGAGCTGATTTCGATTTCCAAAGGCGCAAAGACTCACAGAGAACATGCGATATGTGTGCTCATTAAATCTGTGGAATCGAAAGGGTGGTTGGTCGTTGAGCAGTTATGGTCTGGAGAAAATTTCCTCCCCCTCCAGATCAAAGTCAAAATTGAGGGACTGGATCCTCTGGTGATGTCATCTAAGGGAGGAGTCTTAAAGCAAAGATGTACTTTCACTTTCGTGGTGCTCTGATTAAACAAAGAGGTTCCCTTCTGACTTAATTTCGCATAGCCGTCGGCTAGCCAGCTTGGCTTGTCTAAGTGTCATAAGTAACAAGAACAAATTTTTTTAAAAAGCTATATGTTCGTATAAAATTAAATGTATTGCAGTCTATGATATACCAAGGGATGCTTCTATCTCATGATATGAGACATGTCGATATTCTTCAAATATCTTGCCCACAGAATCGATATTTTTTGAAATAATTACCGATTTTGGCGTCCTTCACGAGATTCATTACTCACAGACGCATGAGGAAGACGAATTTCAGCAAACTAAATGTAAACAGTCTGTTCTGAAAGTGCTTCGTTACGAAGTTCCACGAAGCGATACTATTCTTATCGAGTGAGGCTTTTCTTAAAATCACAAAAAACCACCCAACGCAAACCTTTACGAATTATTTCCATTTTTTTACTCATTTACTTCTTTAGAACATTCAGTATAGATGAAATTCACAAACGATTTCAAAGATGCCATTGATTCTAAGATACCAAAAAAAAAAAAAAAAAGGAATTTTAAGAATATTTTGGAGACAAATTTCAGTAGTACCTTTTATTGGTCGTTTGCAAAATTTTAAAAGACAACCTATGTACTTTAATTGAAAAATTAGGCATCGACATTATGAAATATTCATCTACTTGTTAAATACGTAATTTATGTCAGCGTATGGCTGAATAGTTTTGCATTTTCAAAAATCTTTTTCCCATTTTCGTAAACATAAACAGTTTATTAATGAGATATACAGCAATTTAAAAATTTGAAATTTTCATTTACAATTTAATAAAAACTTTTGTCATACAAAGAGTTTAACGTCAAGCCTAAATAAAATCCATGTTTGTATGCTGTGAATTAAGCTTTTTAGAACATTTTAATCAATCAAGAAAATTACGTTAACATATATTTTCAAGATCGTAAATGATGTATCACATGGAAAAGGGAACAACATCTTCGGTCTTTCGCTTCCGAAAAACGGAAGTAGAAATTGGTTAGTGACGTCATGCTTTGAAATTTCGCCAATTGGCACATCTTACAATTTATTTTAATATAAATGTCGGGAAAATTTGAGCCTATGGAAACGTGTCTAAAATTTCTATAATAAAGACAATCAATTTAAAAGTATACGTTAATAAAATATGTAATTATTATTAACAATTCTCTCAATATAGGTATAAAATATAAATTTTTATATTGAACATCGATTAACATTTATTGATTTGAATATTCTAATAAAATATTTAAGAACTTGCTACATCTTTAAGGGGATTCGGAAAAGAAACCAATAGAACTAAACTATAAATTTTTTCAAAAAATAAAATTTGTAGTTTGTATTATTTGTTACAAAAAATTTACAATAAGAAAATACATTTTGTAGCTTTCAAATATTTTATCCTTCTTTGAATATCAGATATTTTCATTCATTTTGAAATACAACCAAGCATTTTAATAGAAAACAGTAAATGAAAAATATTTTACCTTATATAATTACCAATATTTTCAAAACTACCAATAATATAACAAAGATTTTGAGTTTATACATTCAAGATTATTACTTATAAACATTATTTTTAATTAGAAAATAATATTTACTTACAAAATCCCGCTTTGTTATGTTACTCAACAGTCGTTTTTGGCACACGAGAGCTAATTAGACCGGGACTTACGAGTTAAAGTTGATTCTGAACCACTATTGATATCCAAGCCCAAGGGGGGATTCGAACTCATAAATTGTTGAAACCAAATCCAAGAACGCTAACCATTCGATTGCTAGCAAGCAATGGAAAGGTTAGCACTCTTCCCGATTTTCTCAAATTGGTTAATGTACTTTGAAATATAATTAAGAATTTTTTATACGATCATTATTATTATCTGAAAAATAGCAAATGGGAGGTAAAATAATTCTTCTCAGTATATTACATTATACACACACAAAATACAATAATTCTATATTTCATATACACAATCTTTATTCGAAATACTTTTGAATCGTGAAAGACAAATTGTTCAAAAACTTATGAAATTCAGATTTTTTTTTATTTTAGAAAATTTTTAACAGAAATTATAACTTTTTTTTAAATATTGGAAACACTTAAAAAACATTTCAAAAGAGCTCTTTAATACATCATTAAAACAGAATATTATATCATAAAACTGATTTAGTAAAGGGTTGGGAATTTCAGTTTTATTTTGCATTTTTTATTATTTTTTATACGCAAAATATAACTACCCATTTTAAAAAGTTAAGTAAATAGTATTTAATAAGGGAAGAAAAATCTTGAAATTTTTGTTTACTTTTATGAAAATTTAAGTAACTCTTTTATAGAAAAAAATTTATTGAGAAACATTCTTAAAATATTTTTTGAACGAAAGATTCTTTCATTAGAAAGAAGATTCTTTAAAATAAAACTTAGCATTATAATAAGCTGCTAACTTAATTTATTAAAATATTAACTTAGTTCATATCATGCTTATTTTGCTTTTCCTCCAGAGGTACTGTATAAGATAAATTATAACGATGCAGAGAATTTTAATTGGTTAACATGGCTTTTTTCTGATTCTTGCATAGAGCTTCTTGTATATGTACATGAGTCACATATCCCAATAAATTAGTTTTAAAATAGCATTAAAAAAATTCACTAATGATGGATTTTCATTCGTAGTAAAACTGAGTAAATTGTTAAAGTATAAATAAATGTATGTGGAAATGTTAAAGATAAGCAAAAAATGTTAGGGAATAAATAAATACTTAATAGTTAAACTAGTCAGAATGAAGTTAAAAAATGATTAAAAATAATTTCAATAATTTTGACTAAATTTTTCATCTTCTGAACAAATTAGCCTGGTACCTTCCTTGCATGGACAAATCTCGACGAGAATGTAAAAAATAGAATACATCAAAACTTTCCAATCTACTTGAAAAATATTTATAAAATTATATATATTTGTGACTCAGTTCTCTCTCTAAAAATCATGTTACTGCGTTCCTAGTATGAAACAAAAATCATTTATTTGTTCGTTTTTATATCAAAAAGCACAGTAGAATAATTAGTTGCGCGATTCAGAGCTAAGAAAACTTCTCCAAGAAGGGGTCCTAGTTATTATTATCTGAGGTTTATTAAAGCCTCATAACCTAGTGTCATATTCGTGAGAAAACTCCTTCAAATATACGGTTCACATTAGCAGTGCCCTTTGGCTGAAATATTTATGTCCAGCGGAATAAATATTTCAGCCAACTTCCACTTTTGACGAAAGAGGGGAGTTCTCAAAATAACAAAGCAATATTCTATGAATTGAGTTTTCTTCCAGGAAATTAGAGAAGAATCATTAACGAAAACTAATTATCTCAGATTTCTGGGGAAAATATATAAATTTAGTTTTTCTTATTGCCTACAAGTAGATAATTCTAATATTTTAGAATACAATTAATTTCTATGCACTGCTAGTTATGCTAAATTTATGTATTCTTCCTAGAATTTGAAGATAATTTTCTTTAGTTAATATGCATCTATTCTCATTTCTTGGAAGAAAAATAGATACATAGAATATATACACTGCTGGACAATTGCTAAGGATGGATCACAAATTGCAATGTAGCATAACATTAAACGAGACATGAGGCCTACTAGGATAATATATAGTTGTCACACTGTTCAGACATAAGAAAAAAGAATATTTCTTGTTCTGGAAAGTACAAAAGCTGTGAAACATCTGAAAGAAAAAAATATTCATTTGATGCTGCATACGGGAAAATGGAACAATGCATCTAAAAGTTAGCAGGCACCTTGAAGAAAGGTATCAGTAAGGGATAAGTCCACCGTGGAGTTTGATGCTACATTCCACACGTCGTATCATACTTTGCACAACATTATCCAGCAGCTGTTGAGGCAATTTATGCCATTCCTCTGGGAGTGCACGGATGAAGGTGTTCTTGTTTGTCGGAGGATAGTTTCAACCAGCAATATGCCTCCCCAAAGCAACCCACACATTTTCAATGGGGCTTAGATCTGGAAAACGAGATGGCCATACGAGGCGTTGAATACCCTCGCTGTCTAGACAATCCTGAACAGCGAGTGTTCGATGACATGTTGCGTTGTGGTCCATAAAAACAAATTTATCACCGACAGCACCACGGAAAGGACGAACATGAGGAAGTAGAACTTCATTAATGTATCGTTGGCCCGTCATAGTCCCATTCGCAACCACATGTAGGGGCGTGCGGCCATTGATCATGATGCCGGTCCACACCATGACACTGCATGTCGGATATAGGTCACTTTCCTGGATATTTTCTGGACGATAAGCAGTACCACTCTCGCACCAGATCAGTTGGAGTCTACAATCCGATGACAGACTGAACCTACTCTCATCTGAGAATAGTACGCATGCCCAGTCCTGTTCAGTCCAATTGCGATGCTCACGACACCATTGCAAACAAGCAGTACGGTGCTGTCTGGTCAATGGGACACACACAACAGGTCTGCGGGCGTATAGTCCTCCTCCCCTGAAACGTCTGGCAAGTTTTTCGGGTGATCTGCTTTCCTGAGGCAGCAAGAAACTGATTTGCCACCTGCTGAGCTGTGGTGCGCCTGTTCCTTTTTGCTGATAGGACGATATATCTGTCTTCTGCAGGCGTCGTACATCTAACATGACCTCCTCCGTGCCACCTACTACATATTCCAGTAGTTTTAAATGACTTCCACAGCCGTGAAACAACGCTGTGAGCGATGTCGAACTCCATGGCAAAATCTGTTATTTTTCGATCTTTCCAATAATTCGGCCACGGATAAAATCTAAATGATGTCGGGAAGACATGCCAAAAATTTCAAGTTCTTCTATTAAATCTTTCCTGTAAGACTTTGACTTGAAACAACAACTGTCCACACGCGTCAAAACCTTTAAAACTCTTATGAAAGCTATCACGTGATGAACAGGCGTGGAAAAAAAAATTTGCATACGCATACTTCTTACTATATCCCACACTTATTCTAATTTCCCACATTTTGCTTCCTTTCATTTTGTGGTTGCTATGGATGATAGTGTTATCCGTCTTTAGAAATTGTCCAGTAGTGTATATATATCTCGAAAACGGAACGAGATTGAGAGAAAAAATGATTTACAAAGTTGTAAAGCATCACACAGCGGTGGTTTTTTTTTTTACCTATCTAATTCCGTTTTCGAGATACGAATGGTAACTCCACAGTTTTCCACCAGGTGGCGTGGTAGGTGTAGTTTCATTTAGTAACGCATGATTACTTTACTATACCTAGACACCACTTTTATGAATAGTAGCAACCGTTCCGAAGTTAAGAGGGTGGCAAGGGACTTTAGTGGACATACTATATATATATATATATATATATATATATATATATATATATATATATATATATATATATATATATATATATATATATATATTCAAATGCCCAGCTACCCTTTAGAATTTAATCAGATTCAGCGCTACAAGAGGCGAAGGCGTGGCCAATTTTTGTGGGGTCCCACAAGAATTACAGTGAGGCCTTCAGTAGCTATGCCATCTTCGCTCCAAAAGGATAGAGAAACAGAGAGAGAAAGGAACATCCATGACCGAACCAGGATTCAAACCCGGGAACTGCTGCTTCGAAGTCAGGGGCCCTAACCACTGTTATTGATGTGCTGATACATAGAATATTGCTTTGTTATTTTGAGAACTCATCTCTTTCGTTAAGAGTGAAAGTCAGGCCCGTGGACAAGCATTTTAACTGTAGTTATTCTTTTGATTTTGTCTTGATCTATAATTTGGAAATACAACAGTAAATTTTATGTTCTGTACCGATTTTCTGTCAATTTGAATATTATGTATTAATGTATATGTATATTTTTGAAATTTCAAATTAAATCGCTAATTACTTAAAATTCTGAGTTTTAAAGCAAATTATTTAATGTTCATAGATTTTTAAAAATAATTTTTATTGACCTATAATTTTAGAGCTTTCCTATTAGTTTCTATTGAAAATTTCTTTTTGCGAAAGACAAAAGTTAGAATTACAAAAAAAAATATATTTTTATGTGTGTGTGCCTAACCCATTTTTGCCTACAGTTCCCTTATTGTAATAGCAATTGAATGAAAGTCATTCTAATATATTTTTCCACCTTATACAAGTTTCAATCTCTGACATAAATGGGTAAAGTACCACTTTTTATATAAACTTTTAATGTTTATAATCTAACTTTATAAGGGTCATATTTTAACTAAAAACAAGTCATTCCGTAGAAATGCAATGAAATAGTGTATAATTATTCTCTCTCTCTATATATATACTCTCTTTTTTAATTTAAGATATTCTATTACTAAAATTGAAAATCTGTACTCAATAAAAAAATAAAGAAAAATATTCTATTTATGTATAAAAATAACCTCAGGTAAGATGAACTCTTATATTCATGACCTATTAATACCACGTTTGAAAAAATTATCAAAATTTTTTACGAAATTTATTAAAAAAAAAAAGTAGAATATATTTTAGTAGTAAAAAATCACTAACTCAGAAAAATTCTAAAATACGATTATATGTCAAGTCATGGAACATTTAAATTTCAAAGATGCAAAAAATAACTTAAGAATAATTTTACAGTCGGTGTTTTTTTTATCCATTATGATGTGAAATTAGCAGCCAAAAATCGAAATTAAAATATGGCGACTTCTAACTCTCGAACACCAGTAGTACTGTTAATATTCCTTACTCTCTCAATCGATTTAATATTTTTGGTTTTCAATAAAAAAATCTACAAATCAGTATTAATGAAAAAATTTGTTCCATTTTTTAGCAAACAAAACTAATAGTTAAGAAAGCAGTATTTTATTGCACTGAACTCTAGAAAAAGTGTTCATTCTCCTGTGGATTTGGTTTGTTTATTGCTCAAAGGTCATTTTTGGTGCACAAGGGCTAATTAGACCAAAGCCTATGGTTTAAATTGGATTCAAAACATTTCCACTACAAACATTTATGCCCAAGGTGAGATTCGAACCCGCGAACAGTTGAATTGAAGGCAATAGCGTCCTATCCTGTTAATTCATAGTTTTTTTTTTAATTACATGTGAAATTTATTAAGTAAACAATCATTATCAGCATCAAGTGAGGGTAAAAAAAATAAATATTTAATTTCCATTTGAAGTGTACATTCACATTTTTGATATATTTCACAGGTTCATTGCGCAGCTTAGAATAAAAACAATTTTTAGAGTAATCACTGTTAGTTCATAAAAACATTTTGCCACTAATAAGCATTATTTTCCAAAACAAAAATTAATCTAAAAATACACAAAATAAAAGAGCTTAGATTTTTGTAAGGATCCGTATAAAACTAGCAATATTAAGCCATTTTCAATAACAATCAGTAATAGAATTCGTTGCCTTATAAATGAAAAGTATGAAAATACTGATAATTCAGTGCAACTTTTTTGATATTTTTCAGTCAATATTTTCTCTAGATAATAGTGTTCTTAAAATTCTTTCTATTTCAAATGTAATTTTAACAATTGTTTAAACCAGGAAAAAATTTAAACACAAATTTGTAAATATTATTTGAATAATAATTATTACCCGTAGTTTTAACCCATAAATTAACATCGACAAGAGGTGAATCATTTAGGCTTCATACACCAATACAATAATTAGCTATGTCCTGTAAATTGTTATGAAGTATTATATGTCAATCCCACTCAAGTTAACATAGAATTAAATATTATGATACTGCATTGACAATAAAGCTTTTGGAAAGTTCTACTTTTTTGTTTATAAATCGAAAACGTCAAATTATTTTCTCATTCTTGTTAATAAGGCATAAAAATGCCAGTAAGTTTGGCATAGATAGTATCCAAAAGAAATACCAATAAAAGTTTTGATTAGATTCTTACATATCATGATCATTGGTGAAACGACAATTTGATCATAAAAACTATCCAAGATTAAAATTAAAAAACTCAATTTTTTACCACCTAGTTGACACTAATAAATATTTCCGAGTAAAGATTTTCGCAGCAGCAACAGTTATTTCCGATTTTTACAACATGTAAGAAACAGAAAGAATTAAAATATATGTTAGCTTTACAATCATTTTGGCTAGTTGAAAAATTGTGGAGGAACAATTTTAAGCCATGGAAATAATCATCGGATTTAAACAGTTTGGAGCATTGTGATGAAACATCTATAGGGTATATTCTCTATTAGAAAATATTTTAGAACTTCTGTAAGTTTTAAGACTAATAACAGGAATGAATTATGCTCCTAACTTAAATATTATTCTAAAATTTTCACTCAATTCTTCCTACTACTAATTATATACAGAGAGCATAGTTTTTCCACATTAAAAACTATCAAGAATTTTATTTTAAAATTATAGCACAATGTTCAGAATTCATTATGAACTCACAATAACAGTTTATATTATTCTGAATTAACCGGTGCATTTTTTTTAGCCAAAATTTTGTAAAAAAAAAAGATTTGCCTGAATTTATACTCTCAAAATGTATTTTTATGGTGTTTTTGGATAAATAATTTCTATTTACTCGTATCTGTAACTGAATGAGTCATACTGCTGATTTTTAAACGTTCGCAAAAAGCTTTCAAAAAAAAAAAAAAAAAAAAAAAAACATTTACTTTGCATCTTTTTAGGATTGATACATTACAATTTTTTTACTTTCACAAGGAAAAAATCTAACGATAAATTCAGCCCTGCAAAACAACAATATCTTGTGATACACCCTTAAGCATATCTAATATAAGGTCAATATATTAACATGTATGTATGTGAATTTTAGAATCAAACCTTTTCATTAAACAAATACTATACTATTTATTTTCATTTTTTCAGATTTCTCCTATAATTCAAGAAGTATACGATATGGATGATGTATCTGCCGCATTTCAATTATTAGCTAGATATGAAAATGTTGGCAAAAGAGTTCTTCGAATAACAAAATATTCTTCATAAAATGACACTTGTATGTATTCCTGATAGACATCATTAATCTGGATCCATTTAGCCCAGATTAATTTTTACTATATAAAACTCTCTTCAATTAAATAATTTTGCTATCAAAACTTGTCACAATCAGGAATGTATATACAATAATACATTATAGAAAAATTCTTAAGAGGATAAAACTTTCTATAAAATGTTATTTTCACAATATTAACACAAATATCATAATCAGTACACTTTTTACTAATTCCCTTCAAGTCATAAGTATGGAGAAACTTCTCATTTTCTAGAAATAATATGCATAAAAATGTGATAGAATTTACTAAAACATTTCATCCTAAGACTACAATAGATAAGACGTTACTGCAGAAGTTACCCTCTTATAAGAGATTATATTTATATAAATACAATAATTCGCCTAAACACACACTGCTGGTCACCCAAAATGCAATACCAAATATTTATTAGCAGTTAACACGTTATACAATGATCAAATGATTGAAGTGTGAATGATGACCAAATCAGAGGTTAGTGTAGCCGCCATTGTTGGCTATACAACCAGTACTTTCTACAAACTCTTGCACAGAATTAAAGAGGCTTTTGATTTATTTTTAGGATAAAGCAGTCCCCCCATCAGGATTAAGCATATTGCCAAAGATGAATATATAAATCTCAAAATGCATTGAAGAGTTTATATATATATATATATATATATATATATATAATATATATATATATATATATATATATATATATGTTAAGGTACAAGAATAATACACTGCTGGACAATTGCAAAGGACTGATCACAAATTGCAATGTAGCATAACATTAAGCGAGATGTGAGGCCTAGTGGAATAAAATACAGTTGCCACACTGTTCAGACATTAGAAGAAAGAATATTTATTGTTCTGGAAAGTACAAAAGCTGTGAAACATCTGAAAGAAAAAAAATATTCATTTGATGCTGCATACGGAAAAATGGAACAAAGCATTTAAAAGTCACCAGGCACCTTGAAGAAAGGTATCAGTACCGGATATGTCCACCGTGGAGTTTGATGCTACATTCCACACGTCGTATCATACTTTGCACAACATTATCCAGCAGCTGTTGAGGCAATTTATCCCATTCCTCTGGGAGTGCACGGATGAGAGTGTTCTTGTTTGCCGGAGGATAGTTTCGACCAGCAACTTGCCTCCCCAAAGCATCCCACACATTTTCAATGGGGTTTAGATCTGGAAAACGTGATGGCCATACGAGGCGTTGAATACCCTCGCTGTCTAGACAATCCTGAATAGCGAGTGTTCGATGACATGTTGCGTTGTGGTCCATAAAAACAAATTTATCAACAGCACCACCACGGAAAAGACGAACATGAGGAAGTAGAACTTCATTAATGTATCGTTGGCCCGTCATAGTCCCATTCGCAACCACATGTAGGGGCGTGCGACCATTGATCATGATGCCGGCCCACACCATGATACTGCATGTCGGATATCGGTCCCTTTCCTGGATATTTTCTGGACGATAAGCAGTACCACTCTCGCGCCAGATCAGTTGGCGTCTACAATCCGATGACAGACTGAACTTACTCTCATCTGAGAATAGTACGCATGCCCAGTCCTGTTCAGTCCAATTGCGATGCTCACGATGGAACACACACAACAGGTCTGCGGTTGTATAGTCCTCCTCCCCTTAAACGTCTGGCAAGAGTTTTTCGGAAGATCTGCTTTCCTGAGGCAGCAAGAAACTGATTTGCCACCTGCTGAGCTGTGGTGCGCCTGTTCCTTTTTGCTGATAGGACGATATATCTGTCTTCTACAAGCGTCGTACATCTAACACGATCTCCCCCGTGCCGCCTACTACGTATTCCAGTAGATTTAAATGACTTCCACAGCCGTGAAACAACGCTGTGAGCGATGTCGAACTCCATGGCAAAATCTGTTATTTTTCGATCTTTCCAATAATTCGGCCACGCATAAAATCATCTAAGTGATGTCGGGAAGACATACCAAAAATTTCAAGTTCGTCTATTAAATCTTTCCTGTAAAATGACCTGAAACAACTGTCCACACGCGTCAAAACCTTTGAAACTCTTATGAACGCTATCACGTGATGAACAGGCGTGGAAAAAAAATTTGCATACGCATACTTCTTACTATATCCCACACTTATTCTAATTTTCCACATTTTGCTTCCTTTCATTTTGTGGTTGCTATAGATGATAGTGTTATCCGTCCTTAGCAATTCTTCAGCAGTGTACTATATAATGTGTCTTTTCAAACACTTATACAGTTTAATATGATTCTCTACAATAAAAGTTAATATATTTAACCTATAGTTGTCTTCATTCTAGAGTTCTATACAAGATATTTCCCATTAGAATAATATTTTTTTAGCTTGTACAGTACACTTTACTAGATAACTATGTATCCTCATTTGTATCCACAACTATGTATAACTATGTGTCCACAATTACTAACGTATACGAGTTAGCAGTTTTGAAAATTAGATTTAATAATTGAATCCATTATGGAATAAAAAATATCAAAACAAGAGATAGATTTAATTCTATGATTCAATAAACTTACTTTAGTTTTGTAGCAATTTCATATTATCATGGCAGTCTCATATAAATTTGATTTCAATAGATGGAAAAGCTTTTTCCGTCCTAATAAATTCAGAAATTTTTTCACAATACCAGTTAGCGAATTTTAAAAGCAAACGCTTAAACTTCAAGATGCAATGTTCAACTTAGTGAACTCTTAAAATTAATTTACCTGATTTGTATAACACTCAAATTCAAAAATTAACTCAAAGATTTTTTATGATATGCAGATTTGTTAAATAACTTATTTTTCCAATATTACTTTTGTGAAATTATTTTTTGATCTTTTTCCAAATTATCTTTATAATACAAATTACAAAAATATAAGTAGTGCTCATTTAATGACCTTCTGAATAACATTTTCTACAGATAACACAAATTCATTAATGTAATCAGTACATATTACAGCCTCAAAATTGAAAAAATCAAATACAATAATTAAAAAATACTTTATTGCAACTCATTTATGAAACAAAATTTTAAATGGAAATTTTAAATGACTAAACAAACTATACTGTAACAAATATCTCAGAAATGGGAAAATTTACATATAATGAAAATTATATGGTAAATAAAACAATGACTAAAATTGCACAGTAAATAAATACAATCAAATGGAGTTATTTCAGTTATTAGCAATGAAGATATACATCATAGGTATACAGTAAAAAACGACCCAGTAAAAAATCTAATTTGTGTAACATTACAATTTAAATACCAAAATAGTGAAAAATTTAGGATCTTAACACTTTTTATTTTCTAATACTCTATCTTTTTCTTACATTTCAGGCAAGAAACCTTACTTTTTAGGAAAATGTTTTCTGGAGAAAATTTACATTTCAAATTGAACTTTTAAGAGCTACTTTTTTGACTCAGTCATTTTACTAGTATACCAATAAAACTCTAATTTAAATAGAAAAACAAGAATGTAAATATGCTACAAAGTTTCATATACATATATATATATAATATAGACAAGGTATTCAGAACAGTAACAAACTTTGTATTTTCATAAACACTAGTTGCAATAATTCTTCAATTGTAACTAGTAATTATTTTCACTGGGAATATTTTTTTAATTTAATGAGAAATTAATTCTAACGATAAAGTAAATTCTTGTATGAAATTTTTCTTAAAAAACGGTGGACACTGGGTGACCTTTAGCCCCAATAAGGCTGGAAATTGTTACTTATTTCTCATTACAAAGTGGGCACCTATGAACCAAGTTAAGAGGGCAAGTAGCATTACCCATGCCATACCACCACAACCTATCTATAGGGTGGGCCACCATCATACATCTTAAAAGAAAGGACAGAGAAATATAGAGAGAAAATAACATCCAAGTCCGAACAGGTATTCAAACCTGGAACTTATAGATCAGGAGCCAGGAATGCACTCAGCCATTGGTCAGCAAATGTATGAAATATATAATTTTATATTTGATACAGATCCTAACGATACTTAAGAAAATTTTATTCATATGAATTAATCATTAATCTATAGTATTAAAATAATTTTTTAACAATGATTAGAATTTACTCAGTTACTGCAATTCAAAATTATAAGAAATATATATATATACTTAAAACTGAAAGGAAGTTATCAAGAAAAATAAATTATGATAGATTGCACAATTGATTTGCCCCATGCCAAAGATAGAGTTAAAATTTAAAGAAAAATAAATAAAAACAAAGGGGTTTTATTTTCATACAGTAATTTGAATCTGAGAAGTGCATCATTTGTTCCAAACAAAAATTAATTTAATGAAATGCATGCATAGAAAATTCTATTATGTTCTAAGTAAAAAAAAAAAAAAATATGTAGCTATAAAATGTAATGATTTATGATTAAATCATATTGATGGCTGAATATTTGTCACCTAAATTACAAATTTGTAAGTTTGAATTCTCACGGATCAGTAACTTAACATAAGAAACTATGTCACGGTTAGAAAACATTGAGTTAGACAATGGAATTTCAAGTTCATAAATAGAATAGTTACAACAGCCAAACGAAATTATAAAACAATATAATACTTGAAAATTAATCTCAAAATAGTTTTAAATAATGAATTATAACTGTCTCTCATTTTGAAACTTCAAAACCTAATGCACTTAATTACAACTGCATATTACATTTAACATTTATATTACAAAATCTTCTATGCTTAAATACCAATAAAGAATTAAACATTGGAATAATTATGACAAAATTAATTATTAATTTGTTTCTCTAGAATTAGTAAAGTGTTAAACATAAATTTCAAAATTGTTAATAGGATTAAAAAAGCTATTATCTGTTCATTTCTTCACAGCAATATTTTTAGAAATATTGCATACTGATGCAATAGATTTGGTTTGTTTATCGCTCAATGGTCATTCATTGCTCATGAGGGCTAATTAGACCTTTAATTAGGGCCTATGGTTTAAAGTGGATTCTGAACCATTACAAATACCCATGCTTAAGGTGGGATCAGAACCTACAAACTGTTGAAACGAAGGCAAGAGTGCTAACGATTTGGCTGCAAGCTTGGTTTGATGTGGTAGAAGAATACTAAATAACATTAAAGGAAACTAGATGCAATATCAAAAATGAGTTATTCAAATAAAAATTGGTTTCCCAATTAAGAATTAAAATCTCATTAATTTAAAATATTTTTACTCAATCATTAATCTAAAATACAAGTGTTTACTAACTTTTCTGGTCACCTTGAATATCTTTCTCTCACATACACATGCACAGAGACAAACATATAAACAAATAATTTAAAATCATAAGCTATTTTTAAAAAGTTCCTAAAAATAGGAAACTGTTCACAAGCATTAAGAAAATTCTAGAAATTTCAAAATATAAGATATTTTAATTATACAAAAATAAGCTGTATTGGCTGAAGTATCTTTTACTGAAATTTACATATTAATTTCACTAGTCCAATCTAGTAAACAGGAATCTAATTTCTCAATGAAAATAATATTTTACTAGACAGTAAAATTTGGGTTCAAAATAAAATACAGTATTACAATTCAAGTCATTTTATAAATGAAAGTTAACAGATAATTGAAGTCTCAAGGGTACTTAATGCAGTTTTTGCAGAAGAAGAGAACATTGTAATGTGAGAAATGTCAATTAGTTTAATAAAATTATAAATATTATAACTAATAACTTTTAAATGTTTAAAATTGAGAAGAATTAGATTAAACTCTATTCAAATAGCACATTAAGATGCATTTTGGATCAAGTTACATTAAATTTACTTATAAAGTAAATGATTACTTTATAAGAAAATTGATCAAAGTAAATGATCAATCTCTTGCATAATTATAAGGTTCATGTTAAAATAATCAAACATTTTTGTGCAAAAAACCTCTAAGTAAAAAAAAAATGTTGTGCTAACAATGTTTACCTCCATATGAAACATACATATTTTTGGATTCATTGATAGAAAATTATACAAATTCATTGAACTTATAAACTATATAATTCAAAAGCAATTCAAATACCTAACATGCACTTTTTTTTTTAGCTAAATGAGTTCTAAAATTTTTTTTTAATTGCCACATATCTTTTAAAATGAAATTTTTTATGATTACACACATAAAAAGACTCGCATTTTTTTAAGTGTTTAATTACAATAACAGCATATCTAAATTAGTGAAAAATGCAGTTAAATTCTTAGTAATCTCTGAAAAACTAACATTTTTTACAATTTATTAGTAGAGCAATATATTAAATTCTAAATGCATTTAATCTATTAATGGCACATATACCAAAATGAAAACTATAAAAATATTTATAAATTAAGTATAAAAATGCTTCACAGAGTTATATATTATGACAATGTGTAAGACATACATGAAAATTCAAGAACTGAATTCTTTTGTATAGAATATTTTAAAAAATTATTTTCTGTCCAGAGGCACAGCAGTATTGCGATATGCATAGCAACTAGATTTAATTATAAGGCAATATTGATGACATGGCCCCAGTTTACTGCTCTTACCTCGTGGAATATTTAAGTAGCATTTGCATGAGACATTACACTTACACATGTATAAATCTTACAAAATTAACACTAATTAACATCAAGAATATAACTACCTATACTTCACTTGACACTTACGAAAATTGGAAAAGTACATATTTCGAAGCATTTAAAAACAGCTCTATGATACATGTATAAAAAGTTTTCTTAATGATTAGCATCATAGAAAAATTTTTAAACAAAATTTCTAAACAATTTCTATACCCATGGTCATGAAATGCATGTAATGCAAACAGCTATTGATCAAAATGAGCAGAAAAAAGATTTCAGCTAACAGAAAAAAATATTTGTGATTTAGACATACTATAAAACATATAGACATTCTATGGAAGCAGTTAGAAAACATTAAGCAGTCACATAAATATCATCACAGATAAAATTGAACTAATTTCAATTATTTTATAAGTTGTTGTCTATTCATTAACTTCTCAAAATTTATTTAAATGCATAATTGGAGACTCAAATTGAAAAATATTCTAGGTAATAAATTAAAAGATTTGATAAGCATTTACATATAAAATTTAGTATAATACCATTCGATCAATATGTGAAAAAATGCTGAATATTTTATAATATTCTTTTATACACACAAAGTCCATGGGAAATATACATGTTTTGAGTGAATATAGTCATAGCAGTTTTTAAAATTGCTTAGTATAATAGACTTTAAGCATTTATAATTATTATTTAGCCATTGAGATCATAATGAGGAATTAAAATATTCCTGCTATACTGTGGCACACCCCATTCATATCTAGGGCGTGGAGGTAGTTGTCAGTAGGCTAAAGATGCTTCTTTATACTCTGAACCTTCCATAGTAAAGAAATCTTCCAGTTTCCATTGCAAGGTTTCAAATGTTGGTCGTTTCATTGGATCTTTGTGCCAGCATTCTAACATTATTTCATAAAGAGCAGGTGGGCATCCAGGCGGACATGGCATTCTATAGCCATGCTCAACTTGATGCAACACTTCAGCATTTGTCATACCTACAAAAAATATACATCAAATACCATAAATATCAAGAAAAAATATGAAAAAATTTTTAATTTTGTAAATAAACTGTTAACTGCATTATTGGAAAGAGGATATGAAGTACAAGTTTTTAGCAATATTTACCAGGATAAGGTATTCTTCCATATGTAACAAGTTCAGTTAGAAGAATTCCAAAAGACCAAACATCAGATTTAATAGAAAATTTGCTGTAATTTGCAGCTTCTGGAGCAGTCCATTTTATTGGAAATCTAGCACCAACTCTTGCTTCATATTCATCCTCCTAAAGTATTTACCAAATATTTTGAATTTAATAAACATTAATACACTAAGTATGAGAAAATAATTTCTCTCAAAATTTATGTTTAAAAAAGTTAGTTCTAAAGGAAATATTTTCTTTTGTTCTCATTATTTAATTTGAATGAATAGAATAGAGACATAAATGCTTTTAGGATTATAATAGGAAAAAATTAAATTTCATCAAAATTTTAATCATTTGTAATGTGATATTTTCATTGAAAAATAAAAAAAGAAATAAGAAACTGTAATACTAAAGCTTTAGAGCATTTCAAATTGGTGCCATAAAATACATATGAAAGAAATTGACAGCCAAAAGATATAAGAACTATCCCATTCCTGTGCACACCCATGTCTTTATCGAATCTTCCATTTATAATGACATCATCCCATGGAACAGTGAGAGCTTAATATTGATATATATCAGTAAAGCCATTGAGGCATTGGTCTTAAAAATTTCTTTAAATTTTTAAAACTTTTTGTTACAAAAAGAAGATAACAGAATATAATGGCTAACGTTTAGTGTTGAGAGCTTCTCTATATTATTGTGAAACTTAAATTGAAACATTTTTCCACAAGAAAAAATATCCTCCCTCATTTTTTTATGTCAAAGTTTTGGATGGAGTTATATTTTTCAGCTTTTTTGCAATACTCTACTGATTTTTTCAACTTTCTTCATAAAAGAACTTAATATAAGCATAAACTACATTATTTCTCCAAAATAGATCAAGTTTTTGGATATCTAGGTAAAAAGCATTCTTTTAAGCCCCAAAATTCAATTTCAATACAAAATCTACCACAAAATGTTGATTTCTGTAACATATATAGTGAAAGAAATAATTCTGTAGTGTTTGTTTGCACATCCAACAGTAAGTAAAGTGATGTTTTATGCTATCTGCTTTGCATGGCATCCATGCTTTTGTATATTTAAATAACATTAATACATTCAAGCTTCAAATAAGAGATTTTATGATATGATTAAATTATTTTATATACACCAATATTATAAGCATATGTTTTTTATTATACTGTCTTCCAACACAATAAATAAATTTCAATAAGAAACTAGAAGATTTTATGATGCAATATTCCTTTCTATACAAAAATGTAGTTTCAGCACATTAAAGATGAAAAAATAGTAACAATGCTTGAAAATATATTACCTAAAACTTTAATATCTTCTTTAAGTAAAGCTTAGAAAATGTTTTATAGGCTGTTGTATAACATGGTCATTTTTTCACATAAAAAGGATAGTTAACCTACAATTTTAAGTGTATCCACCATCATAAAACCTACAAAACCACAAACTGTTTTGTTGATGTTAAAATGCTAACCATTCAGTTGTAAAATCAACTGAACTAAAAGAAATTTATTTAGACAAAAACTTTTGTGCATGAATCCTTATTATTAGTTTTTTCACACAATAACTAAAAGCTAACCAATTTATTTTACTCTGGTAAAATTAATTGGTAATTAAGATGAAAATGTACACTTTGACATTACAAATTTTTATAATAGCAAATTCCAGGCATATTGTTAATTACTCACTACAGTCAATCTAAAAAAATTTTTATGAGGATATAGCAGAACTCCAACCATCCAAATCGCTTTCAGAATTTCAGAAAAATAAATAATACTCAAGAGAAGAAAAATGAGAAAAAGGAAAAAGCTCAAGAAAATATGCATGAGAAAGGAGAAGATGAGAATGACATGTCACTTGAGGAATTCAAAAACATTCTTTATGTATGAAAATACCTGGATATTCAGAAGTTAGTACTAAAGATACAAGAGAATGGATTATCAGTAATACCCTATATTTCAATAGCAAATAATGGTAAACTTATTTAAAGTGTTGATTAAGAAGATGACCTTAATGCCCAAGCTGAAACAACACAAGACCATCAGCTAGTGAAGCCTTTGAAGTGGATAGAGTATCAGCCAGAGTATGACCACTTAAAATAGACTTTTTTTTCAAAAAAGACCAATTGTCTAAATAGTTTATTATCCCAATTGGGTCCAGTCCCAATTGATTCAAATAATTGGAGTTCTACTATATATTTATTCATAAGCATTAGCTAATTCTATGAGCTTTAAATTAAATAACTGAACATTAAAATAATAAAAAATGGTATCTTAGAAAATGTTTACGAATATTTTTTTTGCATAAATGAACTCCTTAAGAACATTAATGCGATTAAAGAATGTCATTTATTAGTTTTCTTAAGTTAATGTGTATTTAAATAAAAATAACCTAAAATGAAACAAAATTAAAATGCTAAAATATCCAACAACAAATATCAGTTTTTTTGGCAATTTATCAAACCTTTAATAACTGGAAAGAAAATTAAATCAGGTTTTGTTAAGATAGATGAAAAAATAAATCCCTAAGGAATTTCTCTTAGTTGTATTTTTAACTAGTGTATATTTTAAAGATACGTCTATCAAAAGAATAGCAATTCTACAGCATCAATTATTTAAGTATAAAAATATAGTACAACACTGAAACTCTGGACAAATTTATAACTTAAAACGAAATGTAAGTAAATAATCTTAATCACTCCAAAATTTCTGAAAATCTAAAAAAGCATTAAAATTTTGGAAATCAGAATACTACTTAAAATTAGTTAAAATACAAAATTTAAAAACTCTTCAGAAAATTAGAAACAGGACTGTTCCAGTAATTTTAAAAAATAATTTAAGTAACTCTTTCATAGAGAATTAATTCTATTCTATATTCTTTCTATTATCTGACTTTTCTATTGCCAAAAATAAATTACATTTTTTATTACGGTTCAAGGTAATTAAAATTAATTTATAGTTCAAATAATTAAAATGTATTCTTTATTATAAATGAATTCACATCTTTTAATAAAAACCAAAATATTTTATTGTTAACATTAAACAGTATGCTTCTATGTTATTCTATTGAAAATTTTAAACAATTTTCTATAAAATTATTTACTCTCTAAAATCAATATTTATTACAAACTAAAAGGTCATAATACTTTTTATTAAAATTAGAAGTAATTTACGTTAAGTATCAAAATTTTTCACGTGTTTTTATAATATTTTACCTTTATTAATCTAGCTAACCCAAAATCAGCAATTTTTACTACGTTGCCATCCCCAACTAATATATTTCTAGCAGCCAAATCTCTATGTATGTAATTCTGAGACTCCAAATAAGCCATTCCAGCAGCAATTTGTGCAGACATATCAATGAGCTGGGGCAACTTTAAAGATCTTCCTCGGCCTAAAATATTAAAAATTTTACTGATTAATTGAATACAATAAATACACATAGGTAATATTCAAAATGATAATTTAAGATTTCAACTAAAATTAAATTGAAAAAAGTAAATAAGAAAAAATTCTGATAGATATTGTTTCTGTAGAAATGTATAGAAGTGCTGATATTATTACTTTTAATTCTATTAATTTGATTTCTTAATATTTTCAAGCAAACAAACTTGTAAGGAGTTGAGAAAAATGTAAAGGATGTATTTTAATGACTATTTGACAGTTTCAACTTGTACTTAGTGACATGAAATTATTTTTAATATAAATGACATAATATACATTAATACACTTCCTATAATAACAAACAACATTTATAAATGAATTTCAAGGAAATTTGACAAAAAACAAATCAGTCAAGATTCACTGCTGAGATGAACTTTAAAAAATTTCCATTTTTTTCTTATAAATGAAATTTTGAATTTTAATGCATACATGTCAGAGCCACAATTAATCACCCTAGCCAAAACAATTTATGGAGTAAGCAAGAACAATTTATAATAGAAGTACTTCTTATGAGAAAAATGCAAACAATTAAATACCACTGACTTTTTTCTAAACCAAAAAAAGTTAATTAATAATAAAAACAACAAAAGCCTAGAACAGACAAAAAATCATAAAACTTCAGAAATAAATTTAAAATAAAACTTAATTAGGTCTAAAGTTGTCTTTTATTTTCTATAAATATTTCTAATTTTTATTCACAATTATTTCAATAAATATACAATATTTTTTTGAGAAAACTCAAGCTTAAAATTTGATAACCATTTAAAGCTTACACTTTTAAGAACTAGGGTTGACATTTTAAGAAGGAATTTATTGATAAATATACTCTATGTTTCGACATTTCAAAAATAACTTTTAAACATAAGCAGCTGTTTTTCTCTTCTTTGTAATAAATCTAATATTTGTCACATTCAATAATTGCTATGCATCTAAACATTAAACTTAAACAGGATAAAATGAAAATTCATTACTCTTTAGATTTTAAAGATATTAGAAAAAATGTTACAACAGAATAAGATGAACTTCAAAATAATAAATTTCTGCAAATCATACCCTGCAAAAACTCCAGCAAACTACCATTTTTCATCAATTCTGTTATGATATATATAGGTTCTTCAAGTGTGCACACTGCATACAACTGCACTAATTTAGGGTGGCGCAATTTCTTCATAATTTGTGCTTCAGCTAGGAAATCTTTAGGATCCATAGTACCTAAAAAAGAAGGTAAGTAATAAGCTTTTTTGCTCACTAGTAATGCTCTTAATCATTTAAAAAATTACAAAAATAGGTTGCACAATAATAAATGCCAGCCTTTATATCTAATAATTTCACAGCATGTGAAGACCAATGGATCAACTTAAAAGTTCACTATAAATATTTCTTCAACAATAATGTTTCTCAATATAATACTGTGCAACATAAAGCACAAATTAGTTACAAAGTAAATTAATGAGCTAAAAATCAATTCAAATATATACTAATTGGTTTAAAACACTACAAACTAATTATAGTATATTTACATTGACTAAGTCAATGTACTGAAATGTCAATTCTTTCCCCATCAATTTTAATTTTTCTTCTTAAATACAAGAGGAAATGAAAAATTTCTCTAGCTTTAACATAGAAATGAATTACTTTTCATTTTATTAAAATGTTTTAGAATGATATAATTAATGATTTTTGTGTTTATCTTTTTAACATCAAGAAAAATTAAATATTTTAAAGTTGTCATAAACTTTGATAAAGTGCTCATTAAGAAGTGTAAACTTGAATGACATTCTAAATGGATTAAAGATTACTTTTCCTCTTGAGTTTTAATTTTATTGCAATTCAAACTTAACTGAATTCAAATATAACATGTAAAAAAAGTCTTAATAATTAAAAAAAAAATGTATAGTTAATGGTTTATAAAAATTAAAATTTTGAAGAGCTGGCAGTTCTCTGAAGAAAAACATTTTTGACTACCTAATCTTACTTATAATATAGATATTAATTTGTTGCTCTAATGATACGACTGAATGTCTAAAAATAATTTAATAATTTTCTTATAGTTTTAACCATAAATGCAAAAAGTACCTGTTTTCAGAGTTTTTATAGCAACAGGAGTTGTGTTGTTCCAAAGCCCTTCCCAAACTTCTCCAAACTGTCCCTGTCCAAGTTTTCTGACAAATTTAAGTGAGCTTCGATCAATTTCCCATTGGTCCCGAGTGTTATGCGAAAGACCACCTGTAGTCGGTTTTTCAACCTATAAATAAAATACAAGAGTCATAAGTAAAACGCTTGGTACTCTAAAAGGTTTTTGAATTAAGTTTCCTTAGAATGAGGATATCTAATAGGTAGATATATAACAAATATGAAAACACAGCAAGAGATTTTGAAACTGATAGAAGTATATGTTAGATTCTAAAAATCTTTAAGAAATCAATTAGTTCATAGCTAATATTTTATTTTAAATTGAATTCGAATATAACTTGTTAACTGATTTATTCTGTTACTCAACAAGATTAAAAAAGTTTATCTGTACACATATACAGTTTAAAACTGGTTTTGAACCACTACAAACATCTGTACGAAAAATGGGAATCAAATCTATGAACTGCTGAACAGAAGGGTAGAGGGTTAACAATTCAACTGTCAGTCTTGTACATAACTCACTGATTTTATGTGAAAATAAAAATTTTCGTTAAACTTCAAACATTTAACATTCTATTCAATTATTTGACTTATTTCAATTCATCAATACATTGAAATAAGTTTAAAAAGAAAACAAATTTTATGATATAATACCAAGTAAACATAAATATTTAAATAAAATCAAAAGCATTCAAGAAAAGATAAATAGAAAAGTATATGAAATAAGTTACTAATGATGATAAGTACAGTATTTTGCTCTGCACACAGGAAAAAAATACATTTTACAATTCTTTCACAGTGAAGCATCAAAAAATCTTTTACACAACAGCTCTGTTTAATAACAAACTTTTTTGAACTCACAAAAATTTTTTTTTCGTATACCTAAAATATTGATTTAATGTATTCACCTGAGTTTTCAATTTTTTTATTGTGTTTAAATTGTATATTTTAATATATAAAGAGTTAAAGTGTGACCAATAAAGTAATTGTGTATGATAAAAATCAGTAAAATTACAAGAAAGATATTGGTAAAATCACATTGTAAAATACATTAGTTCATGTTGTAACATTTTACACATAAAACTAAGTACTCTCTAATTTGAATAATCAAAATATCATATAAATTCAAAAAATATATTAAAGTAGTACCTGAATGCAAGGTTTCCTAAGATTAACACAGAGACCATCAGCATCTTTAGAATAATGCTCAACCAGTTCTTGTAGTGTTCGAAAAGTAGTTCTTCTGGCAATAAAGAAGCCACCTTCATCTAGCTGACGAATCCGATAATGCTTTACTGTATCACCATCCTTAACTGAAAATAGAATTGTAATAATACTTTGTAAACATGTTATATTGTAAACACCATTTAATTATGATTCTCCAATTATTTACCTGACAAAATCTATCTTAATTTTTAAAGGAACAAAAATTATTAAAATTAATAGATTAAAATCATATTTTAATCAAGAGAAATATATATTAAAAGTCACACATTAAGTTTCAGCCACGTTTGAAAATAAACTTTACACAAAGAAAAGAATAGCTGTTAATACTTAAACCAGAATGAAATGAATATTTAAGACCCTATACTACCACTGTTTTCAAAACAAATCCTTTGCTTAAAGTAGGTCAACAATAGACAGATTTTTATAAAAGAAAACTGAACTATGCTCCAAAAGGAGTATAAAACAAGGCTCATTAAACACAGATGCAAGAATACATTTATAACTGAATAAACAGTCTGTGTAATCATATGGATGCCACTTTAACAACAAAGAAAAAAGCAATAATCAATACTAGTTTAGAAAAAATAATTTTAGCTATCCAAACACACCAATATTTTAACTGCCAATAAATTTTCAAACAAACAACTCACATTGAAAAGAATATTTTTACTATCTTTTCAATATTCTTGAACAAACAAAAAAGTTCAAACTTTTTTTTTAATTTAACAAAACTTATTACTAACTTGAAAAATGATGATTCATGACTGATGGAAAGCAGTTATTTAAAATGGTTTATTTTAAAAGTAAAATGTCACTAGTATCAATGAATTTTTCTTATTTTGTCTCCACTTTTCTTGAACTTAAAGAAACATAGACCTTGAAATTTCGACTACTCCTACTATATGAATACCATTCACATTTACTTTTTCTCATAATTCATACTTTTACTTTTCATAACAATGTCAATAAAAAAGGAAGTTTTGAATTAGTTCTTAAAACTAATTTTGCATCCTTTACAAGTTTATTGATTCAAAACCCACAGACAATACAATATTTTTAATAGTCACACTGAAAGTTACAAAGAATTAGTCATACACAAAAATGCAAACAACATAATAAGGAACAATAGCAAAGTCATTGTCTTTTGGACATCCTTAGCGCCCAGTACCTTAACCCTTCTGCAAGACCACAAAAAGTCCAATGTTGGGGCAAGTGTTCCCGGTCCATTTTTTACCAGAATCATAAAGTAGGCAAGCAGCATCAGTTGAAATGCCTATGTGATGTAGGTGAGTACAAGGCAATCAGCCAGTAAATCTGTAGAAAGTCACAACACTGTGTCTTGGACTATCAATAATAAGAGGACTTAATCTCCAGCTTTTTAAATCTGATTGACTCTAAAGATCATGTAAGACATTAGAATTTTATTAACACTCTAAGAATGCTCACATTGGAATCAAAATTTGTGTAATGAAGAAAGAAAAACCTGCTAGGAATAGTTAAAGTAAAAATTACTTTATTTGTGTAATGTAGATAACATAAGTAAATTTGATTGTATATTCAATACACTTAATCTAATAAAATAATAATAGACCTGGTCACTGGTGATAAATTTTTTAGAAACAATTTAATTCTCCAATTAAAAATAGCTACATTAAGATGTTGCAGTAAGCTGGCACCTCTTTTTGAAAGGAAGTTCACTTATTCCTTGCCTTAAAGGACCCAATGATAGGAAGCCATTGAATTGTTTGCTGCTCAATGGTTATTTTTGCACAAGGACTAATTAGACTAGGATCTTCAGTTCAAAGAGGAATCCCAACCACTACAAATATCCATGCCAAAAGTAGGCTTCAAACCTAGGATCTGTTGAGCAGAGCACTAACAATCCAGTTATCAGCTCACTAGGCATCCATTGGAGAACTAAATGAGAAATTTTTTCTGTTTTTAACACTCAAATTTCTAGTTAAGATTGTTAGCTGATTTCTGCTCTATGGACACTCTTTGCAAGTGAGAACTAATTAGATCAAGATCTATAGTTCAAGGTAGGTTTCAAATCACTGAAAATCCATGCCCAAAATGAGAATTGAACTAACAAACTATTGAACCAAAATCTAGAATGGCAATTTGGATTTTGCTATTTGGGTGACAGCTCAACCTGCTAAATTTCTTAAAAAATCATTAATTAAAATAAATAAAATAACTAGTTTCAAAAGTTGAAGAGAATGAATGAATATCACCCTTTTCAATAACTTCAAGAATAAAAAGAGTCAACTTCCATGTTGGAGGTTGTTGAAAAGGAAATCTTTCTATTTAACAACTTTAATTCAGTGCGTGAAATGTTAAAAATTTACAGTTGAAAAAAATAAGATTAAATCCAACACTATGATGCAGATGCTAAATTACTGTGCCAAAATGGATTCATTTACTTGATGAGTCTTGATCTACACATAAATAATCTATTATTCTATAATAAATCCTAATGTGTTGGAATTTGGTTAAGTTTTAGTAATCCTTAAATCTTTTGAGATGCTATTTTGATAACTTGAAACTATTGCAAAGTTGTGAATGAAAATAAAATAGTATGTTTAAACCCGAAATTAAAATTTTTACTTTGCACGAATTTTAAAATTGAAATTTTATTTAAAATTTGTTATTTGGTTTGAAGTTTAACGAATTTTTTTTAACCTTATAGTTATTTAAAAATATAAATTTGAATTATATTTAACAGACTTTTTATTTTATGACTGGTGACGATATTTTAAGAGTGAAAATTAGGGGCATACTTTTACTTAATGTATTAATTTATTCAAATTTGATTTTTCATGCACTAAATTTATCGAACTTATTACAATTAAGTATAATGTAGAAATACATTTGAGGTATATATAAGTTTGCTGTTGAAATGTAAAAATTATAATAACATAATATTACAATTACAATGATAATGTGCGACTGCCTGATTGATTAAAATATGAATACTTTAGAAACTGATATTGTTTATGTTACTAATGCAGTTATTGCTAGTCTTTAGCTCTACACTGCCAACACTATATGTTTGCTTTCAATGTCTGCACCTTTGGCCAGTTAATTAAAAACAGATGTTATCCACATTATTGACTTAACTTTTTAGCTCAGTAATTAATCCCAGAATGATAACAGTATGAAAGATGTATTTTAAGGTATGTGTATTTACTTTATTAATTGAAGAAAATATTTTTAAAAAAATCATATACACATTATTGATAAAGAACAAACAGCAGCATTGATTAAATTAACTTTATAGCATTTAGATGTAAAACCTAACTACAGTAAGTAAATAAAAGAAAATACTCAAAAGCACAATACTCAAAGTCAGAGAATATGTGAAATTAATCAATTAACATCCCCTAATTGCAGAGGCAGTGGTCAAGACTTTCGATGGAATTTAGAGATTTTCCTTATCATCTGTTATCTACACTAATTTCATGGACACGAGAACAACATCATCAATTAAGGTTGGCTAGAGAACAGTATTGCATTTGTCTTAAAAATTGGAAACTGTACCAAACCCACCAAGTTGTAGTACTTTACCTGAATATTTTCATTAGGTCAAATGAACTCTTAATCATATATAATAATCCAACAAGCCTGATGAATTGAGCAACAAATCTTTCAATTTAACAATTAGAATTCAGTATTGAGCTAATTCAGCACAATCATTAAAAATTTACGGTTGAAAACAATAGCTTAGTCAATACTATTTGGAAAACTCAGTACAGGCAAGAAATAAAATTGTTTCATTTTTTTTAATTTAAGAAAATTAAACTTGACAAATGTGAAACAAACCAAAGAGAAGAAAATTTAAGTTATTATTTGACTCACTGGTATCTAACTACTTTCTTGATTCCAAATATAATTAAAACCCTTAGATCTAATTTCAAAAGCAGCTACCAATTTATAAATTAAAAACATGAATTTAAATGTTAATTGTATGTTCTAATTATTTCACAAAAAACTATTTGATAAATGTATTATAATAGTTAAAAGATAGTTATGTTTAATTTGATAGAAGTTAGAAATATAAAATTTGTCTTGTAGATAAAAAACATACTTTTCTAAAATGTTTCTGATACCAAAATCCCAGCATTCTTTCAAAGCTAATTGCAAATGTTAAAGTCATATAAAAAGCAAACATTTCTTGTTATTCTTTTATTCAATAAAATTATATTTCTTGCACAAATAATACTTATTACATTCTTGCATTTTATGTGTGCTTTAAAAACGTCTTCCATCCAATAATTAATACTAAAGAAGAAATATCAGTAGTGACATTATTAGAAAAAATGCCTACAGCAAAAATTTGTTAATTAACAAATCAGACTGAATAATATAATAATGAAAACATTTAAAATAACTGAGCACATGAAAAATTTCAATATATAAGTTTTAATATCCTTTTATTTATTAAAGTTTTAGATTATTAGAGTTAATGGCATGTTTTGTGAAAAATTATAACATAAAATTATTAAGATGGAAAACTTGAATGATAAATATACACACGAAATGAAACTAAAAAGTTTTGTAATTATTTATAACCATCAAAATCAGTGAACATAACTCAAAATAAAACATAACTAAAAATCTACTGAGCTATAAAAGCACATTTAAATACAAACTATGTACCATAAATAATTAGATTATGGCAGTTTAAAAAAGTAGTTTGACTTCCAATTTGATAATATGCAGAATTTATTTCTTTTCAAATAGGTTACATATAGAATAAAAAAAAACTAAAATGTTTTCTTTTTTTTTAAAAAAAAGAAAAAAACAATTAAAGTGAAAATAAATTGAGGATATATTTTAAATATCATGATAATCTAAAGATACTGATGAAAAGAACTAATAGAAATTTCTGAATTGAGCATTTCTTCATTTTTCAAATTTAATTCCATTTTATTAATTCTCATAACAATATATGTACATGAAAAGGGAAGCTTCAGTAAATAAAAGTAAGTAAATCATTAAGGTAGTGAAAAAAAAATATTATTTACATATATATATTCACTGGACAAGGATAGTATTTTTGGTAAATCCAACTCAGTGCTCTATCCAGGTGTCATAGAAAATTTTACAACGCAATTATACTTGTAGTTATATAAATAGGATAATTCATTTTCTCTAGAAGATAAATCTGAATACCAAACCATTAATAACAATGTTTCAAATAAGAGAAACTTTTCTCCTTTCTATTTAATCTATTTTAAATGGAACAAAATTAATTACAATTCATATGAAGAAAGAAACAAGCTAAGTAAGCAATTTTTATTTAACTGTTACTGACATTGTTTGATATTGAATAGCTTTTTGATATAATCACACAAGACTTCAGTTCTTATTTTTCAAATGTTAAACTGAAAACAATTTAGCTTACCAGATAGTGAGAAATCATTACGTCTACTTTCACTATCTCTTATTAAAAATGCTCCATGCTCATTCTCTGCAAGAAGGAGTTTCTTCTCTGCTTCTATCCTTTTTATCTTACCAAAGTACCACCTAAGTAGAAAGTAAAATATCAGTGTAATTTTTTTTATATTAATGCATATTAATAAATTTTTAAAAATATTAAATACTCAAATTTCCACCATTAAAAATTTTATACCAGATTAATTAAAAATTCAAAAAAATGAGACTAAATTTTTAATTTGCACAAAATGGAAACATACTAATTAAAAAGATTCTCTGTAAATTTTTTTAAATATATACAAATTATTTCATACTCAATTTTTCAGACGATTATTTTCAAAGCAATTTGTTCAAACACAAAATTAAGAAAAAACAACTATTTTTAAATCATGTATCAACATCATTTTTGTCTAATGCAGTTTGGTTTCAGTGCCAAAGTTTTGAGCGGAATTCACATCCTGAATTTCAAAGATTTAATACAGAACATATGAATACTTACATTTTCAAAACAAAACTAATTTTATCACTTTTTCCACATGAAGGCTGATTTGATCAAAACCTACAGTTTAAGATGGATATGGGTTTAATTTGGTTGTCAATATGTGATTATGTTTCACAAATGAATGCTAATGCAACTAGGATATATAGTGTATCTTAAACCACTGCAAATATCTGCACCCAAGGTGGAAATTGTCTCAAGTAGAAAAAGTTTTTTCTATATTTCATATGGAAATAGATTACGAATTATTTTCATAAATTTGAAGTTTCAAACCTTCATCAAGTAATAGTATAAATAAATGATAAACACAGAAAATTTATAACAGTTCTGTGAAATTATTTCTCTTTTTCAGACTAAACAAAAATATTCATTGAAATAGTATATTTATAGTAGTTTACATGATTGTGTGTGTGTGTACTATAACTTATACATAGTGAGTTGATTATAAATACTTTTATACACTATATATAATCAGAGTGGCCTCAAACCATTTTTAAAATATGAAAAAATAAGGAAGTGCTAAGTTTATAGTAAAAAAGAATTACTCAGGTATTAGAGATGAATTTCAAATGTCATAAGTATTACATAATAGCATGTTGCATAGATAATAAACAAAATTACTAATAATGCAACATAATAACTAGAATTAAAAATGTGGGTTGAAATTAAACGTAAAAAAATAATTTTCCACTGCTGCAACTACGTTTTTAATAAAAAAATAAAATATCTTATCATAAAGCTTACACTAAATGATATCTTATAAAAAATACTATCATAATTTTATCAAATACCAGAACTGAAAAAGCAATTTCTTTAAAATTGATCATTTTAATACTCTGATCTTGTTTTCATAACTATACCTGATTAATTTTGAGTTTCATTTTCAAAAATTCTAAGTATAACTAAAAATTAAAATCAATTAAGCAACTTAAATTCCAAGTATTTTTCATTGTGTATAAATCAAGATATTTTACTTTTTTCAAATTAAAATTTGGATGCAAATGTTATTTAATCAATATAATATCAATACAGAAATATACTTTTATGGGGAAAAATCAGATACATTTTCTTGTGGCATGAAGAAAAATAAACCATTCCTAACAATTAAACTTTTTATAACAGAAAATTTATATAATTTTTGAAACAAAAATAAATTTTTAAGGACAATTAATGTCAACTTCTCTCATAAGAAATATTTTTACTGAGCAACCAGTACAATGGGTTGTTTTACTTTGCTGTAACTTATTGCTGTTAAAATTAATATTACAAAATGAAGTTCAAGACCTTATTATCAGTTCTGTCGATAGTCATACATTAACAAGTTATAAAACTGGCAAATCATCTTTCTTTACATTCAATATGCAGCTATATTTTGCTTCAGCATAAATGCATATAAACAAGGCAATAATAACTTTTGATATATAAGGATATATAAGTAGCAATGAAGACTTTGATAATCCTGGTACAAAAATATGAAACAAAATTAAATGTTTGTGTGACATATTTGAATAGTTTCAATTATTTTCGCTTACTAGCTAATAAATGGGGCTTTTGCCAACTATCTAATAAACTACAGCCTCTTCCATATCATTGGCTCTACAATCCATCACTTCAAAGCATGACTTATATAAGATGGATTATACTCTCTCAGAATAATCTTTAAAATATCTACTTTTAAACATATAACATTAGCAGAATCTGGTAAATAGGAAGTCATACATGATTGGCAGAAGATTGGAATTACATACACATTTTAAGAATGAATTTCACTCAAATAAATAGCATCAGATCAGTGATTGGAGGGTAATAAAAAGTGTGGTCCCAGCTAGAATTATATTTATAGATCAAATAACCATTATACCTGATATATGATGGATTGCTATTACTTATGATAGCAAATTTTATAATGGTTTCGCCCTTTAGACTATCTTGCGACATAGTTTAGATATTTAAAAACTCTTTCTACCATTAGCATGATTTTCCAAGGTTGCGAAATAAAAAGACCTTTCAACAATTACTTTTGATGTAGAAGATGGCCTAAAAGCTGAAGGTCATTATAAATCACTACCACATTGCTTTTTCTGAGATGATGGATGAATGTGGCCCATTTTATAAACAGGTTTGTGGTGGTATGATGTGGGTAATGCTATTTGCCTCTGTGACTTGGTTCACAGGTGCTCACCCCAAGTAATGATAATTGAGTAACAGTTTCTGGCCTTGTTGTGGCTAAGGGTGTGAAACTCAATAACCACTGTTTGGAAAAAAATAAATAGTGGGGCTGTGTTCTTGATTCAAGTTAGAGCAGGCATGTTGACTATATTTGTGAAAAAATTGTTAAGACTTTTTTGTTCTTAAGAGGCTGACTGATTGCAAATGAGGTAGCTGCAGTGACATTATAAATCAAGCTATTCATTCAATCCATTTTTAGCTATTCTAATGAAGTTTTGATATCTACTGCTCCTGGTACCATATAGAAATTGAATCTATCTAGAACCAAGTGCCTTGTATTATAGCAAGTGCTATAAAGACCACCCGCGATAATAGCAATGCAGTGTCAGACTCACAACCTGCCACTTAAAAGCATTACTGAAAAAGATGCATTCAGTATCTTTGAAAAACTGGTTTAGTTTGTTTGTCGCTCAATGGTCATTTTTTGCACATGAGGGCTAATTGGACCAGGACTTACGGTTCAAAGTGGATTCCAAACCATTACAAACATCCATGTCCAAAGTGGGATTCAAACCCATGAATTGTTAAACCGAAGGCAAGAGAGCTAAACATTCGGCTGCCAGCTCGGTCTTCGAAAAACTGGAACACCTGCCAAACAATACATTCTAGGGAGGGTATGATGTTAATGTACAGAGATACCTTAAAACTTAAAAAGGGTTCATACAATATGCATATTCTATAGCAATTGATCTTGACATTCACCGGAGCTCTTAAATTCTTTATGGACCTCCTTGTCCCCTGAATTTCAGTGAGCTCTTGGATCATTTGAAGATAGATATAAATGTTTGTAAGATTCACCTTAATAAACAACAGATTTTTTAAATTGTTTTACCTAATACTGAAAATAAATACCACAGATATTCATGGTTAAGATGTCTTTACAGATGGATCCATGTTTGATAAAGATGGTGAGGAAATTAGAGTGCATTGTGATGGTTTTTCTTGTTATGCTTTAATTTGGGCTCACTCTACACATTTACAGCAGCAAAATTGGTGCTATTAATATCCTATTAAAGCAGCTGTCTGTGTGGCAGTCTTATTTCCATCGAGTGGTTATCATGTCTGACACTATATAGGCTCTTCACTCAATTGCAAACAAACAATATACAGATAATATCTACATTTTGCTGCATAGAGATCTTGTAAGGTATTTATCTGTTTCTTTCCAGTAAATTCCAGTTCATCGTGGGATTCCTGAAAATGAGACTGCTAGTTTTTTGTCAAAAGAAAGATGTAGAGATCCTTCAGACCTTTGAATAGTCTTTCTTTCCATTCAGTAAAATTAATGATTAAGGAGTCAGAGCCTACTCCTAATTTTCTTAGAAGTGCAAGTGGAGCTTTTTTACACCTTTCTAAAGGCCATGATTGTTTCCGAGCATATTTGCATCAGTTTAAACTTTGGAGTTCTCCCTTGTGTAAACAAGATCAAAATTTTGACACTAACCATAATTACTCTTGTCCGGTACTTGTATTTTTAATATGTGCTGTTAAGAGGTGTTGGAAAGCCAGAGAACTTATGGCGTCATAGCCGATTTTCAGGGCACTTGTAATGAATAAATGATATGGAGCAGTCTGATATTTTTACAGCATGCTGTAAAAATATTAAGCTTATATTAATATAATTTTAAATATATATAATTCTAGATTGATTATTTAAATAATTAGCACATAAATGTTTTGTGGATTTGAAACAGTAATTGAAGATTGCTTGGTGTAAGCTTATAATAGATATCTCTCACTCTTCACTCGGACATAAACAAGGATTGAAACTAAGGGTGATATCCCTATTACTAATTTGAACATTCAATACACAATTGTTAGGTAATGATGGTTAATTTGCATTTCAATGCATAATCCTTTTATCATTTGGGTGAACAATATTTTATTTTTAAACAAAGAGCCATTTTCTTCATAATTTCCTTTAAAGAAATTTGTAAGATCAGAAATAGAAAAGATTATCACAATATAAAAACTTTTTCAATTACATTAAATTTTTAAATTAATTAATTTAATGCAATTATTTTAATTAAAATTTCATGTATCAAGAGATGTTCAATTATCCTAATTATCTGGGGGATGAATATTTATAATTTGCTTATTTTTGTTCCCAAGACAACAAAAGGCTTGTATGAAAGTTGTTTCAGAGATGAAAATACAATAAAATGAGAAATTATTACCAAATAATTACAAATTGAGACATAATTACCAAATTGCATTCTTGAATAATGTTACATACATATCTTTGTTATAAAAACTATGTATTATTATAAAACGTGCAATGTTACAAAAAATATGGCTAATCATTGGGCCTATATTTTTATTTTAATGCCTGCAATCGCATTATTTTCTACAAAAAATAGACAATCTTTTTTTTTCACTTGAAATCTTTGGTGCTTTAACACTAACCTGCCAATATTATGCATTATATCCATTTCTCATTAGGTTAGCTAGCCTGATGTTTACAATCAGATTTGGAGAATTTTCTTGGTTACTTTAAAACTTTACAACAAAAAATTAATTCAGTAAAAAAGTATTTTCCTTCATCTTGTATTCTAATATTATATAATACAAATTTGTTTAATTTGTTATATTTGTGAAGAAAATTTAAAAACAAAATAACTAATTTATAATGCATTTTAGATTTCAATGGAAAAAATTTAAAAATTTTCATAATGATTTTCATAATCCCGATGATTTTCATAATTTAATGAATCATGAATTAAAATATATAAAATAAATGAAAGCTGTATTGACGACAATTAATGTGATGATAATGAACATAATGATTCATTTTTATCATCAGATAAAAATAAAGAAAATTATGAATAACACAATCAATTTCAATGAAAAGTCCTATGATACTTTTTTAATAAAGTAGTTCTTTTTTTAGAACCTTTACTTCATGTTCTAATATTTTACAACACTATAACTTTCTAGTTCCTTGATGATTATTTGGTAGACCCTTACATCATGCCAGATCATTTGACTGGTGCAACATACCGTATTTTCTTGGAACAAGTGCTTCACAGTTTATTGCAGTCTGTTCCCCTCTCCATCCTGAGAGACATGTAGTTTATGTACGATGGAGCCCCAGCACGTTTTTCTATCACGGTCTGTAACTTTTTGAATACTACATATCATGCATGATAGATAGGACATATGGCTGGCTTCCTCGCTCACTAGACCTCAACACAGTGAATTTTTACTTCTGGGTTTACACGAAATCTTTAGTGTTCGAAACACCTTTGGACTCAATTTAAGATCTCATGGCTAGAATCACTATTACCTGGTGCAAAATTAATACGGCATCAGGAATCTTTGAGAGGGTGCACCAGTCGTTCCTTTGCCAGTGTCAACTGTGCAACGACACACATGGGCAACATTTTCAGCATTTGCTGTGAGGATTTCACTAAACAATAAATATGATTGTGAAACTTTTGGTATTACTCATTCGCTTACCCAACACCGTTTTAAGTGTTTGGCAAGCAATTTTAAGTGGTAATTCCTATTTTCTGTCTCTCAGAGTGGAATGCGATCCTATGTTCTTAAGTAATTATTACTTGTATGAATGGATACTATCACCCCTCTAAATTTGTAAAAGCAATTTAGAATCACTCACTTTCTCTCTCTCTATATATATATACATAAATATACATACATACATACACATACTTATACACGCATGCATACACACACACACACACACACACACATATATATATGTATATATATATATATATATATATATATATATATATTATGAATATCATGAGAGTACTATATATTATAAGATAAAAGAGCTTTTATTAGGAAAGAAAAAATTCATATTTTTTAGAGGAAAATCTTTCTTTATAAAAAAACTATTATTATTCCTTCAAAAACTATTATTATTCTTTCGATGCTAAGCAAATACACAATATACATGTTAGGTTATTTTATATCCAAAACAGATAAAAAGAAACATGAGAAATAAAAAATTTAGTAAACATTATGCTTTTATAAGTTTAAGTACATTAATAAAAATATTTTTAATTTTATTTATTTTTGCATTACAGAATAATCAAGTTATTAATAAATAAAATTTATAACAATAGTAGAATAAAAGTTTTTTCATTTCAGTTTACCTTTTTTGTGATATATAAGCCAGAACAAATTAAATACTAATATTTTCAGAATGTGAAAGCAAGAATAATGAATTTCTATTATATTTTTCTAATTTCAGCTCAACTTTACATTTTTTTGTTGATGTTTATTATGAAAAGTGAATTTGAAAATAATGTAAAAGATTAAATTATTAAATTACTTCATATTTATTAAATACTGGAAAACAGGCTGAAGATCATAGTCTCTGTCAGCAGAAGACCAAAATCTCAGGTATCAGATGAAATCAGACATTCAAATACCATGAAAATTATAGGCAAAATGTTGAATATGTTAAGATAAGCTTGCATAATAAAAGAAATTCCATAATTTTCTTCCTTCTCTCTAATATTTTAGGGACCTGGTTCTTCAATAAGTGTGCTCTTGACATAGTGAGAAATTTTTTCAGTAAATTGTCTTTTTAACTCTACACAGTAGAGAGAGAAAGACCATAGTAAATACATTTAAGCTAAGAATTCTTTTCAATTTGATGATCACAGAAAAAATTTCAACAAAAAAAATCATAATTTGTTGAAAAAATGTAACATTATTACGATACAGTAAGATAATTCAGGGAAGGTAGAAAACAATTACTTTTCTGGACAGTTAGTTTATCCCATATAAATTGATTAAAATTACACAAATACTATTTCATAGCATTTACATTTTTCTTCCCTTAAAGTAAATTCTAGTTTAGGTAAATAAACATAAGAAGATTTGAAATTCCACAATTATAGGTAGATTTTATACAAAATAAGACTCCCAAGTTTTATTTCAAAAATCTATAAAATAAAATTTCAATTTAATCTTAAATATCATTATTTGATATTTCTTACATTCATTTATCTTTGTTTCTATGAATATAATTTTAAGTTGTGTAGACAAAAGCCAACATAACATAGTAACAAAAGTATGAAGCTAATTTGCATGGAAGCACAGACATACATACTTACAAACCAGTGCAAGCAAGCCCCAGACTTAACATAAGGTTAACAAGTTTGGAGTACTTGCCTATTAACAAGCGCCCTATAATTTTGAACCATGGCCAGGTGTGACCTTGTCACCTGGCCATGGTCATAATATCCAACTTTATCAATATTAGTTGAGTTGGCACACTCCTCTACACATCCATGCCACAGCAGAAGAACTTTGGACATCACAGATTAAAGTGGACACTTCCTCAACCTGTAAGGCTCCAGCAATACAATGAGGGATAATGTGGTCACCCTCCCAATCACTACTCCTAGCAAATGATGTTTCTCTTTGTTGATCTTAATGGGAAGTGGTGTTAAGCTACTGAGTCATTGGAGCTCACACAGACAAATTGACCAACTGTCAGAAATAGCATGTCAACTAACTATTCATTGTATTGTTAAAGTATACTAGTACCAAAATATCAAAATAATAATTTCTGAGAAATCAAACAGTAATATCCAATTTCAGTAATATTAGTAGTAAATTGTTTTAACTAATTGCCAAAATCTAGACAAATCAATGTTAACATAAAATATAAATGTTACAGTGAAAATGAGTCTAACACAAGTGAAGCTAAATTTAATCTATACAAATTACTTGTGGATGAATAACTACCCTACTAAGGATCAATTCTTAGCATTATTATTGATGATGAAATTCCAATCTTTAGCTTGTTTGTTGCTCAGTAGTCATTTTAAGCAAACAAAGGCCCACTGTAAGGATAGGATCTTCAATTTAAAGAGTATCTCAAACCACTACCGATATTCATAAACAAGATGGTATTCAAAAATCATTGGACAGAGAGCCAGAGCATAGCAAGCTCCTATTTTCATGACTGTAACCATTGCTAGAAATAACAACCTTTTCATGGAAACTGAACTTTGAAGCTGCAGTAGAACAAATTAATTTTTACCTGAATTACAATAAATATTACTTTAGTTGGAAAGTACATATATTATCGAAGAAAACTACTGCTTGAAAGCACATACTATAAAAGAAAACTACTGCTAGCTACTTGTTTTGTTCTCTATGAACTACTTATATATATATATAAGATATAAATTGAAAAAAGGTTTTAGGACATATAAATGGAAGTTAAAAATTTTCTATTTTTAATATTTGTAGTCCAACTTAAATGGTTTTCAACACAACCTTGGTCAATATATCAAGACCTATAATAAATTCTGGGGGTGAACAAAATCTAGTTTATCTAAACTAGTTAGTGGATAAAAACAAAAATTAGTTAACGAATAAACTTTTGCCTGAAATCATTAGTTTCTACATTATGAAGCAATAAATTTTAAATCAAAATTTTGTTTTAACATTTTTTTTCTGTTTTTCTGAATAGTTTTTACAGGAATATTCATTTTTGATACTATGTACACCTAATGCCAAAGGTTAAATGTCATCCCATCTCATCCAAAACTATACATCACATTCAAGTTATTTCATTTATTATTTTTCTTTATTTATTCTGAACTATATTAATCATCTTTATAATAAAACACTAAGTTTTTTAAATTATATTTTTAATCACACATTTATCTATTAGTTAAATTACAGTTATTCATTCTTTATCTTTATATAAAGCTATCTCAACACAATGAAAAAGTGAAACTAATAGTTTTAAATGAAATGATGCCCCAAACGATATAAGCAAGTTATATTTTCTCCACAAAAAGTAAAATTGCTTTTTAAAACAACTCAAACATGCTTTGATTTGAACGTACTAAGTAAAAAAATATGCAGTTACGTACTTTATTTTTCATTGCATATTTGTTATTTTCTTATTCATTTATTGAACTGATATAATTTTAAAAAATTCACTGTGATAAGTATTAAAAGATATAAGTATCTTTTACTTTATAGGATGAGCATTTCACTATATTATAAAGAGAAAATGCACTACAGGAGACACACATTTTTATGAACCTTTAATTTACAAACACTCACATTTTTACGAACTAGTGGGAAAACCCTACCCTGACGCCAAATTAATTTTTTAAGAAATCAATAATAATTTCAAATTGCATTTACGAACTAAAATTTTGAAAAATCTTTTTGAGAACTTTTGTTTCTCTGTCAAACAATTTTCCTTTTTCTGTGTTTCATTATTTTCTTATGATCTGATATTTTTTTCAATAGTTTTTTTTTTCTTATATAATGCAGGAAAAATTTATTCATTCTTGAATAACAAAGTGACCTGTGCAGGCATTCCATACATTGAGGATACAGACATTTGATGGAAAAGAACTGTGTTGTCGAATATGACTCATATCTGTCTAGTGTGTAAAAATACAGAATGGGAAACACTGCTCTCTTCTCCATTCACGAGAACTGAAAGAGGGAATAACTTTTTAAAAGTTTGAGCTCTGTTATTCTGTAGTTAGTTTTATTTCATTTGAGCAACTTAATTTATGACATTTCATTTGTTGAGAGGATGATTGAGCCAGTTCCATTGAGGATTTGTCTCAAAGTAAAGAAGAAAATTCTAAAAGTAGATAAAAATATTAAATAAGACGAATTGCCAAAAAGAAATATTGAATTTTTAAGAACAGCCTTTCAACAATTTTAAAAACTCAGAAAAAATCTGTGAAAAGTTAACAGTATTAACAAAAGTGCTCGAAAATATTGTAGAAAAGCAAACCATCCTTAACTGGAAAGTTTTGCTAACTTGGCTGAGAAAAATTAGAGGAATGAGCATTCTTGTGGATGGTAGCATCATTAAAGAGAAATCAGACTGCTTTGCTATGAAGCTGAACATAAGATTTCAAAACTTCAAACAGTTGGCTTCAAAAATTGTGTGGCAAAAGTGGATAGATGAATAAATTTCAGAAATTGAATGTAAAGGAAAAATATTGAAATCACTACTTTATAAATATGTTCCAAAGGATGTTTTTCATGTGGATGTAACAGGTTAATTTTTTTTAAGTTCTTACCCGAAAGAACACATAAAATTTAAAAATGATAAAAAGTAATGGGGTAAAAAGCAAAGCAAAAAATAGCAGTGTTGCTCACAGCCAATGTGAATAGAAAAGAAAAACTACCTCTTTTTTATGGGAAAATATTTAAAAACTAGATGTTTAAAAAAGCTCAAAAACTGCCAGTTGCATATCACGTTAACATTAAAGCTTAGATGACTGGGACCATTTAGGAAAATTGGTGGAGAGGCTTAAATTGATGTTTTTTGTCAGAGAATTATTAAGTTCTTCTAATTGTGAATAACTGCTCACTAAAAAAAGTACCATATCTTGAATCAATTCATGTTGAATTTTTCCAAACTAATGTAACTTCTGTCTTACACCTCATGGATCAGAGCTTAATCAACAGCATCAGGAGCAAAAATCATACGATACATTAACAAAAGATATTATGAGGTTGGAGTTAAGAGTGGCTTTATGAAATTAACCTTCTCAGATAAATGCATTTGTCAATCAATATTTGGAATGATGTTAAAAGAAAGACAAGAATGAAAACATTCCAACATGCAGGCTTTGTTAAAGAAACCACAGTAGCTGGAGAAATTCAAGGTAATTCACCTGAAAATGAGTCACATATATATGATATCCAACAAAAGAAACCCTTTGCAGCCTGAAATTTTTTTCAAGGATTCCTTGAATATTTGAGGATGATAAAATTACTGAAAGTATAATGAATGAGTGCGAAAAAGAGCTTTTAGAGATATTGAACTAAAAATAATAATAATAATGTAGAAGAAAAAACAGGAAAATGTAGTTTACAAATTACAAATTGAAAAAATGGAAAATGTAGTTTTAAACAGAAAAAGCTAAGTGATTGCTTTCCCAGATTTTTTCCATCAATCAAAAGAAAGTATTGTTTTTATGAATGAATCTTATTTTGCATGTGTTTTTATAGCACATTCTAAATAGTTTTTTCTAATATTTTATTTATTAAGAAAAACTAGTTTGGAAAAAAAAAAAATCAAGTCTTAATAAACTAATTATTTTTCTTTTTTAAGAACTTTCTATTTTACAAGCTGTTTTAATAGTCCTTGCAAACTCATAAAAACTAGAATCTAAATTAGAATTTTTTTTCGAAAGCAAATGGTTATTTTTAAACCTCAAATAAAAAAAATTACAAATAGAAAAATTTAAAAAGTATTTAAGTGCACTAAAAAATCACCATGCTTAATATTTTTCTAAATACTTTGAATTGTTCTTACTAATTTATTCTATTCATATAATTTAAAGGAATACTAAATGTATTTTCAAGAATAGAATACAATGTAAATTTAAAAATATCAGTTAAAAATACTTCAAACTCTTATTATAAGTATTAATAGTCAAGTATTGAATATTTCTTTGTATTGTACTTTTCTAAATGGCAGGAACAGAAAGTCTATTTAACTTTCGAAATAAAATTTACCTTATAAAAATAAGTGTGTTGGTGATCATTTTGAAAGCAGGACCACTTAAAAAAATTGACTACATAATTTTAAAAAGCACCTTATTTTCAAGATAGCATACTTTTATGGCGCATAAAAGTTTGACATGCAGCTACTTTATTAAGATATTTAATGCAATCAAAAGATTAAGTTGAATAAATAAAAAAAATAATGGCAAAATTTCAGCTATTAATTAGTGGGATAAATAATTTTTAAAAACATTGTTTTGTCTTTTTTACATACAAAAACTTAAAAATAATTAAATGACGGAAGAAAAATCAATTGATGCAAGATATTTTTGACAAATTCATTTGCAATTCTACATAACAAAAAATATGTGAATAAAACAGGGCCATTTTTGATTTCCAGCAAAAAATTTAGTGTATTACTTTGAATTGGTTCTTATTGATTTATAGCCATATTTACAGTTATAAAAAAAAATCGAAGTTTTTAAATTATGTAAGAATATTTTTCTGCTAATTCATTTAAAAGTGTTATATTTTTTCATAATTCATTAAGCTGTTACAATTATGAACTTAACTGATGAAAAAACAAAGCTAAATCATTCAAGTTTAATTTGCATAAAAGTATAAAAAAATGCAAGAAAAAAAATTTCCTCACAAAAAATATTTTTAAAAATTTAGAAAATAAGTATGCAAAGTTACTTGGAAAGAACTATTGCAAGCTTTAAAAATTTTTAAATAAAGAAACAAGGTTATATTGCTTTTTATCATAAATATTTCAAAACTTCAAAATCATTGTTCTTTATTCACTAAAAATAATAGCTTTTAAATTTTTAACTTTTTATGATAAGCCAAAATACTACTTCTCTAAAAATAGTGTATTTTATTTCTAACATAATGTGCAGTAAAAGCTAGTTAATATTTATCATGTAAAAGTAAAATTACTATTTTGAACTTAATAATTCAGAAATTCTTACAATTATAGAAATCATAGGAAAAATAAATTCTTTTGTCTGGAGAGTGAAACCAACATTGCTCATCTCATGTGTTTTTGGAGGGATAGGGAAAAACTGAGGTGAGGAAATAATGAAAATTTCACAGAATCAAGATCCTCTCAAAAATAATTACATTAACAGGAGTATATATTTGTCCCTCTAGGCACTTTAGCTCAAAGTAGATTTTAAGAAACTACAAGTATATAAACCCAAGATGGGAAAACTCTGAAGTATTGAACTGAAAATCTGATGATCATTTAGATTGCAAACAGACAACTTCTTTTCAAGGCTATTATACCAGAGGAGAGAAAATATCATATAATTTTATTCAAGGTATTGTAATTACACTAAAGTTATTCACAAATTAAGGAATCCTTTACTTTCATTATCATATTAATTAAAACATGATTATCAATCTCTTTAGAAATTAAAAGTTTTTTCTACTTTTTTATAATTTGTTTACAATTAATTTGAAAAATTATAGAAATTACAAATAATGTGGAGAGTACATAATATGAGATAACACACCAATATAATTAATTGTAAAACAATTCTTGTAGGTTAGCCATCACTAAGAAAGTCAGACAAAATCGCTAGTAATAGAGGTTAAGAATGAAATTAGTTCACAAACACAATTAAAATAAACAGATTTATGCTGTTTTAAATCCCTTATGATCAATTTAATTGTTCAATAATTTTGAAAACATACTTTTGTATTATGTTCCAAGAAAATTTTTTTTAAATGTTTTCATAATAACTGTCACATATATATGATTGTGAATAGCAGATTTTCTATTTATATTGAAATGAATTGGATAAAATCATTTTCTTAAATGTTTTTCACTCAGATATTTGACTTTTAATATAATAAATATTGTGAAATAACTTCAAACTAACTATCATGATACTTTGGGTATATTTCATTCTAAAATACTTAAAACGCAGCATAATCAATGATAAATTAAAAAATATTGTCTGAAAGATTTTTAAATGCATTGTTAATGATAATTCATTAGAAATAAATATTTCTAGTGCACAATAAAATCAGAACAAAACTACTTATACTATTGCATAAATGAAATTAAGATTAAGAAAAATATAAAATATAATTCATTAGAATAACAGTTGATTTATGATATTTTCTCTAAAAAATAATACAGTTTAGTTTTAAATCAAAAAAATATATATATTCTCTAAAAAAACTAATGAAAGCATTAAATTCAGAAATCTTAAACAACCACACTTTAAAAATCAAATTATTTACATTAAATTTGGATTTTAACAAAAGTAAAAATTAAGTGATCAATGTAATGAAATTCTTGTAACAAAATAAATAACCATGTAAAATAATTAGAAAAGCACAAGCTTAAAAAAGTTTTTCATCTTTAAAAAAAAATTTTAATTTGTGCAAATTGCTTAATATGGGTGGTTATTGAAATCATATAAACATCTTAGATTTATAAACAATAATGCATTAATATAGCATAGGACCACCTTTGGCATGCAAGAAAGCTAGGATTTGCCAAGGAACCAATTCATACAAGTGCTGAGTAGTGTTAAGAGGAATGTAATATTCTTAGAGATATTAGTGAAAGTTCTGGAAGAAAAGCCAGTACAGGATATGAATTTTGGATTGAATTCTCTAAAATAGACCGTAACAATTCATTTATATTGAGACTGGATGACTGCAAGCAAGGGAGATGCTTCTTTTTCATGTTCATAAAACAGTGTTTGGACAATCTCTTTACCTGGGACAGGAGCATTATCATTCAGGAAAATTTGATCTCCTGTAGGAAACAAAGCTCACATCATAGGATGGATATGGTCAGCTAAAATTGCTTTATACTTCTCTCCAATCATCCTTCCTTTCAGTGTTACAATTGGTCCACGATAAGACAGATCCACTTCCCTATACTTGACATTTGGAAAAGGACAATCACAATCATGCTTGTCCTGGAATTTTTCAAACGTGCAGCCATCCTGTTGTAAGGGAAAGCGTGAAAGATGATTTGTCAGAGTACATCACATTCTTCCACTTATCAATAGACTAGGTTTTGTGAGTGTGATACTGATGTAGACGATATTTGGTATTAACATCTGTAACAAGTGGCTTGGGAATTATTGCTCTGTCATTTACATTTTGTTTATGAAATTCTTCTAAATGCTATACATGATATTGCTAAATGCTATAATGCTGTAATTGATATACATAAATCCAGAAGCTGAATGAGTTCTATGATCACTTTTGGGGCAGTTGTTCACTTTGGACATTACAATCTGCTTCAATACTTCTCAGTCTCTTTCACTGAGCTCTTTCCATCCACTATTTCACCTTGCCACGCTGTGTGTATCCTATCACAACCTTAGAAACCATACTTCTAGGCCCACTTAAAGCCAGGGATGCTTCAGTCACACCTGCCCCAGCTAGACAGGCTCTTACAATTTGGCCTTAATGAAAGTCTGAGAGGTCCAACATTTTCTACCATTGAAAAATTATAAAACTTACACAGAACTTCAATAAAGTTAGTACATACTACCAGAATATATTCACTTCTATTTATACAAAAAATAGTAGTTATTATTAAATTTAATGTTTATTAATCGCAATAAAAACATCACTTTTATTCACAAGTATTTCCTTTATTTTGATAATCACCTATACATTGATTAATAAAATATTTAAAAGGATTTAATTATACTAAAAATTTACTTAATTTTTACAGTGTGTCCCTAAAGCTATTTTTTATTTAATTGAAAATCAAAATTAACATTATTAGGTTTTCTTTTTATTATTTTGCACATCAGTTATCTCAATTTATTATTACTCATTCATAGTTTTTGATTTTTAAGATTAGTATATTCATAAAATTTTATTCTACAAAAATTTACAAAAGCAATTTTACATACTTAGGAAAATAAAATTTGTCTTACATATATATATTATTGTACTTTCATTCTAACTATAAAAATGACTTTTTAACTATGGCAAACTTATTACAATGCATTAAAATAAACTGATTAGAAAAATTTCAATTTATATTTTGAAAACATTCATTTTTAAAAGGAAATAAAAATATATTTCACATTTTCTGGTGAATGAAATTTTATTCAAAAAATTATTCTTAAGAATTGTGAAAAATTTGAATTTTTCTTTATTTTAGATTAATAATTACTACATACAAAGCAACCTTCCTCAACAGAACAGTATGTTGTTCATTATCACACTGCGTAAAAAAAAAAGAGAGAGAGAAAAGAGAGTCATTTAAAATCTTTCTAATTACTGAAATTGCACATTTTGTGATTAGAGCAATTAAATTCCTTTTTAAATATACCAGATAACAATTTTTACATAACTAAATGGCAATAATTTATTGATAAAATATAATCAAGTTATTTTAATCCAAATTTCAAGTAAATATGAAAGTGATTTTGAAATTTCTTTAGAATTAATATCAATAAAATTCTCTGTTACAGGAACATTCTGATTATTATTACTTACAATGTTTCATACAAGAATGTGTATAGTAATCAGTAATATGAGAATCAAAAACGAGAAACTTCATCCACTGTCATGATTTCTTTTGCATGTAGTTATACAATATTTAAAGGGTATGTTCTAGATTATTCATATAAACATAGTACACAAAATAAAAAGAAAATGCATCAATAAACTAATATTAAACAATAAACATGAAGGCGAAAGATATAGCCTGCAAATGCAACATCAACTTCATTTAGTCACATGGTAGTCAAGATATATTTATTAAGATACTAGTTTGGCAAAGAAGCAAACAATAGGTAATAACTAGAGTTATAATGAAACTGAAACTAAAGTTATTATTATTCATACACCTAATTAACATTTTATCAGTAACTTCTGTTTTTTTCCAATCTTTCTGTGATGACTCTCAGTTATTACTTCCTAGGGGGTGGTGTCAGTCGCCTTCATGTGGTTCCCCCTGTTTTCACTAAACGACTCGACTCCTGTTGCTTCATGCAGCCTACTACGTTCTTTTGGCTTCAGGATCACCTTGCTGCTGCTTTTCTGAAAGGTCTTTTTCAAGGCCCGGACTATGGCTAAAGACAGGCTTAAAACGATTTTTTGGAATGCAGGTGGTTTTACAAACGACAAGTGCATCAAATTAAAACTTATTGCTTTTAATCATGACATTGACATTATGGGTATAGTAGAAAGTGGTGCTTCTACCCAAAATTTAAATTTTTTTCGTATCAATGGATATCAAACTTTTTGCTTAGAGAGATCTCGACAAGTGGCCTCTGGCATTGTCATATATGTTAAAAATACTTATATTGCTAGTATGACTGTGGGACACACTATGACTGCTGTGGACAAACTCGAGGCGGTGGAAATAAATGTTTAAAGAAATACCCAGCATTACCGAATTTTTGTCATGTACAATCCTCCCAATAACTGTCCAGATCTGGAATTCATTAATGATCGCCGCTAGAATAGACGCTCAATTTTAATAGGAGACTTCAATGCTCATTCCCGGAGATGGGGATACAATGACACAAATCCAGCAGGTCATATTCTTGAAAATTTTATTGATTCTACTCAAGCAGATTTTATAGAAAACTCTCAGAGACTTCCAACATTTCTGACCTACAGGGGAGTGTCTTCTCCTCCTGACTTATTAATTGTCCACACAAATGTCTCAAGATATACTACTCACTCTCTGCTACCTGCCCCTGGTGGAGCTGGTCACAGCCTCTTGGTGGCCACTTTTGCTATTGAACAAAATGGACATAGAGAGATTAGGTTCCCTCGTTGGAATTTAAGAAAAGCAAACTGGACAAAATACAAATATCTGACAGACTCACTTATGAAATCATAGTTGAAAAAAACCCTTTTAACTGGAAACTTGGCTAGTATTGTTGAAACTTTTACTGAAATTATTTTGGCCTGTGCCGAACGTTGTATACCTAGAGGACAGGTGAGGAGATATTTGAACTCAAGTGTGGGTTAAGGGCTTTAACCAGGAGCAAGAGTCCCAGACCGGATAATATTGTATCAGACTTCCTGGTGAACCTGGGAGAGGGCTCTTTGGATGGACTGCATAACATAATTAATATGTCTTGGACTAGGGGCCTTCCAAGTCAGTGGCGTAAGGCCGAAGTTATTCCAGTCCTGAAGAGTGGTAAAGACCCTGGGGATATCTCTAGCTATCGACTTATCTCTCTCACAAGCGCTACCTGTAAATTGACAGAGCACTTAATTTCAATAAGGCTCAAATTCCTGGAACCAGGGGGTACATGTACCTTCCTGGGGCTTGAGCAGCCACCAGGCGCGTCGGCAAGTGGTGGATAGCCGAATGTCCTGTAGGAATGACAGGATAGCCTTGAATATAGAATCAGAGGCCGCGAACCAGCTCCCGTAAACCCTGGTGTTATGCGATCCGTGCCTAGGGCTAATTGGCACCGCGGTATTGGTGTCTTAACAGAGCCTCTAGTTGCTTGGCAAACTTCTAGAGTAATTTGCCTTGCCCAGTAACTCAGGCAATGCTGGGTGGACTTATATTACCTGAGCTTTTTAATTGTTATCTTGTAGCTGAAAAGACACAAGAAGTAACAAACCTTTCTGCATTTGCTGGTGAAGCCTCTAAAGTAGACCTTGCTGAAAAAGACAAGGGAACTCAGAGGCAATCTTGTAAAGGGGCAGCAATGAATCCTTCATTTGAGGTAGAAATGACCTCCAAACCATCTTCTGGTGAAAGTCAGGAAGCTATTCCTAGCATGACTGACTTTCTGACATGATGGGACTGTTTCAGCAAGACCTTATCTGCTGGAAATGCCATATGCAAGAGGAAACAGCAGAGCATGTCATTTACAAATGTGAGGCTCTTGCCCTCCCTAGATTAACTTCTTTAGGCTTCATCCATACTAGAGAGTTACACCTAGACTCCATTAAAGGGTTTTTGGACTTTATTAGTAAAGTGGGTGACCCGAGCAACTGGAACTAGGAAACATTGGGTTTGGAGTTAATGGTACAAAATGCTGATAAAAGCAGAGGTGCCTAATGACATACAAACCCAATTTTAAGAAGAAGAAGAAGAAGGCTCAAATTCTACTTGGAAAAGTATTCTTGCCTGTCATATAGACAAGCAGGCTTTCAAAAAAACAGAAATACAGTTGAACCGGTGACTAGACTTACACAGCTGATTAAGGATGGTTTTCATCAGAAACATGGTTCCAAGGCAGTCTTTATAGACTTCAAAACCACTTTTGATAGAGTGTGGAGAAAAAAACTGCTTAAGAAAATTATAGACATGGGAATCTGTGGAAACATGTACAGTTGGATCAAGTCATTTCTGACCTAGAGATTTATCAGAACCAGGTTTGGTGGATCTGTCTCCTCCTACAGACAAATTTAACAGGGACTTCCACAGGACTCTGAGTTGAGCCCTTATCTTGTTCAACAGCATGATAAATGATGTAATCCAGAGGGTTATGGATCTTGGTGAGGATGTTAGGGCCCTTCTTTTTGCAGGTGATCTGGTCATTTGGTCAACCAGCAGAGATTTGCTGCACATCCAGCTTTCCCTTAACGGGGCTTTTGGAAAATTGTTTCATTGGTCTAATGAGAATCAAATGATAGTAAACAGTGATAAAATCTTTAACCAGCTTTTTACTTTGAGTACAAAACCCTATGCTATTAGTTTATATTATGGTCCCTATCGTCTGTGTAAAACAGCTAAAGCCAAATATCTGGGCATCACTTTGGAAACAAAGTTGGAATAGCCAAGCTGTTGAAGTTATAGACATCGGAAAATCCAGAAGTAAACTTTTAAAAAGACTTGCAGGAGCAAAGTGGGGAGCTTCACAAGACTTACTCTGCACTACCTATAAGTCCTACATTAGACCTGCAATTGAATATGGAGCTGAGCTCCTGATTACTGCATCAGATACTATCCAGAAAACTTTGGAGACTGTTCAGAATAATGTTCTTAGACTTATCTCCAGTGGGGCTTCACCTACACCTATTGAGGCAGTGCAAATTCAGACTGGTTTGGAGCCTTTGGCAGATCGAAGACAAAGCGCTGCCCTGAAACTCTCTGAAAGGCTTCTAAGGGATGATGGTTTCTGGAAAAATTATATTCCTGTTTTCCTAAGACTGAAAACACAGAGAACCTTTTTGACTTTTACCAGGGAATTGTCAGATAGGTATAAGATCCCGGGTACAGATAGAGTGCCTTTGTTTAGACCCCCTATCTTTCAAAACCATATTTATAGAGCTGGTTGCCATCTAGACCTGATACTATCTGTTAGTAAGAAGGTTTCCACTGATTCTGAGCAAAGGATGGCTACCCTGGCTACTATAGATGAGCATTATCCATCATCTGTTTGGTTCCATGTATATACAGATGGTTCAGCTGTGTATGTCATTAGAAATGTTAGCGCAGGAGTATACTCTAAGAGTTTCAGGCTTTGCCAGGCTGTTGGGAAATACTATAGCAGCTACAATGGTGAAGTGGCCGCTGTGCAATTAGCACTAGAAGAAATCAGAAAGGGTAATGAGAACAATATAGTATTTTTTATAGACTCTAAGGCCACCATCAAGTCTCTCTCTTCAATTGCTCCTAGCACTATTGGGTCTGTTTATCTCTGTCAGATGGCAACTAATTCTCTACTAGAAGAGGGACGTCAAATTGTGCAATGGATACCCAGCCACTGTGGTATCGTGGGAAATGACGCAGATAACAAATTGCCAAAGGCTGGCTCAGATCTACAACAGCCTTCTCCAGCTTTGAAGTACCATACTGTTAAAAGGCTTATTAAGTCAAATATAGCTTCCTATCGTAGAAAAAATGTTTACAAGATGTGCACAAAAGGGAAAGCATGGGCTTCCTTACTAACAAAGTGTATTCCAGGCTACCTCCACAGAGCTGTAGGAGTGGTTAATTTTCGCCTTCAAACGGGGCATGATTATCTTCAAAAACACCTTCACCATTTGGATTTGAAGGACTCTCCGATCTGCCCTTTTGTGGACTAGAGGACATGACTGGTGACCACCTTTACACTTACCCTGGACTTTCAGACGTCACAGTTAGAAATTCTGCGGAAGATGACTTTTCATTTACCTCAAGATTGTATTGGGCTGCCAGACAGAGAGTGATGGTTGAAAAACCAAGGTCGGGCATAGGATAAAAAAAAATGTTATTACCTCCTGATTCAAGTCATTAGAAATTTTCTTTTGTAGTGAGATTTCATTTTTAAGAAACTGATAGGTCCACTGATTACAAAAATTTACAACACTTGGCAGAGAAAGAGAATTTTGGAACATATATTTTTCATCATTAAAAATCATTAACAGGGGTATGCTAACAATTTTCAGTAATAATACTTTTTTTTCTTGTATCTGTTAAGGTATCTACCTGAATTCTACTAAAATGGATTTCTTAATGACATTTCTATCTACATGTTACTAAACAAACATTCTTGATAACTTCTAGTGCATACAGAAGTTGGTTGCAATTTTGATATCTCTTGCATGTTAGAATATGTTGATTGATATCAAAGTTTTTTAAAGATAAAATTGTAATTTGTTAGATTAGAATTACAAGTTTGACATTAGAATATCTAGTTAATTTAATTTGAAGTTAAAAGTATAATCAGTATTTAGAAATCCAAACTATTAATTATAAGCTTGAAATAAAGTTGAAAAATAAACTTTATATTTAAGTGCTTCAATCGAGTGGTACAGAAAATAAAATTTACTTTTTCTTTAATCTGTAGTTTGCAGAAGCTAATCTCTTATAAAAGTGACACAATAGTTTAAGTCAATGCATTCATTTTTTTATAAGTTGGTTCAAATGTATTATACACATTACTTTAAAGTTAAATTAGATATTATGTAAAAACTTTGAAATAAATACTTTGTGCTGGTTAATTACAAAAAATTATTCTCCACATTATTGACTTACATATATTCCCATGTTGTTGATTTTATCCAGGAAATAGAGAATATTTTTAAAGGTGTTTGTTTTGTTTGATTAACTAAAAACCAAGTGCTCTAAAAACCATGTGAACAATGAAATATTCACTTTATTGATTTAACTATAATGCTCAATTAACCTATGGCCAGTAATTACCTATGCAATTCTTTGATTAATTAAAAACCAAATATCATAAAAGCTGCAGTTATTGATTTAGCTTTATTGCACAATTGCTGACCCTGCTCAATAACATGTTAATTTTAAGGTGTGTGCCATTGGAGGTGTTATTAAATCCCAGACTTGTCGATCATGCATGACCTTTATTTCTTGATTCACAACATCAATCCAGTTTTCCTGTTCATTATTTTTAATGTTTTTTTTTACAGGTATTGGGAATTTTAATTTCAGACTTATTTCACGACATAGTTTACTTAAATCTAAAATTTTTACTGCAGAGTGGTCCCTTCCTGCATGTACTGAAATTAAATAAGTTCACACTGAATTATTCTGTGTGCACAGTACATCTCAACATTTTTTAATGAACATAATCAAACACTTTGAGTACTTTCTTAGTCTGCAATAGGTATCTGTTTGCTCTTCATCTGGTCAAGGAACTGGATTTCTAATCCACAGAACAATGAGCAAGGAAATAACTGTTAATTAGACTTGGTTGTGTATAAGCATGTTAAAATTTTGTGTGCTAGTTTCCTGTGCTCCAAGATCTTTTGTTTCTTTTTCTTCCATTACTTGTTACCAAGAACTTAATATTAATTCTAACTGGTCCCTTATTTGGTGTATATTTTCTTCTGGTCCATGTTCTGAAAAGTCTGAAATAGTGAAAGTATTGATATTTAATAACCTTCTGATTTTGAATTTCAACTCCCTTTTTAGATTTATCAAATAAAACATTGGTAGCTCCTATTGAGTTGTGATCATAAATGAACTAGATATCCACTAACCTTTGGTTTGTTGATTTTCAAATCAAGCTTTTTAATAATTCTTTTAAAACATCAATATATGCTAGCATCCAAAGATCTTCAGGTTGATGGTTTCTTGATTGAAAATAGCTGGAAATCTAGTTACCTTTAGGATATACATGATTCCATACTTGGGTAAAACTGAAAAACATTTTCATTAGAACTTCAAGGAAAATTTACTAGAATGAAAGAGTTTTGATTCCATCCAATGCTGTGAGGTTGTATTGCTTAGACACTTCATTTATTTCTCATGACTAGGTGTTGATTATTCATGCTTGTTTTCTTGCTTGTCAAGGAAGTCACAAATTCTACATTACAAAATTCCATACCTAATCAGTTCATATCACAATAACTTTTCTATTCAGAAATCTTCCATCTCTGGTTTAGAATTGCACGAAGTTTTTAGAAAATATCTGATTCATTCCTAACTGGAGACTTTTTATGATAGTTACGAAATATTTATTTCCTCCCACAATCAACGAATCACTAATAGAATAAAAAAAAATTATCGCTCATACATTTTGCTAGCTACACACAAATTTGAAATTTCCAATTTTTGAATTTTATTTACTTCAAAAATAAAACTTCCTATTTCTATATTACAGATTCAAACACAAACATTTTTAGCATAAATGTAAAGAAAACAAGGCATATGGCAAAAACATTAATAATTACTATGACTCCAAATAAATTTCATGCATGTACACATCAGGTTACATCATAAAATCATAATTATAATTACTCAGCAATAATCAAGCTTTGTCCAGTTACGTTCAAGAACAAATTTGGTTCCTTAGACAATTGCTACTATGATATCTTTCCATCATCATTTCGTATTTTGTCTTGACCTAAAAGGTTTTATTCTGAAAATATTCAAACTCGTACATCGTCATGTGCAAGCAAAAACATAGAAGTTACACAGCAGATTTTAAACTAATAATCATAGGGTAGGCAAATAAAAAAATTTCAACAAACAGGTTGATATAAGGTGAAACACAAAGCTTGTTCAGTACAAAATAAGAAATGCATCCAGTGGACAGTTAAAAAATTTTATCCATTTCTTTAAATTAAATATTAACAAAACAAGTTTATTTTTAAAACATACCTAACCTTGTTTTATAGTTATTAAAAATGAAACATCAGCATATTTTATAGAATTTTTTTGGAATTATTGCTTTTGATGTATCTGGTGCTTTAATCTCAGTTTACTGCACTTTCCGATGAGGTGGATCAATAAACAAACCTTTTCCATAACAAATAGTTCTAAATTATTATACTTTTAATCAAACTGTATTTTTAATTTATGTGACACCACATTATCCGCAATATATATATATACATATATATTTGACTAATTATACAAAAAATTACTGTGAATTACATGCTGTTGCAGATTATATGATGTTTTTCTTTCTTTTACTCGAAAAAAGGTTCTTGCAGATAATATATGCCACTGTAGATTATACATAGGCCATGGTATCCTAGTGGTTAAAGCATCGGCCTTCCATCCGGAAGCGCGGGGTTAGATTCACAATGCCGCCAAATACCCACCAAGTACATGCACTATATGTGCTTGTTAAATCTGTGGAATCGAAAGTCCTGGGGTTGGTCATGGAGCAATTACCATGGATGCAATGGTCTGGAGAAAATTTTCTCTCCCTGCAGATCAATGTCAAAATTGAGAGAGTGGATCCTCTGGTAGGGCTATCCATCAGAAGATTTGAAGAGCAAAATCGTACTTTCCCCTTCATGGTGCACTGATTAAACGAAAGACACACACTACAGACTTAAATTCGCATTGCCAAGGCATAGCAAGCTTGCCTTGTCCAAGTGTCATAAGTAACAACAGACTATACGCAGGAAAATATGGTAACTATAGGCATTACCACACATATCAATCCCATTTAATTAATCAAACAGTAAAGTTTAACAAGAAACCTTTTATTTTAAGTGTTGGCCAAATTAAGTTTTTTTATATTTTACATTACTTTTCATATTTAATCAAAAAAATATTCTCATATGGTCAACCTAAACTTATTCAGCAACCCCCAAAAGCAAACATAATTTTAAAAGTTACACTGAAATTCATTTTGACATAACAGACTGTAAATAAACTTGAATTTAGTTTTTCCTGTTTCCAGTCACAAAGAAGAAAGTTTCAAGTTTCTTATTCTGCTTTCAGCAAAACTTGCAGTTTATAAAACAAATTTATCATATTGTTTTCATTATTTTATTTGAAATTATTATTTCCCTCACAGCGTAGATATGGCCATGTAATCATTCTGAGAACATCGTGGCATAAAGGTGCCAATGATTCTACAAGCAATGACTACATGAGTTATTTTATGTTTTTCAATAAATATTGGAATTGTATGTAATATTTTATGTTATATATTAAGTATATTGTTTATAAATATATCGTATATTTGTATTTAGATTTATTTAGTATGGCGATGTTGATTAATTTCAAAGTCTAGTTTTGTAAGAAAGTTTGTTTACATTTTAAATTTATTTTATTGCACATTTTAAATTGGGGCTAGATTGCACTACAGTGATAATTTTAAGGTGAGAACCACTGCCCAGTTAATTTAAATTTGAGTTTTCATAAAAATGTATTTTATTTACATTACAGATTTAGCTTAGTTGCCTGGTGCAATGCTGCCCCCAGTTTACCCCAGTTTTGAGTAAGCCCTAGATTGCGTTACACTATAGTATTTTGTTTTTCAAGGTGAGCACCATTGAATAATTAATTAAAATTAAAATTTTTATAAAAAAACATTTCATTAATGTTACAAATTTAGCTTTACTATCCAGTTTCACTCATTGTTGACCTTATAGTACTTAATTTATATTTATTTTTTATTATGTTATCTTTGTGAAATTGGTTTCTGGTTATTGGCATTTTAAAACTGTAGTTAAGTAATTATAATGAAATATTTGAAATTTAAAATAGTGAACAATTTTAAAGCTGAAGTTTAAACGTGATCGGTATTTGGTAGCCCAATATTGCATGTAGTGCATTAATTAAGGTTGGTGAGTTAACTGTGCAGTGCTTGGTGCAAAAATCAGAAATTGGCCCAAGCCCAAACAGTTACTCTGTCTTTTTATTAGTTCTGTAATATTTCTGTAGTAAATAAAAATAGTGAAATATTTGAAAATACAGCGAGATTGTGACATTCAAAGTTCAGATGAGTGTGATCAGGATTTTGTAAACCAGGTACTAGATGAATTAACATAATTTAGATAAGCAAGATAGCTATGCAGTGCCAAGCCTGCACTAGCTTATAAGATTTTACCATGTTTTGTTTTGAACATACATGAAATTAAAAATTTTTTGTATTAGAGAATAGGAAGTGAAAGGAATGAATAGGTGATAAATTGAATTTGCATTTTTTAAATTCTTCTGTAAGTATTGATTAGATGAGTACTTTTGCTTTATATGCTAGTCGATTAAAATTGCTGTTGTATGTAATAATTTACGTAATTCATTGAGTATTATGTAGAAAGATTTTACATACATATATATAAGTTCCCAGAAATTATAAAATTTGTTAATTAGAAACTCAATGTCTCATAAAAAATGGATATAATTTACATTATTGATTTAGCTTTTGTGTACCGTACTCTCAAGGAATAGAATGTGTTAGCGCCACAGCCCAGTTAAAAAAAATCTGAGTTTTCATAACAATTTATATTATGTGCTAATGATTTAGCTTTATTGGTCAGTTCTATCCAAGGCTAGATTCCATTTAAACTAGAGTAGATGCCGGCTAACAGTTTTTTTCCCAACATACCTAGAACTTGGTTCCTCAACCCTCGCCGGAAGCGCTGGAAGGAGAAATGACTATAGCTGAATCTGACTGGCATATCATTGGTTATAATTACTGAATGGGCGGGGCTTATACTAAAATTTTACTATGAGATATTTTGCTATTAAATTAAATTTTAAATATAATTGTTTTTAACTATTACATTATTTTAATTTACTTTTTTATTGAAAACTTTAAGATTAATTTATAATAAAATATGTTAAGTATTAAGGTAAGTCAGAAATAGGTAGCAAGTTTGAAAAGCTTATCAATCAGTGATGGTATTTCTCTTAATTCTTTTAGGAATTTCTTAGGGGGCTATCTTTAAATATCTGCTTTATTTCAGTCACTAACTGCAGTAATTCAGATAATTCATGTACATTTAAAGAAACGAGCAAAGTTTATTCTTCAGAGTGGGGTGGAGGAGGGGAATTAATAGCTTGAGCATATGATTGCTTTGTATTGACAAAGTTTTTTTTAGTATTTGCCAATTTCTGGAGTTTTTTCGGTTGTGTCAAATGAAGTTTAATTAGTTTCAGGGAATGCTGTGCACCCTTTATAACTAGCTGGATGTATTCTCTTTCTCTCCCAGTCAGTTACAACACTTGGGTTGTTTTACCTTCTCATGGGAAGGTGTTGTGTGACAGGCCTCTTTATGGTGCACCCTGTTTAATGCTGAATCTGCTACAGTCTTCACCAATTTCCTGCTGTCTATATTACTCTCAGGCTGCAATCCAGACCATATTTGATTATAATCTATACCCCTATGAACTAGAGTTTGAATGTAAGCAACTTATCAACTGTTTTCTTTCTTCTGGAAGAGACGTCATCCTCCAGTGGATCCCAGAGCATTGCGGCATACAGGAATAAACAGGTTGACCTTTTGGCTAGAAATGCATCAGCTTTACATCCCCCTTCCCATCCAGTTCCTCTTTGAAATGCTAGGAGACTTCTTGTGAACAAAACCAGAGATGGAAAAATTTCTACTCTAAGGAACATGGTTGATGGAAAATAATGGGCTTGAATTCTAGATGGCCAGCAGCGCTTTCACATTTTCCTCTTACCTAGGGCATAGGGTGTTACTTGTTTTAGAATTACTGGACATGACTATTGGCACACCCATCTATATAAATCAATCTGGCCAATTCACCTATTTGTGTGCTCTCTAAACAGCTTTGCAGACTATGCCATTAAAGCTATAAAGACTTTTAGGTAGTGATCAGACAGTGGGAATGCTGAAATTTAGCATCTTTCTTATAAAATAGTTAACACTTGTTTATTTTCTACTCATAAACTGAAATTATTTCTACAATAAATATCAAAAACTTACAAGCTGTTGCAGATCAATATTATGATATTAACATATCTTATTTTTTAATCAGTATAAAAAATTTGATTGCAATATTTCATAATAAATTATACTTAAAAAAAAACCCTAATTAATCTTTCATATAATACAATAACAGAATTTATAGAAATAGAGACAAAAAAATGGTAGAATCATATTAAATACAGAAACATAAATATTTCACTCAAATTGCTAAAGTATCAGCAATCAATTTCTGTAAAGTATTAGCCAAAATTTGAATATAAATTAAAATTTTAATTGTATATTTATATACATATATTTTTATAAAAAAAAACTATTTTACAAATATTTTTTATAAAAAATATATAATGAATAAAATGTATTACAAGAAAATATACAGCAAATTGTAAATCTTAACCTTGTTTAATGAATAAGCTAAAATTGTTATGCACTTTAAAATATACAGTGCATTATAGCCTAAACTAAAATATGACTATTTCTTATTATATTCATATTTTAAATATTTAGTGATGTTTAAATGACAAGATTTATATGCTCAATATTAATGATTATCAGTTTATATGTACCTTTGATTGTAGTGATTAACCATTAAGTTCTTGGTTGCTACAAAAATTAGATTAATAATAACCATTACACGTATGAAAATATTATAACTTTGCAGGGAAATAATACATGTAGTCTTACATGTAAAATTAACCTAATGATATGGTTATAAAATTGCCCTAAAGACAAAAAATGAGAATTTTTAGAGAAAATTTTAACACATATTATGAATTTGAAAGATACCAACAAAAATAACAAGTGTTGAAAAAAACATTCAATTTTGTAAAAGTATTAAATTTTTTGTAATGTATAGTATACTGTAATTGATTTATTGTCACAAATACATTGAACATTGCATCTCATAATAGATAAATTGCAGCATATTAGATATATATAGCATAATTACATTCAAAAGTAATTTGAAATGGCAAAATAGAGCATAGCATGCTTAACAGCAAAAAATAAAATTCAAATTTACAAAATATGGTAGTAAATAATATAATAAACACATCGAAATGTCTGAACAGTTCACCATTTAGAATACAGGTATTGGAAAGTATATTATGATTTGTTAATACCTTAAAATATATTACTTTCATTAGTCAGAATAAAAATTATAATTTCTAAGTGTTACAACCACACGTGTTCAGACGGTTAAACAATAGTATTTTTTAGCTTCAACTATTATATATTTTAGTTTACTTAAATTTGTAAACATATTGATTCTACCATATAATATCAACTAAATGATATTTTATTCAAAAGATAGGTAGTTATATTCATGTCAAGCCATTTGGGAATGACTTACAAACATAGAGAATTACAAAAATTTATATTCGAAATATGTTATAAGCATTATATAAAATTTATGACAATTTATAAGTTGGATTGACCATTTATAACTTAGATTTCTTAAAGTTTTTTGATTACAGAAAAAGTTAGCATAAGTAATATATTTAATGTAATTACATTATGTTACTTATGCTAATTTCTTACAATGCATAAGTGTGCATTCTCAGACTCAAATAAAGTATTTCTTGTATAATCAAGTTTTCTAACAATTTTAAACTAACACACAATTTTTTTATCAATTTAAAGATACATGATTGCAAATTTTCTCCAAAAATGTTAAGCTGTCTCATTCATAGACTATAAAAAGATATTGTTCCCTAAAGAGGAAGACTGACAAATACTGATCATATGGATACAAGAATGAAATTATACTTACGGTTCAGCTTCGATAGACTTTAATTTTGCAACATAATTTGAAGGTATGTAGCCTTCTTTCTTTGTAGCTTTGGATCGAGCAAACCACCAGTCTCCTTGAGTGTCATTTAAAATTTCCAAATGTTCACCTTTTTTGAAACTCAGATCTTCATCCGTTCGAGCATCATAATCGTACAGTGCTACGAATACTTTAGCGCTATGCCCTGGTAAATTATCAGTATCTATTGGCACTGGAGGTAGCATTGGCCCACTTCTCACAATTGCATCAGGATGTCGAATACTTGTAGGTTCATGAGATTGCACAGGGACCAGCATACTAATTGGCGTAGGGCCATTATCAATATTTCGTTCGGCTAATGTTGGGCCAGTCTGATCACCTTTCTTTACATTCTTGCTAGTGCGGCTGAAACAATTCCCCATTTTCAAATCCCTTATTTAGAAATTCAAGTTCGAATATGAATTCACATTTAAATGTACGCCAAATAAAATTTATAAAATTAACTTCATCATTAACACACCTTCATCAGAAATTTAAGCTCATGAACCACCACCCAACATTAGGCCTCAATTAATTATACTACTAGCCCACTTTATTCCCACATTAGTGTACAACGAGATTCCACTTCGTAACCCATCAAGAAAGAAGCAATCAGTTGCAATTTTCCTACCCTCTCGTATGAATGGTTCAACCTGGCAACCACGCTCCTTCACACAACACAAATAACTCATCTGTGACAGATGCGCATGCGCTGAGTTGATTAAGAAAGGAAAATCTACAATGATCTGAGGTGAAATATCTATTCATTGTGAAAGTTTCCCTATCAAAAATTCCCTACGGTGTATTTCCTCCCTCAGATGAGCATAAAAGGAATAACTCGAAATTCACCATGTGCTTTACTTTTGTTAATTTTAAGTAGCTTGTGATTTTTAATCGTTGTTGATCTGAATTTAATACAAAATATTTAATTTTAATAAAACCCTTTTTCTTCACATTTACAAAACAATTGCTAATTACCATTTTGCATCTACTTCAAATTTTTAAATTTTTTCTGAAAAATAATTAATTATGAACTTCATAATTTTTCTAAAATATTTAAATCCGTCAATATTTTCTTATTAAATAAAATAAGTTTTTATGATTACCCGATGACCAACGAAAAATTATATCGCTGATATCGATAATTTATTACGTAAGCAAAATTATAAATAAAATAATCGATTCATATTAAAATTTCAATTTTGTTATTGTACATTTACTCTTTATATTACCCTTGACCTACAGAATTTACTTTGATCCTATACTATATATCTTGATCGAAATGTGAACAGGCTGTTTCAAATAAGTTTAGATAAAAACAAGACGATAATCGCGCATGACATGTCCAAGAAGGACGCTTCTGCGAAACTCGAATGACATCATGAATGATGACATGAGGTCAGAAAATGGGGTGGAGTGCACTACGATTTAGGTTTTCGAGCAGATTCGAAATATCCGGCGAATTTTCATGCGACAGCGTAGATTTCATTTTCTGTTCTTTGTGAAAAAATTTTATTTAATTTTAATTTTTTTTATCTTATGAAAATTGCATACCTGAGTTCTTTCCAAGAAGCAAAATAGCTTGGCCCTATATCGGCTAATCATGACTTTGTCTAGGCCTAGTATTGGCGCTCTATATCGGGCCAATCCTGACTGGTCTACATTTCGTTATATAGGACCAATGTGGTTTGGCTAGGTAGGGCCAAGCCTGTCAACCTACATTGAACCTATGTGAGCTGCCATGATAGGACCAAGCTTGGTTGCCAAATTTGATCCAATTTAGGCAACCAAGAAAGAACCAAGCTTGGCTACCGAAATTGGAGCAATTTAGGCAGCCAAGATAGGTCCTATCTTGGGTTATAGATTTGTCTACATTATATGTAGCTCATAATGATAACAAAGGATTTTATTTTGAATTACTAAATTAGAAGGAAGTTATTTTAAATTATTGCAATAAATACGAATTTTTCTCATTTATTGAGCATTGAAAATTATTATTTTGCATTCCATTTTGAAAAGTAAACACAAGTGGCAGATTTGTTTTTCTTTTAAGCAATACTTAATTAAGAACATTAATACTTAAGAACATTGACTCTACACATCATGGAGTTTGTGACTCATTAATTATGACCGTTTCCAGAATAGTGCTAAATTGTTTAAAAAATTTTCTCATAGGATGTTTTTCTTCAGTTATTCATTTTAATATTTTTTACAGTTACAATTATTCTTAAAATGAGCAGTTAAGATAAACAAATATTAAATTATTTTATTATAAGACCAAATGCTTCTAGTTGAAAGAGTCAACTATTGATGTCATATCCAAAAAACAATTTTAATCTTGAAATTTTTAAAATTAAAAAAACTATTTTGAGTTAGAAAAGAATTTTGATTACATTTTAAATGTAATGTATGGATGTGTAAAAAAGTATTATTGTTCTAATAATTTTTTATCTAATAAGTTTCATAAATCTAATAAGTTTTTATGTTAAATTTATCGGTGCTGTTTTAGTCCAATTATAGTGAAGAGGCAGGTTTAGTGATTACAGTGAAGAGCAAAGTTTAAAGCTGAATGTTAAAACGAAAGTGTACTATCTAAATTGCAAATATATATGTATTTTGTTAAGTAAATTATTTTAGAATATAACTCTTCTACTGTCTGGTTAATATTTTCAGGATAAAATATTTCGGCATCTTGGCAACTTTTGTTGAAAATTAATATTAAGCTATAGTAAATAAAAATAGAAAAATAATAAATAAATATTGCACAAAATTTGTCCATATTTATGTAGTTTCTTATGTTAAAAAAATAAAAGTAAAATTTTAAAATTTGACAGCGAGATGTTAACTAAAGTTAAAATTTCAGAAACAATTATTAGTTAATATCAAACTGAATATTTTTAATAAAGTAATACAAATTTTGATACTTTTTTATTTTAGATAGAGCTCTATATAAGTCAAAAATATTAATAAAATTAAGAATTTTTTTCCATCATGAGAGCCATAAGAAAAAGGAATTTCTCAACTTAGTTTCTTGCAGAAAACAATTTTTAATTTAATTGGAATTCATTTAATGGAAAAAATTAGTTAAGTAAAATAAAAATATTCTAAAACATAGCAATGTGATTATACACATTTATACATAGAAAATAAAAATTTTAATACATAAGTTTTCATTGTTAAATTTATAGATGCTGTTTTAGTCTTGATAAGTGTTCAGCAATACAGAAATGTAATGTGTAATCTACTTTTAATATCTATATTTACTTTTTTACTTCACTTCTCTTACGTTTTCTCAATATAATGTGATTTTCATCATATAACAATAATTTGTAAATTTTGCTAAAATTTTCCCATACAACACAATTTCGTCCTGTAGAAGTCGATAGGACATCAGGTGGATGTACTCTAATCCAGTAGACGTTTCATTTTGGTCCAATCTAGATCCATAGCACGTCAAATATCCACCATTTTACGTCCATTCTACGTCTACAAGATGTCGGCATTGGACGATTCATGGACGAAATTTTGATGCATTCATACGCACTGCTCTATACTAGGTAGTTTTCATGGATGTATTTTAGATGAGGCTTATCTATTGAATGCTTTCTCTAGTAGCTCAGTTTTTATCCACTAGACAAGGTGGAAATTTAGTTTTTAATTATATTTTTTATAAATTGTTGTTAATTTTTTCTTTATTTGTTATGAAGTGGCTCAAATCTTTGAATAGAATTTTCTCATTCTAATTAAATTATAGAAATTTCTTATATATATTATTTGACAGGTAATATTTTGAAATTTGTTTTTTATATTGTTTAAAATAAAACTAAACTTTTCCTTTTCTTTGAAAAATATTAAAATTTACTCCAAGAAATTTTATAAGGAATAGTATAAGATTTAATAAAAAACTGTGATGAGTGCAATTGGGTTTATATAAATGTAAATTAAAACATACTTATGCAATAAAAATTTATTTTTGAAAGATACAGTTTATTTTATTTATACATTAATAAGTTTATACATTTTTTGTAATTTTTTTTATTCTTTCACTCGAACACCTTCCTTTAGCATAGTAGAAAGAGAGAGTTAATTCCTTATTACAAAAGTCACTTCTTATGGGACTGCTTGTGTTCTCTGGAAAGCCTCTAAAAATAAATTTTAAAACAACTATCAAAAATAATACTTGCAAGTCAGCAATCTGAAAAATAGTAAAAATAATTTTTAAAATATGGGAAACAATTTTCAGCAATACTATAATAACATTAATTCATCGTGATTGGTGAAACTCATTAGTGTAAATTTCATTATCAGTAAAATAATTTCAGAATAAACTCGGCAAAAAAAAACCCTCAAATTTTCTTTATCGATTACATGACTTTCAGCAATTTCATAATACCAATTTTAGAAATGTTTATCTTTTTAATTACATATATGCTAAACCTAAGGGACTATAATTTCTGGGAAAAATATAATAATATTTTACCCTTTGGAATTGATTAAATAACTGAAATTACAAAATGTTTAAAATTTGTAATGTATCTTCAAATTAGCAAAACAAGAGTTAGATTAATAGGTAAAATTTAACGTTACCATTAAAAGAACAGAACTTTTTACATATTAGTGCTAAGTATAAATAGGAATGTTATTTACTAAGGGATGTATTAAATGTTTTGATTAAACATTTTTATCATTTTTACAACAGTAAACTCTTAATAAAATTTAATACATGAAGTGTTTACTTACAATTTGTACTCAGTAGAAACAAACAGCCAGGTTTTTAATCCTTTAAAGGTTTTATTTTTTCTTGCTCTACATTAGCTCCAAATGAGCTTAAATAATACAGAAAAATTTAAATCTTGAAGAATGTGATAACATAATAAATAAGCTTTTCTTTTTCTGGTGAGATTAAATTAAAAAATTTTTTATTTGCTTATTTTAAATTTAATCTCATCTACAGGTATATAAATTTATTATTCTCATCAACTGAAAAGAGGAAAACAAAATTTAGAATTTATAAATGAGGTTCTTTTTTATCCCTTAAAATACAACTTATATAACTTTATCAACCAAAGTAATCAAAGCATAACACAATAAAAATATTTACAATTATAAATATAAAAAGCTAACTATTTAAAAAACAAATTATTTTTTCAATTTATTTAAAACTAGGTTCAGCCCATCATAAGCAATTTTTTATACATTGCAGAACAGAATATGAAACACTGTAGAAAAAATAAATTTCCAATCAACATTTAATAAATAAATGATTTTTACTGTGATGAAATGTGTTACATCTTTTTAATAGTATTCAAATTAGATCAATAAAGACAGATATTTAATAGAACTAAAAATCAGGTTATTGTGTGAAAGTAGATGCCGTATTTCAGTTTATTTTTGCCTGTAAAATCTTTGAAGTCTGTAGAAAAGTGAATTACTACAAAATAACTTTAAAGGGATACAACGAAAAATAGAAGAATATTTATATTTCTGTTTAAATCAGAGCATCATTTATTAAATCAAATTAATCAACAAAATTTGAATGGAAATACATATACAATATTCATTCCAGAAACTTTGTTCGTTGTTCTGTTTACGTAAGCATTTTGTTTTTATTTTCATTGAGAGTATACTTCTTAACTTCCTTTCAGGGTATAGACATACAAGCAAATGGTTTGAATTGCATTTTTTACAATGAACTAAATTTTTCTCATACAAAAAGGTTTTAACTATATTGATTTAAAAATAACTTTAGTAGAAACGAAATCAATGTATTAAGATTTTCATTTGCTATTATAATTTATGATTTTTTCCTGAAAATGAGCATTCTTATATTAATTTACTTAGATATATAAAGTGTAATCCAAAGAATAATTTATTTTCAAGATATTATGATCAATAGTTTTTGTAAGAGTATTAAACAAAATAATAATACAAAATAAGACTACAAAATATCCAGCATTACAAGTATTATGGGGGTAGGAAATTTTGCTTTCAAATTAAGTGAACATAAAATCTTATAGAAAATCATATTCACAGATCACACACAGTCACATTCAAAATGCCAAATCATCGAAGATTTAAACAATTCCTACTAAATCATTTTACATAATCTTAAACACCTTTTTTCATTAAAATAAAAAAAATGCTTACCATGAATCAATACTTCAAAATTTAGAACCTTTAATAAACAACCAATTGAAAATTTAAATCTTCTAGAAGATTCTATAGGAAAGTAAGAATTTCAAATCTGGTATCGGAAATAAACACATCTTCGATTAAACTACAAAATATAAAAATTAATTTTCAAGTATACATTTTAATAGTTCTTCATTTGAAATATTAGTCCAGCATAAATTAAAATAATTAGGTGATATAATTTTTTCTTGCTAAGTAGCAAAATCTTGAATTATAGATTTAAAATTTGATATTCAATAAAAAAAAGACACTTAGATTTTTAGTTCAGTAGTAAAAAGTATTTTAATTAAACATTAAATCTTAGAATTAAGACTATCTTAAAAATAAATTTTATAAATTGAATCAAATCCTAATATTGATTAATATTTATCTTGTTGAAACCAAGATGTAATTACACAAGTCTTAGTCTGACAAAATAATAATAAATTTAAGTAATTTTGAAGAGAAAAAATGGTTTTTATTTAAAATTATTTTGTGGTATAATACGTTTTTTTCCAGCAATTTTTATCCTAATCGTAATGTTTGCATTTTTTCAGCCTAAAACTAGTTGGAAAATTTAATGACATTAAAAAATTATTGCACTCTGCTATCAAGCACATTTTATAAATAAAAGCAATATGTATCTTTTAACGTTAATTTAAAATTGTTACAAATATAATTTTTTTAAAGAAAAAATACACTTAAACATGATTGGTTTTCTATACTTAAATAACACTAATCAGTTTTTAAACTTTATTTCTATTATGACTTCTTTGGAATAAAAATTATATTTAAAAATACTAAAATATATGAATTAATAAAAGGAAATAGATTATTTTTTTTTAACTTGCTTCGTTAAATACTTCTTCTTAATATAAAAATAAACGACTGTAGACTGTGAGGCAAATTAATAAGCAAACCTTTAATTTCTTTCTTAATCAAGGATGTTTTCAAAAAGTCACGGTGTTTGTAAGTTTGATTATTCTTATATTTGTCATAACAAAGTTTGATTACCATGAAAATGTATTTTCTGTTTGAACTTAAATTATAATCGAAATCAAAATAATGTTTAGATATATTTTATTTTTCATTTGCAGTTGTTCTGTATATTATTAACCATGAAACTACTCCAAAATACAATGTTATTGTTATACATAAAAACAGCTATAATTAGGCTGTACAAGTATTTACCTTCATTGATTTAATCACGTATAAATTTCTTACAAATGGATTTACGAAATATTATTCCAAAAGAACTATTTTTGTGATTTGAATTCATTGTATTCTAGAGATGCCCTTGAAATTTAATATTTTTTATTCCCTATGATATAAAAAAATTGAATAACATTTGTGTAATTAATAAGTTAGAGATCATTATACTTTTTTATATTTACCATGTTTTTTTCTAACTTTTATATTTTATTTATTGAGAATTATGTGCTATAAAATGTTCCACATGTTTACATTAACAGTGAAGTTAATCGTAAATTCAATATTAAACATGCATTAACTATTTGGATATTAATTTCCATCATCAAAGAATAAATTTATTTGTCTACAACTTACCGAGTTTTACTGCACTTTGGAATGGAGGAAATGGGAAAAGTTGTAAGTCTCCGTCATATGGAATTGCATCTAAATAGTACACCATCTTACTAATTTGAAAGCCAGTACCATAGTCTTCCAGTGGGTGCCATCTCATGTTAATGTGTATGGGAACGAAGTTGCGGATCGTTAGCCAAGGATGGAAGCCTACAGAATATCATCATTGGAGACTGCTTGTCGTCCTCAGAGCTGACCTCTAGAGTTAGAATGGCTATAAATGCTACTTTTAGGAATACCATTCCTACCCATGAATGGTACACATGCAAACATCCTGGTTCCACACTAGTGGGTAAACACAAAAGATGCAGCCAAACGGCTTTGACAAGACTACGAAGTGGCCACCTGCTTGCTCAGAGACACGTTTCTGGTACAAAGGTCTACCCTCTCTGTCCCAAATGTCGAGTGGTTCAGGCCTCTCTATCTCATATTTTTCAGTGCATTAGGTGTGAGAGAGGAGACATGGAGTTGAAACCGAAGGTGGTGCTTGAGAGACTGATTATTTTTGGATTCATGGGGCTGGTGTGTTGGTACTGTCACAACAGTCGGGGATAAGCTACAACAACAACAGAATTGTATCTAGAAAAATACATGTGGTGAAAATATAAAGACTATGGATTTTGAAGCCCAATTAAAAGCAAGAGAATATCTAAGGAAGTTACAAGCCGTAAACAAGTAGTTGCATCTTGGCTACATTAATGGCATTATTTTTATTACAGGGGCATGGAAATAAAGTAGATTTTTCTCTTCATTGTGGTATACTTGCCTTCACATAAATCCTTATTGCATTTGTTTCTGATGCACTCTGTCCCTAGCCAATTTGTAATGTTTTAATAAAGTAATCAATCTGTAATGCTTTAGAAATGTATGTCATTTAAATAAGTAAATTCATTGAATAGTGTAATGCTAATTTTGTAACCGAATAACAAATGAAATTATTGATAAATGAGACTAAAAAGCAAAGCATATCGTTAAAAAATTATCCAAAACTAAAATAAATTATCAAGGATATAATGTTGCTATGGATAAAGGCGCTCATAAAATTAGATGTCATTTGCATTTTTCATCATAATATGTATTAGGTTGGTGCGTATGAAATGTCGGATTCTCTTTACATGCGGACGTTTTCCTCCCTGTTTTCGTTATACTTTTGTATTTGGCATAACCTCATTCATACTCGTATTGTCCATTGCCAGAGACTCATTTCAGCAAAATAGGTTTTCTCGAAGGTCTTCCCTTTTTTTATTTCTTTTGAGTTTATTGCCGATATGAATTCTGCCTACATTCGCGTCATTTTCTTATATGAGTACAAACTTGGTAATAGTGCTGCAAAAGCTGCACGCAACATAAACCAAGCGTTTGGGGAGAATACGGTTAACGATCGGAAAGTGCAGCGTTGGTTCGAAAAATTTCGGACTGGCGATTTTTCACTGCAAAATGAGCCGCGCGGAAGACCCAAAACGTCTGTGAAGAATGATGACCTGAAGGCTCTAGTGGAAGCGGATCCAGCCGTATCCACGAGGGAACTTGCTATCAGGATGAAAGTTGACCATACAACGATATTGAGACACCTTTCTGAGATTGGCAAGGTTAAGAAGATGGACAAGTGGGTACCGCACGCACTGACAGAGCGAAATAAGCTGGATCGGTTAAACGTATGCTCATCATTGCAGCATCCACCATATTCACCGGATCTCTCACCGACCGATTTTCATTTTTTCAAGCATTTAGAGCTGTTTTTAAGGGGCAAACACTATGAAAATGAAGACAGTCTAAAAAACTCGATATCAGAGTTTATTAATTCTAAAGACCAAAAATTTTTTAAGACAGGCATTTACGCTTTAAAATCTCGTTGGGAGAAGTGTATTGAAGCGAATGGAGCATACTTTGATTGAATAAACAGCTTTTGAAGAAAGATATGCAGTTTTATACAATCACTTAAGAATCCGACATTTCATACGCACCAACCTAATATATTGCTCGTGCATTTTGTACGTAAATGACTTTACCCACTACATAATTCTGAGTACCCCAGAAAATTGTCCTTCATTCTAAAAACTTAATAATTCAATTTTTTTAACATATACACCCTAAATTATCACTCATAATTTAAACAACAAAAAAATTTAAAATTTCATTTTATTATTATTTTTTTAATATTTTTCACAATTAATTTTTATCTAATAAGTAGTACAAAACTTTCATGCTTTGATTCTTCTCTCTAAACTACTTACATGGAAATGAGCATTCACATGTTTGATCAAAAGACAATGTTTTTAAAACGATCAGGCTTATGTGCTCAGGTTTGAATATCCTAATTTGCAAGTATTAATGGTTATATTTAAAAGTGTTAGTGATTATACAGAAGATATTGTACTTTATAGATTATAGCAATAAATCTTTAAAATATTTGCCTAGAATTATATTTTACAGTTTCAAAGTAAATAAAATCCAAAACATTATTTGCATTTGTATCAAACACAGAACAGAAACAATATTTTTACTTCAGTTCAACAATTATTCAGATTTCTTTCTAATTAATGAATTACTTTGAAGTATGAAAAATCTAAAGTTGTGTATTTATGAATTTTTTAAGTTTAGTATTTATATTTAAAATTATAAACATTGGAGAAGAAAATACAGTTTCAAATGAAATTAGCAGCCAGTGTAAAAATGATTACTTTTTTAATATTATATTAAATTTTTCTGATATAGCATGAGTGACAATATATAAAGTGAAGCTCTCCCACTTTTTATTGACTTTAAGACAGCTTACGATAGCATTTACTGTGAGAGTACAGATACATACAGAGTTTAAGTCATATTTGATTTATCTGCGCCATTTTACACCGAAAAAGGGTTGAGACAAGGTGATACCTTTGCTTATATGTTTTTAATATCACCTTTGAAAAACTGTTAGTGATGACCGGACTGTATCTAGAAGGCACCATTTTTCAGAGATCTACGCAGATATTGCCATACGCTGATGATATTGACATCATTGGTTGAAGTAGAGCGGCGGTTGTTGAGTCTTTGGTTTCACTTGAGTCTGCAGCCAGAGTCATTAGACTAATCAATGAGGATAAAACAAATTTTATATCTAACAAAAGTAGAGCGCATAATTGCCTCTCACTCTAAGTAAAATTTTATACTTTGGAATTCGTTGTTCAGTTTATGTATCTCGTTGCAACCATTTCAAATGATCATGATATTAAACTTGAAATTAACAATAGATCATTTAATGTTAACAATGTTAATATGAATTAAAAGACTTAGAGTCTGAATTCTTAAATTACAAGACAAAAATTTATTTCTATACAATTCTTATCAGACCTATCATATTGTATGGTAATGAAAGTTGACCATTAACAAAAACAGATGAAGAAAGACTTAATTTTTTAAAGAAAAATACTCAGAAAACTTTTTGGCTCCATTGGAAAAAAAGGATAAGTGGTTAATTTTCCTTAACCATGAAATTTATAGAAAATAGAAACAATCTAATATGGTAGGAGTCCTTTAATCTTATTGTATCAAATGGCTTGGGCATATTTTTAGATGTGGCTGCTTGGGCCGCGTTTTTACGCGGCCCAAGCACGTGACTTTTGCAAATGCAGAGGGTGCTACGAAAAAAGAAGATCTCACGCAAGAGGATAGGATTATATAGGAGATCTAACGGCATTAAAAATTAACCGTCGGAAGATCAGAGCGCCTCATCGTGCCCGTAGGAGGAAGCTTGTTGAGACGGCCTTGCACAGTAGCAGGGTGTAATGCAATTGAAAAAGAAGAAAACTTGAATTATATCATAACTCTATTTAATTTAACAGTGTAAAAGTATTTGCAAAATATTAACAAGATAAAATTTAAAAAAAAAACGAATTATATACAATTAAAATGTTCTCAAAGCCTTCAAACAAATGAAAAAGGAACCAAATTTTGAAAAATTAACATAAATCAATAAAAAACAAGAAACAGGAGAAATGAAAATTTATAAAAATAAATAAATAAATAAAATAAAATAAAATAAAAATGCAATGCATAATCAATAGCACGTGGTAGTGTAAAGAAGTTTGAAACATAAAATAATTTTAAAAAACAGATAATTAACAGATAAATATTACGGATGCAAGACACAAACATCAAAAAGAGTTAAAGTAGCATTGGTATGTATATATATATATAAACTAGAGATTGAGAATATTTTATTTCCAGACGAATCTGTGTGATCACAAATATCGTGACGTACGCAGAATTAAGTCGGGGAGTGCAACGTTATCCAAGTTAAGAATCCAAAATAAAAGCTGCATCTGTTAGTGAATAGTTAGTTAAAATTAACCTGTCACCCCAAAGAGGAAGCACCATATTTAACAGAGTAATTTTTATAATGGAAAAGTTCGGTAATAAACTTGGCTGCGTCGCGCATCATATGTCGTGCAAACCTAGAAACTTTTTTTAGGCACTTTCCAAAGGGTTTGAATTGGGTGAGAGAGGTGTCTCATATTTCAATGCGGGGATTAATGAAATGAATAATGTTAATAACAAGTTATTTATTTTATGATAATATTAAATATGTACGATAGATTTAAAACTTTTCTTTTCAGTTCAAATATATATGGAGAAGTAAATTTTTGTCACATTTTAAAATTTAGCTAACAGTTTAGTTTTTCTGTGAAAAGAGGAATATTCAATGTAATTTCTTTCTCGCGCGAACTGAATTAAAAAATTTTTATTCGTAATATATATTTTTATTTATACTGTTGGTCTCGAGTCGCTCTGACGTCAATTTTTTGCATCGACGAGCTAATATGATTTGGAGTTACTGTACAAAACTGATTTTGAGCCACTACAAACACCCAAGCCCGAGGTGGAAATTAAACCAACGAATCGTTGAATGAAGACTTGAGTCATAATCATTTAGGTACGAGATGGAGTGAATTGATGCTTGAAGCATATTATTATTATTGTTAAAAATTATCTCCTCTTTTCTGTACAATATAGTATATCGGGTGCATATGAATAAAAATTTCTCCTCTTTATCAATTATCAGTTTTAATAAAAAGTGTAATAAAGAGTTAAACTATGAGAACAACAAATTAACATTTTTTCAATGAAATCTTTGATAAAATATTCCTGCGAAGAAATATAAAATACTTTTAATACAATATAGTTTTCCCAAAAATGATCCCCCTAAACTATTCTAGTATTTTCATAATTTAATGTAAAAACTGGCCGCCCAACTTGTCAAGTGGTCAGCATCCCTGACTGCGGTCTTGGGTTCGAATCCCAGCTCGGGCATGGATGTATTTTCTCTCTCAATTTATCCTGTCTTTGTCCTTTCCTAGTACAAATGGGCTGTGAATGGCTGCCTACCCTATAAACGGGTACCTATAGCATGTGTGTACTGAGGAAGTCGGATTGCACACCTAATATGATTTCAGTTGGAAAAGTGGAGCAGCGCACCCCATAATGCCAGACTAGCTGGCACACGACAACAACAACAACAACAATGTAAAAATTAGTTAGATAGTAAAAGGATTTAATAAGCAAGAAATTTGTGTTACCATTTAAAATTATGTAACTAGATATTAGTGATAAGAGTATTGAACTATTTGAATCCATTTCAATCAATTTACTGATTCAAAATAGCTAAATTTTTATGAATATAAAGCTTTAGTTTCGATTTAGGAAAAACATTATTATAGGAGAATTAAGTCTTATATGTATAATGAAAATGTCCTCAAGATATATTTTGCTGGTGTGAAAACTCTGGTAAAATTTCAAAATTTTGCTTTTTTCCCTTTTCCAAGAAAATTAGCTTTATGTAGGGAAATATATATTTTTAAACGTAGAAAATTTTATTCCAATATTCAAACGATATTAGTCATTTAATTCAAATGAATTTATAATATAGTATTTTTATAGCAAAAATATGTCGGAAAATATTTTTTAAACTTTCTGTATAATTTTACCCGAACATTCAATCGATATCACAGCTATTTGATTCAATGAATTTATAGTTCAATACTTTTATCGCAAATATCTGGTTATATCAATATTAATATAGCGCAAAGTTAAGAGTTATCAGTTGTTTATTAATTTTACTTTTTTTTTACGTACACACGTTCTCTCAATATCATATCTGAAAGATAGAAAATATTTACAGTTCGTAAATATATTAAGCAGTTTTGTGATTCTCGTTTAAAGTGTAGCTCTACGATCATCTATAGTATACGCGGAAATTCAAATTTGTTTACGATGTAATGGAAATTCTGAACAATTGCAAATACTCACGCTAACAGTAGAAATCCAACTCATAAGCAACTGAACAGAAGTTCCGAAAGTTAATTGCTTAGCCATCGAGTCCACTTTGGAGCTTGTCTCAATGCTGTCTTCAGACAAAAGCAAGGGAAATTAGGGGAAAAAACCCTTTGAAACACAGAGAGTTATTTAAAAAAGAAGAATCTCTGACACAAGTACGTGAAAAATGCGATACCAGGAGTTTATATTTTGCGCGTAGCAGATAAATTATCACTTTAAAATTTAATTTAAATTCTATATTTCAGTTTTAAAAATTGACACAGAGCAGTAAGTTTTTAAAATTATGAAGTAAATTCTGTGTAAGATGCTGTCTCAGATTTATCTAATTCTAACTGGATATATTGCTAATGAAATTACACAATTAATAGAAAATTTTGAACTAGTATGTATACTTGTTTTATAGATAGAATTACTACTAAGATATTTTAATTTTATAATAAAGACAAATTTAAGTGTAAAATTAGCAAAATCAAGTATATATTTTACGTGGTACGGGAGTATCTGGTTGACTCAAATTGAGCTATTGTCACATTTTGCATATGAGGACTAATTAAACCAGGATCTTCAGTTTAAAGTGGTTACCATAAATAAGTATGAATTGTTATAACTATAAGAATGAAGTAGCATATTTTAAGTAATAAAATCTATTATATTTTCCAATAAATACACTCTTTCCTATCTTTCTTCTACCAAAAATCAATCGCCCAATTGTTTTTGTTGGATCAACATCTGTAGTGAATCTATTCAAATGTACTATAGGTGCTTAAAACGTTGTAGATTTCAAAAATTTCTTACATGTTTCACATTGATGTGAATATGTATGTTTATGTATATTTCAACTTGGACATTAAGGTCAACTTCTGAATCGACATTTTAAATAAGTTGACCATCATTTGCAATGTGAAATCAAGTTCCTGACTCATAATCCATTCTCCTGTAACTTGAAAACTAATTTTGAACATCCAGAAATTTTCAAAAAAATGTTTTTTGAATTTTCCACATGTGACACGTCATTTTCGTCTTCTCCATTCCCTTACTTTTTCTTTTCTTGAGCTCTCTCTTTTTCCTTTTTCACATTTTTCTTCTTTTCACCGGTCTAGTTTATTTTTCTTAAATTATGAAAGCGATTCAGATAATCAGCAATTCGGATAGGCGGAGTTCAGGTAGTTGGAATTCTACAGTGTATCTAAATTTTCATTTTTTTCCACATTTAAGAATTTATTTAAAATTGGGTCACTTAAGAATGATAGAGCCCATTCGGTTCGCCTAATTGGTGAATTGTGTAAAATAAAATTTTTGTTTTAATTTTTGCAATCAAAAATAAGAAAAAAATTATTTTAATTGAAAAAGAAAATGGGGAACGCACACACACACAAAACAAATGAATATTAATTTATCTATTTTAAGAGTATTTTAATTTATAGGATTGAATTCTCAACTGTATCATCTACACCCTCATATGTTAACCTTTCCTAATGTAGAATGCGTGTAAGTTTTATTAATTTTTCTATTTCAAAATCTACATTTTATGACTATAATATTTCACCTAATTAACTTAGAAAAATGCTAGTGAAGGATACTTATCAGTTAATGTGTTGCTGAAGTTACAGTTTCAAAAATAATAAAGTTTTAATTCCTTTTTGCATTAAAACTTTATTATTTTTGAAAACTATTTTCACGTAGTTCTGGTTAAGTAAATGTTTAGAGTCACACGCTTTTCCTGAATACTAAAAGCATTTACACAATAGTATATTACTCATTACTACTCATTTGTTTCAGTTATATTTTTTATAAATTGCTACAAATTGTAAATGATTTGTAAAATTTTTTTTAAATTTAGTTTCAAGGAGGGAGTTATATAAAGAACTATATTCGGTACCAATCTTAATTGATGAGCACTATATTATTTCAAATTGTAAATACTGTAGGCTATATTTAAAAACTTGGTGTATAATTATTATTAACAAAGCATTATAAATAACATATCAGTTAATTTATGTTCAAACATTTATACATATATATTTCTATATATATATATATAGTTGGATGCTTTTAATATCTTACCTACCCCCCAAATGCATATATTCAAACGATTCTTTCAAGACTTTTTTTTTGCTTTAATAAGCTTTATACTATTACTGAAATTTTGCAGTTTTTTTTTTGGAGTATAATACATCACTAAAACATAAGCAATGATCTATGTGTTCGCTTAGATGTGTGACGTAATAAATATGCATACTACTACTCATACATATATTTATAACATTATCCAATTTATCACCTTATCTTCTTATGAACCTATACTAATAATATTATTTTCATCGCACAAAATAGTAATTGTCAAAAAAAAGTTAACAAGACTCATATAAGATAAAGCCTTCGGCATCAAGATTTGTTTTTTTATGAAGGGAAGCACATTTAATTAGTAATCAAAAGTAATTTAATAAAAGTTATTTAAAACTGTTTTTCCTTTCATTGTGGATTTAATTGACCTCTTAAACTGGCGAGATGTCTGCGCTAGGATATTGCAGTAGCAGGGTTCATTAAAGCAACTCGAATATTTTAATGAAAACACTGTTGAGAATAAATTATGTACAACTGTTCATTTCCGAATTTAAACTCGCTCACTGAACATAAAATCTAATAATTTGTTCAGTCATAGTAAAACTTTCCAAAATGTATGAAAATTTATAGTATCATTTAAATTTCTAAGTTCATATTTTCAAAACGACCACATTAAATGATTATTTCTTCTTAACACTCAAATAATGCAAGTAAACTATCTTAAATTTAGCAATAAAAGTTCTGTATTACATTAATAGATGGCAGCACTATACATTTTGTACAGTATAAGGGAAAAAACTTAAGGAAAACTCATTTTGCGTTAAAATATTTAAGTAACCAGAAAAAAATCGAATTCAAATTTAACTAAAAGAAACAACCAAAATCAGTTTGAAACTATTTGTATAAGAAATGCTCATTAACTTCAAGCGCTTTTAACGATGGTTCAATTTATTATTCCATCATTTTCAAATGACAATTTGTTAAAAGGAAAGAAAATTACAAACATGATACAGTAAAGCTCAAATGAATAATATTGTTGCAAATATTGCTTCAACTTCATAGTCAAAATGTAATTCAAACGGAAAGGAAAATTTTCTTTTCAAAATAAACAAAACAAAAAATATCTTAAGAAGTTTTGCATAGGTGACTATTTAGATGTTTTACATAAATGTTCTAATCAATATAATATTTCAGAAAAACCTTAGTTTAATATATCACATCACAAAAATCGGAGATTTGTCAGTTCGGGACAAGAATTTGAGCCTCTAATTTATCGCGACATTAGATTTTATGTTCATACATATATTTTGAAATGAAAAAAATCGCTATTTTTCATAACTTTTCCACATTAATATTTTCTTCTGTTATTACATAAATTGTATTTATATTAAATGTTACCAATTGTTTGGACTGTTGCATGTGAATAGTTTGTCTAAAAATCCTTCTTTGCAAAATTTACCTGGAAATAACTTAACAAACACTCTCAATGTAGATAGGAATTTTTATAATGGATCTCAAACATTCTTTAAAACACATCCTTAATAGGCACTTCTATTATATCCAAAAATATTCTTATCTCTAATTGCAGCGGAATAAGATTACTTTATATTTTCCTAAATGTTAGACGCTGAAGATAAATGAATCACGTAACTTAAATTTACTAACTACGCAAGAATAAATCTGGGAAACTATATAATTTTTCCACTTTGAAGTTCTCCCAAAATGTAATGTTAATTTTTGTACATTTAATGCTGAGAAGAGTGTTCCTCTTCACTTTCGTAAAAACTTGATAAATCATCTCCTGAACCTAAGGATGGAGCAAATTTGATTCACATACAGAATTGGCAACTTAGTCTAATTTTTCATTCAGGTTTCTTAATGAGCTCCATAATTCCCATAAAATCTAGAGATTTGAAGTTGTTTTACAAAAATAGAACAAATTATTTAAGAAATCAAATTGCACGTTTCATAAGAAGGTAATGTACGAAGAGTAATTCTTTGTTTATTTAATTGGCTAGGCTGACATCTGATAAATGGCGCTATTCTCCAAATTTTTACACCGTGAAATTTCCGGACAGAAAAAAATGTATTGCTGGGTTGATTTGACATTCTACTATCAGTTTTTGTACACAACGAGTTATTCGACCGCGTCCTACGGTTCCAATTGGATTCCGAACCATTACAAGCATCCATGGCTGAAATGGCAGCGAACCCATAAACTTTTGCTCTCAACACGTCTTTCAACTATTAGATTGATGAAAAACTAATAAGAGCTTCAAGATACCCGGAATGTCAGAGTCTGATTCAAAGAACTATCAAAACGAATATTAGAAAAATATGTGAAATTTTACACAAAAATATTTCTTTCATTAGAAAAATAATCAAAATCAAAGTTACCAGAACACGCTCTGCTTAGAAAACTTGTAAAATTTGTTTTTTTAAAGAATAAGCATTTAATCACATACACGAGTAATCCTCGTACTAAAAATGTAATCCAAGATAGAGCTCGACTAAAATTAAGGAACTTAACTACGGTAACTTTAATTGGATTCACAGATTCATTCACAGATATAGATTAAAATTAATTTAGGAAAAATACAAGAGTTGTTTTCCAAATTATCTTCGTTTAAAAATAAATCTTAAATTCATCCAATTTAAAGACTTAGCATGAAAAATTGATGAATTTACGAAATCTGCTATATAAATATTTTTACAGAACATATTAAGTTTATACAAAATACAAAACGAAACCACTAGAAAATATGAATGTGACTAAAAGGAATGCAAGCTGAGAGGGTCCAAGAGATGCATCGTCTCAACACAAAATATGGAATCAATAATTTTTTAAACTTTCTTACAAATTTTAAAAATTTGCCTGAATGTTAAAAATTGCTTAATGAGATTTTAACTTTCAACATATCTGACTATATTCAATCTAATTTAGTAAATTTTTGATTTAATTTGATTTTATGAAATATTTTTCACAAACTCACACACAGTAGACTTAGTTTAAAAGACCATTGATGTCGATGCAATAAAAATCAATCCTACTGTCATGTGATAATTCTTTGAGATAAAGACATAATTTCCGTTGCATATAAAATTTCCAGACAGTTATTACAGATATTAGAAGAGTACTAATAAAAGTACTTTTTTGAAAATCACTTAGTACTCAAAGAGTAACTTTTCAAACAAAATGTAAATTTATAAGTCTGCCCCATTAGAAATTAACATGAGAAAGGCTCATATGAACTCCAGTCAATCTAGAAATATTTTTGATTTAGGACTATTAAGGATAATTGTTTAATGATGTTTAAAAATTTTCAAAACTATTTAGCAACTGTTTCTCAGTGAAATATTTTGTCTGTTAAAGGCATGCCGCTCCCCCTCAGTGCAAATTAAGTGCCATCATTTTAATGTGACTTCATTTTTTGCAATGATTTAATTTTTAACAATATATTTAAATTTTTTTTCAAATTTAACATTTTTGGAGATAATTAAATTCTGATTATTTAAAAATTGCGTAAAAAACTTCTAGTGGCTAAGTTCAACCAAAAAGATTCCTTCTAAATATTTGCATTGAAGTAAGTTTTTTTACACAATAAAATGCAGAATTCTAAAGCACCAAACAAACAAAAAAATATTAGCAATACAAATTTTCATTATAATTTATTTACATGAATTTCAGAATGAAAGCAATTTTAAAAGTTTTTCAAAACTATTGAAAAGGTTAAGAAAAATATGTATTAATTAATCATAAAATAACTATCTCGATAAAAAAATCTGAATCGTGCATTACATAGGATGAATGGAGAAGTTAAAAACTATCAGTATTTTTTCAGTGGTTGATAAGATATGTAGTTCTGACTGGGAAAATGTATAAAAATATAAAAGTTTTGGACTACAATACATTTTGTGGAAAAACATAAATTCTAACTTTTTTGACACGTTATTTTAAGACACATTTAATATTCTCATGTTAGCTTGCACTAAAAATATATACTGGAAACTGATCAAGTTATTGGAATCTGGAATTTTAAATAGTACCTTTAAGGAATATACACAACTTGAAGAACACTAGATGAAATTTATAACAAGCTATCTAACACTAAATATTTTAAAAAAGTATACAAAAAACCGGATCAAATGTTCCCCAATGTGATAGAGATTTTAGAAGTTTTCTTCATTTTTTAATAATGTGTAGAATGAAGAAAATAATATTTAAAATAATTTGCTATAAGAGCAAAAGTTTTTGTATTTGAAATTGATGGCAAAATTTCAGTAGCTTCAAAATGTTATACATTATTAGTAAAATACAACTTTCTTATATCAGCAGTCACAAGACTTTAGCTTTCAATATCAGAAGAAATGAGAATTTTTGCATTTTATACAAATTACTACTAAAAAATACATTAAATACAAATTACTTAGTTACAAAGAATAATTATGTAATAATATTAGAATTTTTTATGCATGTATATCTTAAAAAATATATTTAATAAAAGCAGTTCAAGATAACAAGATAAATTTCGGAGAAACAAATTGATATCAAAGAAAAACTGCACTAATTATGCTATAAGGAACATAAATGATGGATTAAAAAATTATGCTATCCTTAATTCAGTAAAACGATTCATACTAAAAATTAAAAAAAACTTATTTAGTTCATATTCTAAATTGTAAAATGATTGTTCACACTGACTTGCTTCTTTCATGAAGCTGAAAACATTACACTATGGTGTAAAACTCAAGCAACACGTTTTATTTATTATTATTACTTTTTTTTGCCATAACTCCACGAGAAAACAACTAAGACATGAAATCCAGAAATAAGACATCATTTTGTACTTACATGATGCCGAAAGCATAGCTGTGCAAAAATGAATGAGATGCATACAGTATAGAAGCAAACAGAAAAGACTTAATCGAACTCACAGTATGGTTACACGTGATTTTTCATGAGGAAGAGCAAGCAGATATCCCTTAGTGTGGGATATGCCTCCTTACTGCAATGGTTCCTTCGAACTTTCGCTCTACACTCAGCAACAGTGTCCAACGCGATTCTTGAGATAGAAGTGCCTGTTCATCAATCAGCATCTATTTTAGTATTCGGATGTCCTCGGAGGGATGTATTCGTGCCACAAGATATTTCCCCAACATAACACACACAAGTTATATAAAATCAGGGGTGTACACTGTCCAGCCCATTTATGTGATATCTTTCCTTTTCAGTAACTGTTGAGCAGCAAGAGACTGATGTGGCCATGCATTGTCATCCACAAAAACAAAGTCTGCTTCCATGACACCTCGATACACACGCTCATGGATGGTAAGTATAATCTTACAATAGCGATTTCAGGTTACAGAATACGTCAAAGTAGAATTCAGTCCGTCCTCGTTCAGAATATGCTTCTCTAAAAAAACTCCAGGATCACTGTACGCTACAGGGATGAAACCTTGTCCCGAAGAGATGTAACACTTAGGACGAAGGCAAATAAGCCATCGCTGTGAAGGCATCTGGACACAGTAACCGCGACACTTATTGCCCCGTTCCTGTAGTTTCTAAGGAATGCCACTTTATGACTGATTTCGGGCTCTTTACGCCTGCAGCATGATATGTCATTCATTGTAGTTGTTTTTCTAGGGCGGCAACAAACCTTTCTAACCTATGGTTTTGAATACTTTTGAAGCGAGTGAAACGATATTTGTTGATTCCGAACTCCTTAGCTACACTTATCACGCTACACTCCTCCAGGTTTCCAACATTCTTCCAAGTGAAGTCGAATGCATTTCTTCTATCTGCATTTCACAAAGGAACTTCCTTGCACTTGTAGTGAATGTCCTAAATTGCGTTTCCATCTTTTTTTTATTGTAGTCTTCAGCTGCGAACGACAACCGCGCTTGCGGCATTTTGTTTGATATTTGTATATGCATGACATTTCTACTGAATTGCGTGTTCATTGTACTGATCATACAAGAACCCTTTTCCTGCAATTTCATGACTATCCATTTAAAATTTACATGTTTGCATAAGTTTTGCAAACCAATGTAGCACAATGACATGCAAATCGTGTTAAATATTTAATCCAAGTATTAAAAGTGTTTGCATCCATTCGAATCTCACAGGCCTCTGAGTAATACTAGTACAACAAAACTTAACAACCTAATCGCAAATAAATCCACAATAGAAATTAAAATTAATTTTAAGCTTGTTGTGAAAAAACAGCAATAAATAATAATTACAGAATTATTCATACGTAAAGAAACTTTAATTAAGTGTAAAAATAAGTCACCCCATAACTACTTAAAAAAATCATAAGACTGTATTTAATGGTAAAAAAACTATCTGCTAACTTTGGGAAACTTGCATACATATGACGTTAGTAATTTTTGAATTCATATTGTGATTAGATTATACTAAATACTAATGAATGAAGAAAAATAAGAGTAGTTAGGAGAAAAGCCCTTAATTGATAACAAATGTTATCTTTCATTAATACCAAACACTAATATATGAAGATATTATTATTATAAAGAATTGAGATAATCAATCATGAAGAATAATTAAAATATTAATTTTTAAACGTTCTTTTTGATTTAAAAAGAATTTAAATAAGGACTCATTTAAATAGCTATAATATGAATACAATTAATAGTAAAGTACATACAAATGATAACTCTCAAACTACTGAAATGTAATTTGTGTAAAAATGAAAAAATTTCTTAAAGCTATATTTTATTTCCATATTAAAAATGAATTTCAAAAATGCTTTAATATAATCCTTAACATTATTCCATTAATATCTGGAATAATTATGTTAAAATTAGATTATGAAAAAAATTAAAACACACAGAAACAAATGATGTGAATTTTATTAAAATCTGTTAAGAAGAAAATAAAACTTCAGTCAGGAGTGATAACATTGGAAGTATTTAATGGTCATGATTTATGGCAAGTAAAAACAAAATGCATATTATCAATCAAGTGTAGATGGAAGACAAAAAGCATAATATTCTATCAATTGATATAATGTACAACAGTTTAGTACAGAATATTTTGGCAATGAAAATATTTTGAATGTCAACAACTATGACCAACAGGTAAAATATACATTTGTGTACATATTTCCTAAAATACTTTAATTTACAAGTCAAAAAGCATGACAAATATTGGACTTTACACAAAAATATCATTAAATTTATGTATAAAATTATTTCTACAGAGCAAAAATAATATCTATTATGAATATTAAATATTGTACAATAATGTAATGAAAATTTCCAAAATTTAAAATTAACAAAAATTAGTGAGAGTAATACCAAATTGTTTTAAATGATTTAAAAAAATTGATATAATGTAGGCAAATATAAAACTATAATTGAAAAATTTAGTAAAAATATTTTACATATCATAATATTTGGAAGAAACATGGTGGAGTTTACATATTTAGAAGTTCATTTATATGCACTTTAAAACTCAAAGAATTCCATTAGGGTTTACAAAATACATGTTGACAAAATGCATAGCAGTATGGAAGTCAGTAAAAACATTGTCAATTATATAATACAAAGATTTAGAGATAGTCAACAGATATCTTCAAATAAAGAAACTGTACACCTTGAAAATGATCAATGACCTAACCAACTTTAAATATTTAGATTTTAATTTATAAATAAATATATCAAAACTTGTGTAATATATTTATTTGAACAGTGAAGAGTCAAAATTTGAAAACTTAAAAATAATTAAAGCAAACTGTATATTTTTAATTAGCAAAAGTAAAGTCTTGCATTCAATTTAATACCCTGATGTCCTGATATTCTTTACAATATAATATGAATATTATCAGTACACTTTTGGATATAGATTGTGAATTTCATATACTTTTTCAGCAGTTTTCACCAAAAATTTATTTCTAAGTTTTCAATATATGTATTTTTCTTTAACTGATATGACATACATCAATTAAAAAATCAAAAAATTTTGCATTTGGTCAAGATTTTGTGATTGTTTTGTTCACAGATAAACAATTCGCAATTAAATTTTATGTGGCGTTTCTTTTCTGTCATTTAAAATTTCATAAGTCGTTTTTGTCAAGTGCAGTCTTTCTTCCAGAGATTACGATAAACTTAAAATGAAATTTGGATTTTATCTAGATGTTGCAGAAAATATAAACCATATGGATAATACATGTTTTTTTATAAAGCTTATTCACTAAATGCTTTTCTATAAATTAACATACTCAATGAAAAACACTACTTCATTTTAAATACAAAGTATGTTTACAACACATTAATTATTAATATTAGCAACATTAAAACATATTTATGCACATTAAATGGTAAAAGGAAGGAAATTTTATACACCCTATAACATCTAAAATCTAAATTAATTTCATTTGCGAAATTTTAATTTATTGCACAAATTCAAGGTTATGTCAAAAGTAACATTATCACTAGTTAAATATTGCTAATATAAATGAAACATTTAGTTTTTATTTTCAAGTCAACAAACTGATCTATAATTTTTATCAAATATAAAAACTTAGTAATTAAAGCTACTGTATTTCAAAATGCACAATTGCTCACTTAAGATTTTCAAAAACTCGATTTAATAATAATGAAGAAAATACAAAAATATTTAACAAAATTTTACATCTCCACAAAAATAATAAAATAGCAAGAAAACATTCATAGTAATCTTACACTTTCATAGGATTTTAAATTGTTGATTATCTTTGAGTGATTTAAATATAAAAAAATGTTACATCTCAATAAAATATGATAAAATCATTTCTAGTAGTTTTTTAAAAATATATTAACTTGGATACTTTGTCTTTCAGAAATCCAATTACAGATTTATAGCAAAATTTAAGCCTCAGGTTTTAATTTAGTTTTGGAAAAAAAATTCTATTGTTTTCATGTATTTAAAATTTTAAAGGCATAATTACAAGCCATTATAATTAATTCTATTAATATATATATATATATATATATATATATATATATATATATATATATATATATATATATATATATATATAATTGAAATAAAAAAACTACAATATTTTAAAAGTCATTTTAAATAACAGTTTATGAAATTACAACATTAAATAATTTATTTATATTAGTAAGTATTAAAATCCTACAAATGAAAGAATAGTAATAACATGTCACAAAATAATAAACTTTTTACATAAGTTATTTTAATGATTCTTTTTATAATTTTCTATGAGTATTTTACATTTATGAAATACACAAAGAAATATGTAGCAAGAGAATAAAGCAATACTTATAAATCTATAATAAAATAAAAAGAAGTAAATAATTCTTATTCCTGAATTAACATACATCACAAAAATTAAAAACATTATGAGAATGTTTATTGAGAAGTAGTAAATAGATTTAAAAAAGCTAAGAAATTTAAATAAAATTGAGTTTTTAGAATAAGAAAAAGCTTTTTAAAATAATATACTTCATATGCTTTTGAAAATATTGTTAAAAGTTTAAACAATTTCAAAATTTTATGCATGGATAGATTGCTAATATAATTTTATAATTATATATAAGATATGGAGAGTATTTTTAACATTAAAATTTGTAGAATTTAAAATTCTAATAATTTTTTATTATATTCACAATTACTTGCATAAATTTTAACTAATAGGTTTTAAATAGAGTATTGCTAGTTTATTGGTAAATTTATTCATTTTAATTAAAAATAAGTTTTTTTTTCTAATCCTCAGCTGCCCTTAGGTCTTTGCCCTATTTAGCTCTATAATGGGGGAAGTGATGGCATCGAATATAACGGGGCATCCAGTGGATATGCCATCTTCACCCCAAAAGTTAAGTGGTAAAGAAAGACAAACACAAAGAGAGAAAGTTTGTTTTGTTTTGTTTTGTTTTGTTTGTCGCTCAACGGTCATGTTTTGCACACGAGGGCTAATTAGACCGGGACTTACGGTTTAAAGTGGAATCCGAACCACTACAAACATCCATGCCCAAGGTGAGATTCGAACCCACGAACTGTTGAACCGAAGGCAAGAGCGCTAACCATTCGGCTGCCAGCTCGGCAAAGAGAGAAAGAAACATCCATGCCTGAACAAGGATTTAAAATGGGACCTACTCCTTCTAAGTTAGGGGAATGCTAACTTCTCTGCCATCAGTCAGCAATTAAAAAGGATTAAAAAAGTTACTACTCCAAAATTTTAAACAATTTTTTTATGAAAAGGACCAAATGTGAAATGATAATAGAACAATTAATACAATCAAAAATTTTCTTAAAACATTTAAAATAAATTCACTTCTTTGTGCTGTATAAGATGATTAAAATAGTCAAATTATTTACTATATATGAAAACAGGTTTACATAGTTAAAAAACAAATAAAACATTTAAAACTTAGAAAATTAAGACATAATTTTACTTAAAAAATAAAATGTATATTTATATACATATGACTATATACATATATATTGTAAAATGCTACTAATAGAACAAGACTGTATTCTAATAATATATATATATATATATATATATATATATATATATATATATATATTTAAAAAATCTTAATTTTTAAATAGTAAATATATTGATTTCCTTTTCTTTTTTGTTCTAATAAATTTACTAAAATATTCTTTAGATTAGTAAAGTTTTTGTATTTTATAATTTTCAGGCAAATTCTGAATAGGTTTTGCTTATCTAGGTATTTTAATTCAAACTTTATGGGAAAAATATATTTCTGTTTGGCGGAACAATTTATATTCTTAACCCGGTTAAGATATGGAGAGCATTTTTAACATTCAAATTTGTAGAATTTAAAGTTCTATATTGTTAATGTATTAAAGAATCCAGAAAGAATGGTACTAGCTAAAGTGTACCCCATCTTTTGATACTTAGAATTATAAGATAAAATAATCAGCCAAAAATGAATACATTAAGTAATATTGTGTAGATACACATATGCTTTTAAAGCATAAACATGCTAGAAATGAAAATTTCTCATCCAAGTAAGAAATAATTATCAACTTTAAGATATGTTATTGCTAAGTAATTAGATCTTTAAGACAAAGATTCCACAGGAAGTATTTAATTTAAATATGGATTTACTTAGACGATTTTACACATATAACAGAACATCACATCATTAGGTTTTATAATAAAGTATTAGTGGATAAACTAATAATTTTTAAAATTGAACAATGCCACAAAAACAGCTACTACAACATTCTTTTTCGAAGACATTAAATGCAACCGACAAATATATTTTTAAAACATGTTTTGAATATCTGCAAAACCACATATCCACAAATTTGTTTAATGCAGCACTAAAATATCAATATGTTAAGAAAACATAGAAATTTAATAAATTAACACGATATAAAATTTCTTATTTTCAAACAGCATTAGTAGTTGTCAAGCAAATTGTTTATTAAATAAGGAAAGGCATTTTCCATTATAGCAGTTTCAAAGCTCTAAATTCAACAGTAGGAAATGGAAGTTCATGAGTATTTACAAATATATGTAAGCTTGTTAACAAGTTTCAATTTAAATTGGCACTTAGATATTTAGTTATGATCTTTCTTGCGACTTATTTTCTTTGCTTTATCATTTCTTTTTGGTGGGGGAGACAAAGCAGGTTTCTGACGACTATATAAACTAATAAAATAAATGAAATTTAGTATAAATGTTAATTATAAATATTTCACATACACTTAATAAATAATGTAAGAAAAATCTTACTATTTATATGTATCAGTGCGTATGTATTCAATTACATGTGTAATACCAAGTTGCAATTGATCTGCTATTGGAGGTACCCAAGGGTTATTGTCCATTCTCATAACGCAATGATGCCCAAGAAGATCTAAATTGCCTAAATATTGAAAAAAAAAAAAACTACTTTTACATGTTAAACTATTAATACATGCATTATAAAAAATACAAAAATTAAAGAGAAATGAACTCATTTTCAAGCAAATATAAAAATATCATGGGGTGTAAAGTGTAATGGAGCATAGAAAAAATAACTTAGAAGGAATATGTAGTAACCAACCAAAAAATGTTATAAATTAAGACAATCAAAGCATGCTTGCTATAGTAAAAATAGACACCATTCCTTCGCATAGACACCATTTATAATATCATAGACATTTGTAGCAATTTGTAATGGTTTTCAAGGGTTTACTTAATAAATATATTTCATAAAACAATTGTATAGTTTAAAAAGGATCAATCAAAAAGGAAAAGGAATTTAAAGTATTAAAATACTGAGATTGAATACAATATTACAATTATTAACAAACTTTAAAGATGAGCAAATATCCCCGATAGGCAATTTAAAAATGGCAAAAAACCTCATTTATTTTTAAATTACATGCCTAACATTCTAATAAAACACAAAAACAGATGAAATTACTTGTATAAATGTATGGTGAAATTTCTTATTTTGAAAATTTCTTTACCAATAAATTACTGAAATTAAAATTGTTAAAATTTTAATTTCTTTCTGTATATGTTACTTATTTATTATTAGACATAGCCTTATTAAATTAATGGCTTTCAAAGCAATACTTTTCTCATCATGCATATTGAAAATATACCATGTAAAAATTTATAAAAATTGTGAGATAAAAGATTTAACTCTATATAAATATAAATAATTTTTTTATGATTATTTACATACAATGCAAATAATTGTTCATTTAAAATAGTTGAAAATTAATTCATTTTTGGCAAACATGTTAAAATCATTAAAAAATAATCATTTTTATCACATGCAAGAAATGCAAAAGTTAATTTACATATTTTGCCATTTCATAGTGCATTCTTCAATTTCTGCTTCACTAAAATAGATTGCTTCACCAAAATAGATAAACACATTACTACAGTAAATATTTTGGATGCAATTTTTATTATTGAAACAATATATAAATTTGCAGTTTTTAAAACTATTAGCATATAAAATTTTTTTGTCATAAATACAGGATTTTATATACTGATAATTTTTTTAAGGAATAATGTATTTCATATGTATTGTTTGGTCCACAAATATCTTTTGATATCCAAAGAGATTAAATAAATTAAATTAATAAACAGATTTAACTTTTTTACTTCCCATACTTAAAATGATAAAAGCGATTATTATTTTTCATTTCTTTTTATGATTTTTGATTGTTTTATGATATGCAATACAATTATTCAAATATATATCAATTACAGTTTTGGGACTATAAAAATACATTTCACAGTCCCAAAAATGTGTTAAATGCAAAAATTATTATAATAAAATCAATTATATTATTTATAATATTTTAATCATATTAACTATTATTTTAACATAATTATATTTTAACAAATAATAAAAAAAATAACATCAAATATATATTTTTAGATTTTATAAATTTTTAAAGTATATTTAAATTTAACCTAATAGCATATAAATTTCTTTTAATTTAAAAAAATAATTTTTTTTTCTGAAAATTTGACATAAAATTTTAAATATTTCACGCTTGTTTTGATTTTTGAATATAAATTTGAGTTTGTAAAAAGCTTTTCAGCTTAATAAAAATTTCACTAAAATTCATAAGAAAAAATAAAATTTAATAGAAAGCTGAAGAGAAATAAAATGTTCTCACAATATTGTCATAAAATGTATTTTTAAAAGTTCCCATTCTTTAAGTTTCAACGTTTTTAATGTGAAATATAGTTATTCAGGGATCCGCTTTCCAATTAACTTTCCTTCGTTAACGTGGGGGAACACAAAATAAGATGCATTCTTAGTTGCTAAGCAACGCAGCGAGCCAAGCGAGAGTTTGGAATGTGTTCACGAGAAGATTCGATGTGTTGTTGTTACTTATGACACTTGGGTAAGCTAAGCTCGCTATGCGAATTTAAGTCAATAGGGAGCGTCTTTCGTTTAATCAGAGCACCAGAAATGTAAAAGTACGATTCCGATAGATGGCACAACCAGCGGATTTACTTTCTCAATTTTGGCATTGATGTAAAGGGGGTTTGGATTGGTTTGTTTGTCGCTCAACGGTAATTTTTTGCACACGAGGGTTAATTTGACCGGAACCTACGGTTTTAAGTGGATTCCAAACCACTACAAGCATCCATGCCCAAGGTGCTATTCAAACCCACGAACAGTTGAACCGAAGGCAAGAGCGCTATCCATTCGGCTGCCAGCTCGGCTGGTGTGAAGGGTAAGGAAATTGTAAAAACAAATCTTCTAGTCAGAGGACGAGTCTCAATAAATGGTAGTATGGTGGCTACTCTACTAGATACAACACCGAGACTTGAACGTAGGTCGTCTATGGACGATTTGGTGACATATCACACCCAGAGGGTTCGGATCCAGAGCCGGGGACGCCGATCTCAACGTCCCCTAGAATGCTCTAAATCGAAGAGGCCTCGTCGCCAGGCTAGTCCGCCCCGTCAGAGGTCGAAATCACCCAACGACGCGCAGGGTGCGAACAATATCGTTGTAGTGACTAGACGGGATTCTGACTTAAAGGCGTTCAGTCATAATCCCGCGGATGGTAGCTTCGCACCACTGGCCAATCGACCAAGCACATGTACCAAGTGTTCAAACCTGCTATTCCTCTCGTACTGAGTAGGATTATTATCGCAAAAAAAGTTAGATACCAAAACAACGTAATAACGACTTCAAAGTTCCGAAACAACGATAACGACTTTAAAGTTACGAATCGAAAACATTTTTAAAGTTCCGGAAGTTACATAATGACTTAATGTAGAAACCTTCCAGAATACCCCCGGTAACGACTTTGAGAAGTTACCAATACCGGAACGATTTCAGCACTTACGGGGGAAAAAACATTTTAATAACATTGTTTTTCAAAAACGCGTTATTTATTAAACGGTTATTAATTGATAACGTTTCTTAAATAACAGTTCCATTAAATAACGACCATCTCTAGTGCAGGTAGTAAATTTGAATGGTTAAACATCACACACGCACACAAATGTTCACAATAATTTAAACAAACATTTTTCAGATTTTATCGAATGATATTTGATACGTTCATAACTTTTGCATAGTGGTGTTAAATCCAGTGTTTTATTGCGATACGTTTCTGTTATTAAATTTTTGTAAGAGTTAATCAGACAGTTAACTGGCAACCGATTGCTTTCAACTGCTTTTAAATATTTTCGAGACGTTATACCTCTGTGAGTGTGATAGAAAAATGAGTGAATCTACTCCTTCAACTGCTGAAATTATCAGCGAAATCTTTAAAGAAGTAGGAATCGCTTTTACTCGATTAGGAGAATTGCAAAATATGTTGAATCCAACAGATGGACCTAAATGTACCGTTTCAGAAGACGATGTGCGCGCAATCAGAACAACCATCTTGAAGTTTGGAAACGATATTGACGAATTATGTCTTATTATGAAAGAAAAAGCAATTCTGGAAGTGAAAACCGGTAAAAGAAAGGAAGCTTTTGAAGCAGCTGGCCTTCTTCTCGAGCCAGAACAAGTCGCAAGTTCTTCTAAACCTGCAGGAAACGACGAAGAAAAACAAGAAAACATAGAAGAAGTTAAATGATGCAGAGCAAGAAGATCTTTCTGCAACTGATAAATTCAACTATGATAATTTTGATTGTTATAAACACAGTAATGGGTCTTTAAATTTGTAAGCAGTTTTTTTAAAATTAGACAATTTTAAAATTTTTTGACAATAGCTAAGAAAATTATCACTTGTCTTTTATGGGATTTTATATAAATTATGTATTGTAATAAATTAATTATTAATAAAAAATAAAATAATTAGCTTTTATAAAATAATATGTTACACTTTGAATTTACTTGTTTTATGGAATCAATTAAATAGATTTCAATAAGATGTTAAATACAATTCAACATGTGAGTTTTAATGCACTGCCTTCAAACATTAAGCTGAATCCCAGTGTGTGTAACACACTGGATTTGACAACATTAAATATTTAATATAGACTTACATTTAACATATTGCATTTTATTATTTATGATTTATATGCTTTTTATTATTTATGATTTATATGCTTTTTTACATTTTATTTTTATGTACTTGCCATTTTAAGGTTACCAACCAAAGTGTAAATCAGCCAAAGAGTATAAATTTGTAATATTTTTAATTTTTTCAAAATTAATACACAGAGAATTTAAGTTTTTTGTTAAATCAAATTCTCACTAGAAATTAGACTTAAAATTGTTGGTCTTGATCTAATAGACCTTGTGAACACAAAAAAATTTATATGGCAACAAACAAATCAAACTAGAAATACAGGTATTCCTGTAAGAAAAGAAATTTTAACATCTATTTCTCATGACTTTACTTTGAGAAATTTGTAAGGTATGAAAGTATGGAAAAAAATAATGCACTTAATTTGATATATATTTATTGTTAGTGTTAAATTTTTCTCTACAGATTTTAACAAAATTTGAGAAGCGAGGAACCTTTATACTAATCATAGTAAAACATAAATATTATTAATATTTTTATGTTTGTATTAAATAAGAATCACCAAAATACACCACAAATATGATTACAGTTTAAGTTGTAGCTTGAAATTTGGTGAAACTTTCTATATTTCAATGTAGCAATTTTAAATTCATAATTATCACAGCAGAAAATTTTATTGTCAACAGCTGCACTAATCCACATTGTACAGTTATCAGTGACAGTCGATCTTTGTAGAGATAGTTCTATCAGAATTAACTTACACATTGTATATTCTCTTACAGAGAAATACAAGAAAATCTGAATTTCAGCTCAACTTGTGAAATTAAGAAATTTGCATAGAGTTACTTGAAAGCAAACAGCAATCACACTTAAATAATGAGTTGCATAAGCCAAACTTAATTTGTTACTTATGACATTAAAATACTTATTGAGGGGGAAGAAAAGAACTACAAGATATCTCTAATTTCTTGTAACACTTATAGAAAACAAATGGGAGACAACTTTGCATTTTCGAATTGATCACAAACTATTTATTATCTTATATCCTTTTCAAACATCTCTCTGCCATTTATGCCTAACCAAAATGGCTTTCTGAAGCATATATTTTTCTACATGTTCAAAAAATATTAAACCATATGAAACATTTTTCATTTTATATTCTGCATCAATGATATGTGCACTTTTTGTTCAATGCTCAAGGTGTATGGCTGTCTAGAATAAAGAATATACATATGATATAACAGTCAAAAATATTATTGTATATTATTAAAAAACATAAGTTTACATCACATTCATTAATTTTTTTAACAATTTATTATCTAAAAATTTAGTACCTAACTCTGGAGGTAAAAAGGAAAGGCGATTTCCCTGAATGTGGAGTTCCCTCAATCTTGTGAGTTCTCCTATTTCTTTAGGCAGATTAAGCAGGTCGTTTTCTCTTAAACCCAGCTATAAATGTAAGATAATTAGAAAATTCCCATTTTACATTAGTTTAAAAACATAGAATATACACTAAGCAAAACAAATTATATCCCACACGAGATTAAAATTTTTTTATAAGATTATTATGAAATCTGTAAAATAGAAAGAAAATTTTTAAATTCAGTTAAAGAATGTATAATTGTAAATTAAAAGAATTAGCAAACTTCTAACACTGAGATCTAACAAATTGAAAATAAATGTACTCTTAACTATATTTTCTCAAAGAAAATTGCTCACTCAATGAGATCAACTGTTGACTTTGCTTATTAAAAATTCTCATATATGCATTTCCTGAAGTTCTAGCAAATTCCAAATGTGAATAATTTTGAATAAACAAGTAACAGTTTAAAATAATGAGGAAAATGATTTTATTAAATTTAACATTTGTTATACATTTTATCAAAATTTAAATTTTTCAAATAATAACTTGAAAAATACCAATACTTTAAATAAAAATTGGTTATTGGATGATGTATTTTAGTTAATGTTTTAAAAGAAGCACTAAGTTTTTCTCAGTGTTTGAACAAGGATCTTTAAATTTAACAAAGTACCTAACCATGGAGAGTAACAGGAAACTTTAACAAAGTACCTAACCTGAATATAAATAATTCAATGAAGAATCATTCTATGCAGTCATAAGGATTCAAAAATAAAATGCACCGTTATTTTAATTTGAATACTAGAGAATTTCCATCCTTACCTACTCCTTTTGTAGAAACAAAGAACATAATTTTTAAACTAAATTAGAGTGAGCAGCACTATTTTGGCAGTCACTTTTTGGTTCAAGTTTATTATAAATATCCTGTGTATTACAGAATTTTTAAAAAGAGACCTCAAAATGATTCTAAGTCAGTAGAACATCTACGCATTCATCAAGCTACACACAAATGGTTCAGTAATTGTAAGATAAAGTAATATAGTTATCAAGGCAGTACTTAGACTCATAGCAGCTATAACTGAAGGAAGTTACATACATGTGGTTGAATATTATCTTAAATGTATATGGATTCAGTATGTCTCATAAGAATACAGATATTTACTATGTTCACATATCATAAGAACATTACAACGAAATTTATAAAGAAAATGTAGTGAAATTTTTGTGAAGTTGCATCATAAACTATAATGCTACAAAGTCATTTAATGCAGTTTTCTTTCCTTAAAAAAAAAAAAAAAAAAAAAAAAAAAACTGAAATTGGATTATTGCTTAAAAACAACATCCGACATGCTTGAAGTAAGTTACATTACTAAAACAGAAATATATTATACAGCACTTTCAATATATCTTTTAGGAATTTTCCTGAAACTATAATGGAGACATTTTGAAAAGATCCATAGTATGATTCCATCATAAACTAGAAATACAGCAATTAATTTTTCTCTGAATTAAGAATTTCTTCCCTCGTGTTTTTACAAAAGAAAACTCAAATTCATTGAGAATTCAGTATTAACTGCTGCACTCGCATGGAAATATGAGACAATTTTTAAGTATGTCAAAGATGTTGATATTGTCAATTGAAAAGAAGTAAAGAAAAAAAAATTCCTCAAATTTTTTCTCAACATTATATTTTTTAATACATATGTACAAAGTATTCAGCTTTACCTTTTTGTGCAAACCCCAAAAAACATTTCTGAAAAAACATTTTATGTGCAGAGAATATATTAAAGTATAAAATCTTATTTTTGTTTATTTTACATAATATTTAATTCAAAGGATGATAAACTACACTACTCAAAACAATTAAAGGATATTGTAAGTTTTACATAAAATAAAGATATAAATGAAATTTTTTTTGCAAAAAATGGAAGAAGAGAATCACAAATGAAAATTTTTCTGATTTTCAAACCGTGGAGTAAGCTAATTTTGAGTTCGACGTCAAAAACGTCACTTCAGTGGCAGTGAATGAAATTTGACTTTCAATTGAATAAAAGACAATGAATACAAGAGTGATCGGTATTCAGTGACTGCTTTGTTTTGATGAGTACGATGTCTCAGCGAAGTCATTTTACCGATTCAGAAGCTTGGAGAGTTGTTGGTAGGTTAGAAGGGGGCCAAACTCGAGCCGGAGTAGTGCAAGCCATTGGAGTGTTACAAAGTGTGATTTCAAGGATCTGGAACAGATTTTTGGAGACTGGAAGTGCAGGCCGAAGACCAGAGCAAAGTCGTAGATGGGCAACAATGCCCAATGAAGATCGTTATTTAGTGTTAACGGCTCGGAGACACCGAAATATGAACGCTACTCTTTTCCAACAACACCTTCGCTCGGCTACTGACACCATGGTTTCAACTCAGACTGTCCGAAACCAGCTCCATGGTGTAGGTCTGTATGCTCGCCGACCGATGGTATGTGTATTCTAACATCAAGGCTAGTCGCGACCGCAGGGAGTGGGCAACAGAGCTTGTGAAATGGAGGAGAAATGAATGTAACAATGTTCTTTTATCTGACGAGTCCCGTTTTTCTGTTCATCCTGATAATAGGCGTATTTTCATCTGGAGGGACCGTGGCAGTAGGAATAATCCAGCGTTCGTGCACAAAAGTGTGATTTGGGGGTGAGGGAGTATTGGTGTATGGTGGCATCTCCATTGACGGACGCACATACCTCTATATCATTCGAGATGGACCTCTGACTGGTCACCGATATAGGGATGAGATCCTCAGACCCATTATAGTCTCTTACGCTGCAGCAATCGGATATGACTTCATTTTAATGGACGATAACTGCAGGCCACATCGTGCTAACCTGGTGGAGGATTTTCTTTTCAAGGAAGGAATCGTACGAATGGAATGGCCAGCTTGTTCTCCAGACATGAATCCAATAGAGCACATTTGGGACGCTCTAGGAAGACGATTGCTGGCCACCAAACACCCCCACAAACTCTTCAAGAACTGGAAAGAGCTCTTCTGAAAGAGTGGGACAGAATACCCCTACTCGTGAATAACAGCCTCATTGACTCCATGCCTCAGAGGTGTTCAACGTTGCTGGCCGTCCGTGGAAACCATACCCCCTACTGAAAATGACTTCCTTTGAAGACAACGCCTTTTCTTATTCTTTTTTTCTCATATGCTCAAATTGTGTTTTTTACCTTTTGTACACAAATGTGCAATAAAATGCATTTTATTCTGCCAAACATGTGTAATTTATTCTCATATAACCTACTACGTCTGCCGACCACGTATCAATCAGCTAAAAAGTTTCCCAGCCACAAGATCTACCTAAAACCGCAATATCCTTTGTTTTGAGCAGTGTATAATGCCCTTATATTTAAGACAATATTTCTTAAGTGTTTTTTACTGTCAACCGTTTTTAAAATTTTCTTGGTATTCATATATAATCTAATGATTCCAGTCTCAGATATATTTATCTCAACTAAAGGGTATTTTTTTTTTTTATCAAGGATGAACTATTAATATTTTTTAATGTGAACACATATTTTTTGATTCATTTAAGTTATTAACTAGTTTTCTTTTAATAAAATTTTTATAAGTAGTGTGGATCATGAAGTATTTACTTTACTTTCAATACAAATATTCATTTCACCAACATTAATATTGAGATTTTTTCTGCAAATTTATATTAAATACAGATATGACAAATACTAGAAGGCTTTCAGTTTGAAGAATAGAAATGCGAAATTTGAAATCTAAGGTAAAATTAAACAGTTTTTAATTTTAAATATGTTATTAATTTGAAATTAAGTATATTTATCAATAAAAAAACAAAACTTGTAAGTATAAACTTGATTATTCATTACCAAAACAAAATTATTAATTTCTGTTATTAGGTGGTAGAAAAATTATGTGAGTGATTAGTCTTCATAAACTAATGAAAAGAAGAAAATATCTTACATAGTATTTGCAAAATTTTCAGAATTATAAAAAAATTCAGGAAATTTTACAATTACAATAAAAGATACATTTTTTTATTAATTTAAGTAAGCTAATTTTAATATATTATTTTAAGCGTTTTTCATTATAAAATGATATACAATTGACAAGCAAAACTACATATTTTCTATAAATATTTGGAAATAAAATCCAAACCTTACAAATTAAGGAAAAATGCCTACATGTTTTTACCAAATGATAAAGAAAAAACTAAAGCAAATATTTTTGATTTAAAGATTACTATGATTTAAAGATTACTAAATTATCTTAAAAAACAAATGCCTTATATTCATAAACAAAATCTCAAAAACATTTAAAATATGTAACAAAATTCAAAAGAAACTGAGCTTACAATTTGCAAATTTTTCAGCTGACCAACTTCTGGTGGTAAATATTCAAAATCATTATCACACAAATATAAAGCACGAAGTGTTTCTATATTTGAATAAGACAAAAAATAATTAATTAAGGGAAGTTTACTAAAAATATTAAACATAAAATGAAATTTTGAGGCATACAATGTTTTGTTTTATAATGGAAGAACTTAAAATAGATGAGAAATTTTATCAAAGGCAAAAGTAAAGGAAAAATGACTCGTAGAATATTATTTTAGAAAATAAGAAGTCCTAAAGTTATTTGTTCAACATATAAAATAAATCATTTAAAGTTCACAAACTGGTATAAGAAAATTCTTTGCATAAATTTTTTGAAAAGATTCTTTTTTATTTTACTATTAAAATATAATGTCTAGGAAATATTTATGAACATCAGAATTCATAATAAATATTGTAATAAATTAATTATGACTGACTGAATATTTACAGCATTGAAATTAAATCTCGGTTATTACTGTACACATATGGTGATTCTTATTTTCTTACATTATAAATTTATTGATCTTTAGGGATTTATCCTTCAGTTGCAATAGAAACAGCAAAAGATTGTTCTAGTTAAAAGGGACCAGTTTTTTTCCAAAGAAATGACTGAACTGGATTTTTTCTCTATAAGATACATTTACTAACGAAAATATGTGATTTTCGAAAAGTAAAATGCATAAAAATTATCCAAATGAAATGTGCAAATGACAAGAAAATTTAGCACTAATCATCGTGTGTATGTTGCAAAATATCAAATTTTATTATTAAGATGGTTTACTAATTCTATATGATAATTTTTAGGTATTAAAAATAATTTGACTGAGAACTACAATTCCAAGTGAATTTTGAAAAACTATAGACATCTATATCAGAAGTAGAAGTTGAATCCTCAAGCTACTGAACTGCAAGCCAGAGCATTAATTTAGCTGATAGCTCAGCTATTTGATATGAAAGAGAAAAATCAAGAATTTCTTTGTATTTTTAAAAAATAACTTGGAAATTTACATTGTCTTTCAATACTGACAGTTTGCTTTTTAACTTTATCTTCTATAACATAAACCTGGAATTTTATTCAGGCATGCTTTTTGCATGATATTCAGGTATTATACCTATCTTTTAAAACTATTTACTTACAGTTATGGAGGGGAAAAAAAAAAGCATTCATTTTTCAAATTAAAAACAAATTTTGAAAAATAATTCAATTAATAGAAATAAAAATATTTCAACAAAAATTAATCATAAAATAATATAACTTATGTTAATCATATAAACTTACATAGAAAGCAATTCATTTTAATTAAATTAAAAAATTAAAGCATTTATAAAAGAAAACAAATATAATTCCAATCGCTCCTCAATTGTACAAAAGATACATATAGATAATTCTTTCAAATACACTGCTGTTACCTACCACCATTCCAATGTTTAATTTAACTATTTTAAAATTATTAACACACACACATAATAAGCAGCAATTTTAAAAAAATTTGGGAATGTACCTTATATATTCTGTCTTATAAGTTTAGTCAGTGATTGAAATTTTAAGATTATATATATTAAGTAATCACACATTATGGATATTTTATTAATTTAATACTTATAACATATGATTTGAATTTGATGATTTAAAACAAATGTCATATTTTAAATAAAAAGAGGAGCAACAATTACTCACCAATCATAAAAAAGTTTTCAGGTAAATTTTTGTCATTCAAATTGTTGTAAGTCAAATCAAGAACTTCTAATTGGGGAAATGAACCAAATCCTCGAGGTAGAACATTTAATCTATTCATGCTAAATGATAGAAAGCGTAAGAAAATTAACAATCTATTTATATATAAATGTTTTTCATAAATAACATAAATCAGTTTCAGAATACATAAAATTTTATCATTATTAAAGTCGACTAAATAGAAAAAGGTTTATAAATGCAAGTTATTGACATACTATAATCAAACTGTCAACAATTCTAATTCTTGTGAAATAATTGACATAATTAGTCAATTTTTCCTTAGGTTTTTATTAATATTTCTATAAAATGTAATTTACCCTCATTATTCCCATTTTTCCAGAAAGATATGAGCTCATATTGAGATAAAATTTAAGTGATATTATTTTAAAGACATCTATAAAATGATGGAATATTCTAAAGAAACTTTTTGAATAATTAGATATTTAAACAAAATGTGTTATTACTAGAAGTTCTTACAGACTCATTATGAATTCATAGTACAAAAGAATTCAGAATTTAAATGTTATTTTATCATATAAGTTGATGTTTTTCCTAATATCAAATGCACATACATAGGATGCCTTCAATTATTTGTTTAATGGATTTTCAATCCTTTATTAAGATTTAAATAATAGCACTCATGATGTTGAATTTTGACAGAACACAAAAATAACATTAAATTCATCAAATAAGTTATTAAAATGCATTGATACTCTAATACTGCTAAAGTAAAAATACTTTTATGAAACCTTTAAATATAATTTTCAAACATCAATTTCTGATCATGCAAGTAAGGAAAAACGCCCCAGATTTGGAATGCTTTATTAATCTCTACCATAATTTTTTCTGTTAAAATGTAAAAAGGCCAGTTACTATTTTCCAAATGAAATTCATTAAATTTTTTTTACATAAAATAAGTACCATATAACAATTGTTATTTATGTGTTTCCATCCATGGTGAATTATTATTTAAAAGCTTTTTAAGTGACATGCCTGAAATAATCCCAAAACTCTACAAAAACTCAAGCAATTTAATATGTAATTTAATGATGCAGGGGATCCACATATAGAATATAATTCAGTATGCTATTCTTACAAATTCTTTTAGATGGTTATGAAACTCCATTAGAACACAAAAAATATTGGATTATATATATGTTTGTGTGTGTGTCTTTATATCAAAAGATAAACCAATAACATACTGATTATTTTAACATTAGACAAGCTGGCAAGTTATGCTAATCTCAGGTTAAATACCATTAAGATTTAAGCATGCAGAATTTTAAATAATCTGTTTTTAAAGATGCATTTTTTCATTTAATATAATCTTCCAAAAACATAAAAAAAGGAATTCAAAGCATATATTAAAATTAATAGCAAATCACTAAAAAAATATAAATTTTAATAAAAAAAAGAAAAATTTAATAGAAATTAATTAAAAACATAATAGTTACCCAAGATTTAATATCTTTAGCTTTGCTAATGTAGATATAGATTCTGGGAGTTCCTACGAAACAAAAATTGAAAAAAATATTTCGTTGTTAATTTATAAATAATTATGCATAAACAGAAATATGTATTGGTTTATACTAAACAAGATAAAAAAGTATTACTGTATTTTTCTGCATATAATTCATAAGACCTTTTTTCTGAGTAAATGAAAAAAAAAATAACCAGCAACAATTTTTTTGGAGAATAGTTGAAAATATATACTGCTGATAATGTAAATGTCACATAAAATAAAAAAATGCACAGTATGATAAAAAAAAAACATAATAAATTGTACAGAAAAACACATTTATTATAAAAAGATTTGCTTAAATTCATCTCATCGCAAAGTGCAATGAACTGAGATGTAAATACCAGATCAATCAAGAACCACAATTCTGAGAAGCTAAAAAAACTTGATGTTTATTTTTTAAATTTTAAATAGAGGTTAGACATATTGTTTAAAAATTTATTTTTTGTTTCCTTAATAATTAAATGAAAGAAATGGATTATTTTTGAATTGGGCATTGGATACATTTCTTTTGTACTGTGCAAGCTTTATTATTTTATTTTTTTATACTGCTTTATCAAGTTTGTCTTCATTTTTTATCTGCCTTCCCCATAGCCTTTAGTTTAAAACCTACTGTGCAATTTAAAGGATTATGCTTCGACATGATGATATAAGAACTTGAATATTTTCAGAACGAAACTCTTTTTGATTTGTCAGAGGACAAGATAAAAAGAGAAATGATGACAGCAAATGTTTTTGCAACAGTAATATCTTTACAAGGAATCGAATTCACTCTTTAACGTAATTGAACAAAACTTATTATTGATGAAATAAATCATCTGAGTCATGGCACCATCAGTTATTTTATAATGCATAAACAGTATTTTTTCAAAACTTTATTGTAAGCTTTTCTGATAGAGAATGCATTTTTTTTATCAGATTATTGGCAGCAATGCACAAAATTCATATACACAAAATCCGTAAATTTATAAAAATGAAATAAATATTTGATAATTTTTCTTAGAGAACATATCATTACAAAAAATGATTTGAAGTCAAATTTCATAAACACACTTGAATATTTTCCTGGATATAAATGGATAGATACTAAATTTACAAATCATTTTAATAATGAGAAATAAAAAATTACCTCTATGTGATTATTGAAGAGATTGAGAGATTCAAGATTAGGCAAATTTGCGATAACAGAAGTCACCACTAAAATATGAAATGAAAAATTTTACTCCTTTGCAAAACAGTAGCCTTAATTCTGGTAAAATATTTAATAAAATCAATTTAACAAAAACTTACATATGCTATTTATGTGCTATGAAATTGTAGAAATCTTTAGGCTTAGTTGCTTCAAAATATAAATTATTATTTAATAAAAACATACTATTTTTCAATTAAAGATTTAACAATGAAAACTTTTTTTAAATTAAAGTAAAATGAATAAATTTATATAAATAAATCTTCAGAAATTAAACAGATATTTTAAGCAATTTTTTTCTTATTGAATGTTTCTAATAATTAATGTTTCCTTTGCTTTTAAAAAACAAATTTAATTTCCATCTACTTGAAGCAAGAATTTATTATCTATATTTCATAACTATTTGCATTTTTAGAAGTACTAATCACATATAAAATCAAAGAATACATTTAATACAACATTAATGCTAAAATTAAGCTAAAACTTCTAAAATTTTGGTCATCATTTACTTAGTTTAAAAACAAGGAATTCAGATGACACAATCACTTTGTTTGAAAAAAAATAGGTACAAAAATGATATATTTCGCTGTCATTTCGTGATTAAAAGATTTAGAAACAAAGTTAAAAATATGTTGATCTTTTTCATTAAAAATACTGAATGCTGGTAAATTTTCACATTGCTCTAATACATAAGCAAGCTTAAATAATATAAAAATAAATTTTTATTTAAATTTCCAGTGATAATTAAAAATTTTATAAGCATTTATTATTCCTTTATATATTATAAACATTTGCAGAATATTCTTTGTAAAATGAGCACAGCACATGTAAGTTTGGAAACTTACTTCTGTAACAAAGAATATATTCAACACTATTGTCCTTAATGTTTAACTTATATTCACATGTGCTTTAAAGCTGTTTTCTAACTTTAACAATATCTATATATACATAAAAAATTTATACAGAAAAACAAATACATAAATAATTTTTTGAATGTGAAATAAAATATTAAATACATTTTTATAAAATAAAAATACAATTAAAAATAATGAAATAAATAAAATTAAAATTTTTAATAGTTTAATTTGATTTAATTTGTTTCAACAATTGGAGATTTTGCTATACTACCAAATAAAATTATTTTTAAAAAATCATTGTTTCATATTCAACCAATTTTGAATAATCGGAAATTATTCTAGTATGTATAAAAATAAGAAGTTAGGACTTGTTAAGAAGTTGTTTTTTGTGAGATCTCATTTTTACATGTACCGCTTAAACAAATGAAATTGCTTGAAATATTGTTTCATTGCAAAGCTGAATTATTGAAGGCATTTGAAATAAACAGCATTTTCGTAGGATATGTTATTTTAATTACTTTTTCATGAATCATTCTTAAAATTCCAGCAGTTATTTTATTTTTAGCTTTAAAAAGCTATGTATCCTCCAAAATATGAAATACTAAACTATATAATTAATTTCTTTTAGAAAATCAAAAATTACATACCAACAATTTTGTTGTGGCTCAAAGTTAATCGAGTTATGTTTCGCATGATAACTGAAAATAAAAAAAACAATAAGTAAAACATAAAAATTAAATATAACAACTACGTATAAAGCATATTTATCCCCCTTTACATTTAATTTTAAAATATCATATCATGGAAACTAAAAACTTAGAATTAATAATAAAATCTACTTTTTTTTATCTAATTTATAATTCAATTTATAATTATTCTATGAAACAGAAATTGACAAAATTTGCATTTTTAAGAAATTTTTTTAAAAATTACCATTTAAATAGTAACATGGATTAAATAAACTTATATGTAAATTAAGTGAATCTGCTTCTTCTACTTTAAAATTCAGAAAATATTTAAAATTCTTGAAGTATAATCTTTTGGTTCACTTTTCATTTTCCTGCACATGATTATTTTTCTCTAATAGTTTTGGCTCACGTTTTAACTCCATTAATAATTTCTTTCTAATTATGCATAAAATTTTTTCATCTAAATGCAAAATAAAAAAAATTTAAATTAGCAAATAATGTTAAAAAAAATGAAAATTTACAAAAGTCATAAGAATTTAATATTACTTTAAACTGGGAAAAATTTAAAAGAAAACATGCACAAGATGTAAAATGATTTTATAACTAAGTATATTACGTGGTGATCTATTTTATATCAATCCCCGCGGAAGCAGAGAACGAGTGAAGTGGCCTGACTTTTCTCGCACTTACGTGAAAAGAACTCACTTCCAGATGGGTTATGTAACGCTTAACACTGAAATTGTATTAGCTCTCCTTTTAATTATTTAGATTTAATAGTTTGTTTAAATTACTTAATCATGCAACTTTCTTAATGCTCTGATGATATATCCATCATAAAACTTCTTAACTGGTGACCATGGATGTTGAATTTTAAAAGCAAGCATTGATTTATGAAACCTTCTACGGAAGAACCAACGTCACCCCTTTTTTTTGGCCTCTTCAAAACAGGAAATTAGCGCTCTTTTCTGCACCCTTCATGCGGGGATATTTTATTGCTATTGTTTCAAGTCTCTTAATTCCTGTCAGCTATTCAGAGTTCAATTTTTTTTCTCTTCAAAAAGAGAGTAAGTGTGTTTTTTGGAACTTAAAAACCTTCTGGATGTCTGAACCATAACTTTGGTTTCTTCTGTGAGAATCTTTATTCGGGAATGGAGGTATCACGAACGATGACACTGAGTTCCACCGGGTTATTGCACTCTGAAGTACTAAAATTTGTAAGCGACATTATTCAAGCTCCTCCAAAAACGGAAAAATATACTGCTTTAAAAACTCAAATTGTAGGGCAATTTGCAGAGACAACGACTGCTCGTTTGCGTTCACTGATTCAAGACCTCAGACTTGGAGATAAATGCCCTTCAGAAATCCTGCTTGAGATGCGAAAGCATGGCGGTGGAAATTTCAATAATGTGATGCACAGTCAACATTGCGGTTACAACGAGTGTCAGTAAACATGCAAGAAATTTTATCTGTAAGTAAAGCTGGACTTGATGAATTAGCCACATTAGAGGAGAAAATCAGTGAAGTGTCGGATTTTGCACCAAACATATCTGCAGTTCAAGACTGCAAAAATGATAACCGACTTACTGCCCTGGAAAAATAAATTACGGAGCACAAGCGTCTCGAGACCGGGCCCGGAACGTCGGCTCCAAATGGGAATTCTAACGCATGCGCACTTGAAGAGAGTATTTGCAATAATTTGGCGGTGTAAAATGTGACTATTGTTCAGACTTAATATTAGTAACCCTATGTTTTCTTATTCCCCGGTCTAATTTGAAACGAGGTTCGTGTTAGTCGATTTGTTTATTTATGTTTGCAAGTTTTAATATTTTTTCGAAATATGAAGGAAGAACGGAATAGTTTGCTTATATCTTAGCACCATATTTAAAATAGAAATAGATAACAACTTTATTTGTATTTTATATGGTGCTGAAGACATTTATTTTTTCGCAGATAAGGTGGATGTGATAAGTAACAAAGAAGTGTGAATTGCACTATCACTTTTCCTTCTTATTTCTGTATTCCCATGATAAAATTAATTTGACTAAATTGTTTTTGACACTATCATGCTTTAATTATAAATTAGCATCGCAAGTTTTTTTTTTTTTCCCAAAGCCAAAATTAAAATATCTGTTAATTCAAAATAAAAATTGTTTAAAGCATTTTTTGCACACATGATTTGTTTTAATAAACTTTGTATGTAATATAAATTTCAATAAAAAGCCGCTGAATAAAAAATATTTTGCTATTTAGTGTGTACATTGTCTATTTTTTAAATTAAAAATTCAAAATAAGATATATCACAATTTGTAAATATTGAACATCTGCAGTTCAATTTAAGAATGCGACTCATTTATTTGAAATACAAAAAGATTTATATTATTTAAAAACTAGAAAATTTATAAATTTCATTTATATGAATAAAAAGACACTCAATATAATATTTCATTCTGATTTTTGTGTTTTAATAAAGATATTATAAATATAAATGTAAATAAAATATCGTATTTAAAAATATGAGGGTGAAAGTAAATAAATTTTTTCACTAAATTTCTCAGAATTCATATAACATTGGGATGACTCCGTGCCCAAAGTCACAAATACTGCTTCAAAACTTTTTTCATAAGCAGCTCAATTTTGAGCTCCAGATTATTTTCCTATTCTTGTTAGCCGTTTTACTTCTAAAGAATAGCGTACAAATATAAAATTAACTGAAAATGAAAGAGATGAGTTCCCAAAGAAAACTATTTTAGCAGAAGGTACCCAGTGAGGATGTACTGGATGAAAAAATATACTGTTCTCATGATGGTGTTGAATTTGAACAGTGATTAAAATAAAGAATCTGAATTAGAAGAAATATTTTTGTAAAGAAACAATGAATCATATAATATTAACTACAATTCTTCTCTTCCTTTAGATAAATCAAAATATCAAGCTAAATAAATTTCAAAAAATAAAATTCTTTCTTAAATAGAAACTTCGTATAAAATATTTTTCAGCTACTTTGCTTGCAATAATGTCAAAAGGGTTTATGCTTGTTTATGCATAATCTGTTTTATAAACATAACAACTTACATATTTATAAACAATAGTAAATCATTTATGAATAAATAATTAATAGTTCTAATAATGCATAGACATTATATTCACAATGAATTAATAAACAAATTCTTTCTTATTTTTACGAAAATATAACAATACTAAGTCGTTTAATCTTTAGAGAGGAAAAGATCATGTAAACGCAATACACACACATCCATTGTTTTTATAATACAAATAAATTATATTCCCGAAGAATTAATTAACTAATAATTTGTTATATTTATAAAAATATAACAATACTAAATCGATACATTTTTCTAAAGGAAAACGGAAAGCGTAGCTGTGAAATCCGCCATGTTTGACAATGAGATAAACTTCCTATCCAGAGAAACTTATCGCTTTCTTTACATCGCCAAGTCACTGGATCATAGCCAAAATCTTCTGGGAGCCGAGGCTCTGGGCTCGGTCTCGAGACGCTTGTTTACGGAGCTTTGTCTAACAGTTAAACGCTTGTCACGCTCTCCATCACGTGCATGGAGGAAGGACCAAACGTGGAACCGCCCTATTGGTCAAGGCCTGACGTATGTGCCATAACCCCTGTCTTCCAAAACATTATGCTAAAAACCTGTTCTTTACTACTAAGCCTCTTGTTGAATTGAAATATTTGAAAAAAAATATGCTTATTTAAATTTCGTTGTTTAAACAGAAATTATTTTAATGAATTTTTATTGAATAATCATTATAAAAGAAAAATTTCATCAGTAAAATAATTAATTTAAAGGAGATTAATTTTAAAAGTTTAGGAATAAATTTAATTATTTTGCTAGTGAATAAATTCCGATTTTTTTAAATAAAAGTTAAAAAAAATTGAGTTAAAAAAATTAAAAATTTTCAGTTTTTAACGTTACATTAATATTAAAATATCATACTTCTTGAGAAGATATTTTTTTATCTTATATAAATCTTATTAAATATAATAAATCGTGGCTTCAGAGGTGAAGTATCTGGGCATTTTTTTAGACCAAAAACTCACCTGGAATAAGCACATTGATGATAAAATTAACCGAGCAAAAAAAAAGCATTATGATTTTCAGGCGAATGCTTGGTAAAAACTGGGGTCTACATCCAAAACTGATGTTGTGGATGTACACAGCTGTTGTAAGGCCCATTCTCACATATGCCTGTGTGATCTGGTGGCGTAAGGTGGAACAGAAGACTGACTGACAGACTAAGAGGTCTACAAAGACTGGCCTGTCTCTGCATCACAGGAGCAATGTCCACCACACAAACCAGAGCATTAGAAGTTATATTGGATCTGACTCCCTTAGACATCTTCATCTGCAACGCTGCCAGAATGACTGCATGATGCCTTCGGACATCATGGAAAAGTGATAAATGTTTGAAAGGACATTTGAAATAGTTTTTCCAACTAGAGACGAATGGGATAACAACATGTTCAAAACTAAAACAGGAGATCTAATCTGGAACACAGATGGATCATTGAAAAACAGCCTCTCAGGACTGGGAGTATGTGGTGTGCAACCAAGAACCAGCCTATCTGTAAGAATTGGGCGATACGCTACAGTCTTCCAGGCAGAAGTTTTGGCCATTATCCACTGTCTGCGACTAAATATGAGGAAGGGCTACCACGGTAAGCGGATTCTCATTTTTAGTGACAGTCAAGCCGCTTTAAAAGCGCTCAGTTCTTTCGAAATCAAATCTAAAATGATTTTGGAATAGAAACCTTCTTACAGAACTGGCAACTAGAAACAAGGTGATCCTTGTATGGGAGCCAGGGCACAAAGGTATCGAAGGTAATGAAAGGGCTGAGGAATTTGCTAAACAAGGATCGTCTTTTGCTCCCATTGGTGCAGAACCTTTTCGTGGGATCAATTTGAAGACCGCAAAAACCAATGTTCTTAGATGGGAAAAACGGAAGATGTATGAAGCTTGGCTCAACACTCCTGATCAAACCCACGCTAAAAGTATGATCTGTGGATCATCAGCGAGGATTGCCTCTGAAATTCTAAGATGCTCTAGGTAGAAAATACGTTTAATCGTAGGCTTCATAACTGGACACTATTATTTCAGAAAACACCTCCATAAAATGGGACTCTTTCAGCAAGACCCTATCTGCAGGAAATGTCATACGCAAGAGGAAACGGCCAAACATATCATTTACGAATGCAAGGCTCTTGTCCTCCCTAGATTAACTTCTTTAAGCATCGTCCATACTAGAGAGTTACACCTAGACTCCATTAAAGGGTTATCGGAGTTTATTAATAAAGTGGGTGACCCGAGCAATTGAAACCAGGAAACATCGGGTTTGGAGTTAATAATACAAAATGCTGATGATAAGCAAAGGTGCCCAACGACATACAAACCCAACTCTAAGAAGATAATAAATCAAGATTTAATGAAATTCAATTTTAGATAAAAAAAAAATACTTTATTTAGTTTCTAGTTTCCATACAGTTGACTTTATATTACAATATTTTTTTTTATTTTACATTAATCAACGAAATTCATTTACAAATGATAAAAACTTTTTTTTTCTAATATTTGAATAAAAATATACCAAAGAAATAATACTTTTACTATATAGATATAAATAAATTTATATACAGAAGCACGATTCTTTCTTATAAAGGGAAAAATTATAATCAAATAGCACAGTATTTCATGCATAGATCAAATCACAGAGAATAACATGGGTAGGAAACTTTGCCACTAAATATCAATACAGAAAATAAAATCAGCATTTTTCAAGATTATAAATATAATATCATATTTAATTCATAATATTCAAGTGTTCATCTCAAAGTCAATAAGATGAATAATATGCCTAAAATTTCTTTATTGAAATACATAATATTAATAATTAGCAAAAATACAAAATAAGCACTTAACTACCAATAAAAATAACTTATGAAAATAATGCTTGCCTATACTGTGTGTGTCCTCAATAAGAAAGTATTGTTTCTCTTGAAAGACAGAGAGGGCCTGGTATCGTCTGCTAGATACTTCACCGGCGCTCATTATATTTCGCGGTTAGAACAACTCCTCTTATATTCCTTCCTTCATGATCACGCGCCCATTTTTCAAGTCGTGCAAAATCAGTACATCGTTCACCCTCATCCACCCGCCATGGACTATGCTTGTATCATCATAAATTCAGTGATCGTGCGTGTGCCTAGCCATGTGATTTCAAATCACCATCCAGAAACTAAATGGCGTAACTGTGGAGGCGATGTTAGACATAAGCCATTCATTCAGTCGCCTATTTATTATTGATTATAATAGTGGTTTCAAGTATTTGATTGATACAGGTTCTTGGATCTCCGTTTTTCCTGTGAAATATCAAACACAACAGATATATCAAAAATTCATTTCAACTATATGCACCTAACGAAACTTCAATATCTACACTGATGTCCATAAATTAAGGATAATTCAGAATCACACAGAAATTGAGCTCTAAAATAAAAATTTCACATGTGTGTAGAATTATCACACACACTTTGAAGAATAATATGCAAATTACAAGAAATCGCCAGATGGCACTGATAGTACGTCACAATGACGAGAGTGTGAGAGAGAGGGGTACATAAGGAATGGTTGCAAAGAAGTAAAATTGTTCACAAGCGCTTTAAAAGCCTTTCAGTGCAATAACCGCATAGTTATGGCACAAAGGAATCATTTGGATGATGTTTTACGTGGTAGAATTATCGGCCGTCTGGAATGTGGAAATATCCAAGGAACTTGGAATAGCCCAAAGTGTCATCTCCAGGCTTTGGAAACAGTTCCAAGATGATGGTAATGTGAGTAGACGTTACAGCACAGGTCGTCCCCCAGCTACAACGCCGAATGAGGGCCGGTAGTTGGAAGTTATCGAAAAAAAAAAACATTAGGAGCACAGCATCAGACCTGTCTCGTCACCTACCGGTACGACAGTTTCAAGGCAGACCGTGTACAGATGCTTAGGGCACATTGGTGTACATGCTCGTAGGCCTGTCAGATGTGTTTGATTTACCGCAACTCACTCTCACTAGCGGTTAGCCTGGAGTAGAGAGCATGCATTGTGGATAACGCAACAGTGGTCCTGTGTGGTGCTTTCCGACAAGTCCAGGTTTAGCTTTCAAATTGATTCTCACTGGACTTTTATATGGAGAGGGGCAGGTACCCGTTACCAGCAAGAGAAAACCATTGAACGACACCATTACGGTGGTGCAGGATTGCTCGTATGGGGAGGAATCATTTTGGGTTCTAGAACTAACCTACATATTCAGAATGTAAGCATGACAGGTCACATCTATCGGGATGTCATTCTGGAACAACATGTACGTTTGTTTCGGGGCGCCATGGGTGCAGAATTTCTGTTTATGGATGACAACGCCCGTTCTCAGCGTGCAAACATTGTAGACGAATGCCTTCATTCGGAGGATATCATCCGTATGGACTGGCCAGCATCACCGGACTTGAATCCAATAAACCATGCGTGGGACATGCTTGGCCGACGATTTACAGCCCGTCAACCCCCTCCCACATGTCTACCGGAACTTCGGAGAGCATTGCTTGATGAGTGGTGTAATATTCCGCAAGAACAGATCGATAGTTTGATACTCAGCATGCCTCGGCGTTGCAGGGCCTGTATTGCATCGTCTGGGAAACATACTCTATGTATTAACCCTCATACCAACCATGTTATATTGGTTTTTGTAAATAGGTTCTTTTTTTGAAATTTGCTCCAGGGAGTAAAAATCTGAATTTTTTTAATGATGTCAAACAAAGCATCTTTTTTGTTCACCTTTTATTTCATAGACTTTACAAATAAATCACATTTGTGTTTTGCTTCTGTCTCTTTGCCTGAACTTGCAATACATCCTTATTTTTTATACACGTATGGCTTACATTAGTTTTATGGCATGATTGAATGAAAGAGTCTTCCAAATTAACCAAACGGTCAGAATTACTTTCTGAACAAAAATGCGCCTCTTGATATGTTTAAGGGATACATTTCCCTTACAAGTTCTGAAATTTGTAAAAGTTTTTTTATAAATGAACATTATAGATTTAAATAATTTACTCCCAATCTTTCAAAATTCAAATTCTTGTAATTTATTAAATTTAATATAGGGTGTTTGGTTTGTTGCTCAATAATCATTTTTTGAACACGAGGGCTAGATAGATCAGGACCTACAATTTAAAGTTGATTTTGAACCATTACAAACATCTATGCTGAAGTGGGGTTTGAATCCACAAAATATTGAATAGATGACAAGAGTACAACCATTTGGCTGCCTGCTTGGCTTTATATGGGAGACTAACACCAAACAGATCACAGCACTCTATAAGAGAATAAATACAAAAGTGCATAGCATATATATGTCAGAAATGGGAATCATCTTTTTACTCATTCTAGAGGAGACACATATAGATATATTTAATGTTAATGTGACATGTATTGTAATATCAATGTGCAAAGAAGTGTTAGTTAAATTAATTTTAATCTTAATTCAGATGTCATACAACATAAGTTTTACAGTTAGAAGTTCTAGCTTGCAAAATAAATAAATAAATAAATAAAACAAAAAAAAACATAGCAATAAAGTTGCATCAAAACAGTTTCAACTTCCACAAAAAACCATAATAAATATTGTTTGGTCCATCTTGCCTCTTTAGGCAAAATGGACCAAACAAAAAGAAATGGCTCTATAGTACAATATGATTTTTTGGATAGTGAAGTCTAAAGATCACAATCCTATTTAGCATTTACCTACTGTTAAACAATGGAAGAGTTTCTATTTTTTTGTTTCTTTCCTAGTAACATGTGAATGGCCCACTTAGTATTAAGTCTTCCTTAAAACAATATATAGATGTTCAATAAACTTATAACAGCTTCCAAAATATGCATTGGATAAAAATACATACTGGTTCACACTTTCCACAAGGACATTCAAACAAACACGAATTCCCAAAAGATGGAAGAAAATCAATATAAAAGAACTAAAAAACAAAAAAGCAAGTATATTTAAACACATATTTAGCTGTCACTTGACGCAAAAAAAAATGTTAGTCTCAAAACCAGAACCATGGTTGATTAAAAATTATTAAGAGGAAGGTGTCATGTGACACTTAGCTTTTAAATAATTTGCTTCCGATTGCGCCTTCTGGTGGAGCTTTTTATTCACAAGTTTTTTTACTGATATAGTTGTGGCAACAAAAAGTTGTTTTAGAACGGGATTTTTGAATTTTCGGCAGTCTGGCTTGGGATTCGACATTGCGATGTTGAACTTTTTCTTGTCCAGGCTATTTTTATAAAACCGAACTTTTGGCGATATCTTTGCTTCGGTAAACTTTATTTCTTTTTTGTTCTTTCTTGTTATTATGTCTACTTTTTTTTCTTTCAGAGATCTGAGTTTGTAACAAAAAAAAAAGGATATTGTTTACATGGCCCTTATAAAATTAAGAAACATGATGTAAAAATCGTTATAAGATAACTGATCAAATAAAATGTTATTCAACAATTCATGAGTGTCTTCATTGATAAGGGGTGAGTCAATGTTTTTTCTTTTACAGGGTTCCGATGAAGTCTTAGCGATCTTTTTCAGGTAAAATACTGGGTACTCCGTTGTTTGATCACGACCTAGGACTAGCGCCATTTCTTTTTTTGAAACTCGAGTTTTCAGTTTCCCCACGCGACAGAAAGTATTTGCTATTAATTTTTTTTCTTGTCATCAGTTTATAAAAGAATATTAGCGTTTAAATTTGCTGATGATTTGGATGAAATTATTTTTAATGATTCTTCTGTTAATACCTGGCAATGACTACAAAAAAAGACCAAGTGCAAGAAAATTTGTCTTGATTTTAGTCATCCAAGATCAATGCAAAGCACTTAACAGATGAAATAAAACACAAAAAAATCAATAGTTGCTATTCCAGGTGATACTAAAAGTCAACTTCAATATTTCGATATGGATATCAACAACCTCCTAAGGTATAGACAAGAGAGAAATGATAGATGTATTGATTCTAGCCTCTAATATCTATAAGAAAATACTGGATTAATGAAACTCGCAGCAAGAAGAATAAGCCTAGTTAATGGTTAGTAGAACAAGAAACAGGAAAAGTTAGGAAGTTTAACCAAATCCATGGCAGCAATGTAAGTTTGTAACTATATTTGGAGGTGGTTGTGATTTAATATAAATCTGAAGAGTTTGTCAGAGTAAAAGGGGTGTGACCAATCATGTTAAATATTAGTGTGGATCTGATAATCTAAGCAAATGCAAGAAACAAGCAAATATTTCAAGAATATAAAATCAAAGTAATGCAATGGTGCTTAAAATCAATATTATAATAAGCAATAAATATTTTCAAACTTTTTTATATTTTTAATAATAATTTAATTAATAAATTATTTATGTTGTTTACGAATGTAATTGTTATATACAACAATAAATGTAAGCCATTTGTCCACTCTTTATTCACTATTGTACTTAATGTAAATACATAGATGCCATTCAATATAAAACTAAATTAAAGTGAAAATACAAAATTAATAGGCTGGCTAAAATTAATCAGCTATATAAATCTAGAGATATAACATCAACACATATTATTTGGTAAATAAGTTTAAACTAAAAACATCTCAAATGCATAAAAAAGAAACTAACCAATATAATTTATATTTCAGAATTTTTATCAGAAAATTTTTTTACATATTTCCATCATTACATGTACAAGATTTACTATACTAAATAATAAAAAACACCACAAATCTTGAGCACAGTATAAAAAACTGTAAGAAAAGATAATGGAAAACGCGATTAAAAGAACATACTTTTTAATACGAACTAAACTATATTAACTTATTAATATGGAAATATAAAAATAGCAACATTTTCATTTATGGCAAGCTTTTCAACCGAAGAAAATAGTAATTAAATTTAAAATATATTTTTCCGAATAAAATTGATATTTAATTAAATTTGATATTTATATAAAATTATAAAATAGTAATTAAATTTAAAATATATTTTTCCGAATAAAATTGATATTTATATAAATTTGATATTTATATAAAATTATAAAATAGTAATTAAATTTAAAATATATTTTTCCGAATAAAATTGATATTTCACACAGTTAAAAAGAAATAAAATTTTTCTGAAAAATATTTTCGTAACTACTTTTTGGCGCCTCTCTCAAAGCGGTACTCGGGGCACGATAGACCCTCTTCACTACGCCACTGCTGCCACACAGCTATAGTTAATAATTTAATTATTCTTGTTAAGAGTATATATCTTCAGGCGATATAAGATTGTTTGCAATTTTTTTTATATCTGAAAATTTTTTATATCTATTAATTAAACATTTCATGAATATTTAAATGAAATGTAAGTTATGTAAGATATAACAAATAGAATTATATCCATATTTATATTTATAAATCACGCATTTTTTATGTTCATATGTGTAGTTTCTGCATGTTGTTTAAGATAAATCGTATGTCAATAAAATACTTCTATTGAAATGATTTATCAAAAACTCTTTCCTTCAATTTTTTGATTTAAATAGCTTTTAAACCAATAAAAATAGAAATCTTTTGCATACAGTTCCCTTTCTTTTGTTACTTATGTAGATATAGATAATATATTAATGTAAGGCATCTAAATCAACATATATATTTGTTTTTCAGCTATAAAATATAGTTTTATAAATCTTATTTATACTAACTCATTTCTGTGAATTTTTCTTTTTCATAACAATAGGTTCCATAGTTTTGTAATAGACAGATAAAATTTAAAATTATTTTATGCTTTTATTAATTTATTTCTAAGAATATTAATATGCTAAATGTCGGGAGAGTCCATAAAGCTGAATCTGTCTGAAAAACGAAGAATAATATGAAGTATATATTTTTTATTTTAAATAACAGTAGGTTTTTTTTTCAATTACTTAGTAGGTATTCTCAATTATTTTATACCATTGCATACAATTTGGTTTAGACAACTATGAAAAAATCAATAGGCTTGAATTGCATTGAATAATGAGACTTTTTGGGTTAAATAAATTACAATGCTTGGCCTTAACGTTTTAGAGATCACCTAAAACATTAATTTCAATAAATGTAATACAACGTCTATATTCAACAAAAAGAAGAAAATTTACTAAGTGATGTCTTTAAATTACGATGAAAAATCATATGTTCAAGAATGAAATGCACCTATCAAGTAATTTAGAAAGTTTATCAAAGGAAATTAAGAAATTTTCTTCATAAATAAATGTGGAAAAAAGAACTAAGAAATATTTCCAGAAATTTAAATTCTTTAATTTATAATTTTGAGACATGAATGTATATATTCTAGATAATTAAAAAATTATGTTAATTGCTCTAATATTGAAAAAAATCTCTTTGCAATTGATTAATCCTCACACATTACACATACACACAATTCTTCACAAGCTATTTTCAATTTTATTTATTATATATTAAAACATTATTAACATAACATAACAAACACAAATTATTTATTAAAATATATAATGTTTTAATAAATATTTATTTATTAAAACATTATAAAATTTTATTTATGTAGTTGGAAAATTTTACTAAATTCAAACAAAAAATTAAACTGATTAGGTTGTAAAATAGAAATTATTTTCTTATCTATAATTTTATATTTTAATTAACATAGGAAATATTTAAAAATTATTATTGAGTAATTTAAAAATTTACTTATAGAACTGATACAAAAATTCTGAAAACAAACAATTATGAATTTTTATGAAAATTTATTAAGTTCAAAATTTCTCAAAGAAAAAATGTTTGTAGAGAAAATAATCTAAATTTCTGACTCATACTAGAAATTAAAGCGTTATAAGAAAAAACATAAAAAGAGAATTAATTTTTATAGATTAATTCATAAGCTTTTTTTTATTAACATTTAGTGAATGCTATTTATAAATGATAATAATTTAAATTATATTAATTAATTTTATGGATTTATATAAAATATTACAGATTTTATCATAAATTAATTTATTATTAATTTAATTTTTATACAATTTATGTACACAACTTTTAGAAACGTTGTCATCATTTTTTTTTTCAATCTGATAGAAGGAAGCACAAAACACAATGTAAAAGGCAAAATACCTGTTACTGTACTAAGTAGATACACAAAAAGTAACCACATCCTATTCATTCCTAGCGAAGAGAAAGAGATCTGAATAGAAATCGTGGTTAATGACTTCAGACAATACAGAGGAACAATTTGATGTTAAAAGGTTGGGTGCAATGGAGAAGGAAATCGCAAATATTTTTAGCAAGACGAATGAATTATTAATGCAGTTAACAAATGCAATATTTGATAACAAAATTTAGCATTATTTCGAAATTTGTATGGAATTATGTGTGAAATCAAAATATATAGTTAACTTACCTAACTACTTCTAATATTTCTACGTTTATAATACATTAATTTACTTTATTTAAAATTATAATATTAATTTGTGTTAAATATCTTTATTTTATCAATTTCATCTGCTTTTACATGTAGGCTTCATATGCTTCAATATATATAATTTGTAAAATTTCAATTGCTAAAATAAATTTAATTCCAAATCATGAAAAATTTAATTTCAAATCATTAAAAAAAGTGAAATTAAATACAATAAAACTTATAACTGAAATAAATGCTTAATTTTCAGTTATTACCAAAGCCTCAGATAAAATAAAAGCCGAACCTGAATCATAAAAACTGAGTAAATTAAAATGATTTTTTTTTCTTTTAACAGATATGACAATCTTATTTGAAATTTAATATGCATTATATTTTTCCTAAAATCATTACAAGTTCTTTTTATTTTTTAGTATAATTAATTTTCTCTGATTTTCAGAGCTAAGCACTTTGACTAATCACATTATAGTTTGATAAATAAGCCATTATTAGACAGCTCACGCATATATACATATCACCATAATATAACTAATACAATGTAAATACTTTTTTATAGCTTTTAGTATATAAAATAAAAGATATCAAGCAAAATACGCAACTGTACTACAAGGCAATTTAGATGTTTCAAATTTATTCTCCTTTATTTAAATCACTATAAAAATTAGATTATTTTACTGACTTCACAAAAATTAATTTTCAAGATCTAAAACTATCACAATTTTTAATACATGTCCTGGACAGAATCGCAATATTTAAACAATTAAATGAATTTAAAGAACCTAAATAAATTTTGATATTTATTATAAATGGCAATTCACCTTCAGAATTTAAATTATAGTTTAAAAAGTATACTACTTTTGTAATTTTCTGATAAAAAACATTACTTGTTTATTTTTTAAAGAAATGTCTCTCAAATGTACCTGCCAAATTACTTTTCTCAACAAGAAACTTAATATCTTTAGTTAAAAAATATTATCGTTAATATTATTTATATATATATATTTTAAAATCAACTTCATTGGCTAATTGGAAACCTAGTTTATTCTTGAAACTATATTGCAGTTTCTGTGGTAAAATTATATTTCTCTCAACTGCAAAATTTGAGTTACATTTTATAAATGTTTTCAACTCTTACGTATTGAAATATATATTTCTACATTTCAAAAAAAGAAACAACACATTTCCTTATTTTTTACATTGGCAAAGGCACCAAAATTCTGCAGGAAAGTAAGGTAATCTTATTGTGTTGTTTATTATTTTGATATTTCATGTAAAATGACAACGCATAACAATGCATTAAGAAATCAAAATTCTTTATTTTCGAAAAATTTTGCTAATAAAGACAAAACTCTTTTTGGAATTTAAAAAATAGTCATTTAAAATAATTAACCACCTAAATCAAAAGTAATTTATAAAATAACACCAAAAATAATAATTCACAGTTTTTATGTTAACTAAAAATATACCGAAGTTTAAAACTTTTGTAATGATAAAATTACCTTCCAATGCAGTATTTTGTGGGAAAATATTTAATTTTTTCATCATATACCAGTTTGTAATTTATAGTAATTTTGAAGAGGTGTGCCAAAAGTTGCAAGTCTTTTTAATATTATATTTTTGCACATTTTTCTAAAGGTGTATACTTGATAATAATAAAGACTACAGAATAATAGAAACGCTATCAATTTAAAAGAACACTCAGAAAATAATCATAGAACAAATTAATGTTGCTTGAAAAATAACTTAAAAAGCCGTTATTGCACTAAAACTGTACATAAATGTAAAGTTGATATTAACGAGATATTCACATTAAATAGGAAGATTTTTAATGACAATAATCACTATGCAGGTAATATAAATTCTGACAGCTTCAAATAACATTATCAATATTCATATAAATTACTGTGAAAATGATGACAGAATATCTGATGATGTTAAATTAAATGACAATGATTTTCGACTTGAATGTGATCCAGGAAGTTTGGTAAGTGTATTATGAATATATAAAGAAATTTAAGAACTTAAAAATAAATACTCCAATTATTGAAATAAATGTAATTTTTCGTAGTTACACTTGAGAACTTTTCAAATTTGTTGAATACATTAATGAAAAAGTTGGCTATAATGGATATTATAATATATAAGAATTAATTTTAGTTAATTTATACAAAGAACCTATGTCAGGCAGAAACTGGTTAAGATATGTAAAATTTAATTTAAATGACTTTTGTGAGAGGTCCAAGAAATACCTTTCTATGAAATCAATAATTTTGCTTCCAAAATAATTAAACAATACGTATATTCAGTTGCATTCTAATTGAAAGAAGGCAAAGGTAATAATTATATGTTTTCTTTTCAGGTACATCCAGCATTCAAATCAATATTTCTTAAAACGCGTCTTGTTTCTTACATATTAAAAGAGCTTGATCGCAAACTGGAGAAAACTTGTAAAATGAAGGTATTATTGAGAATGTATACATTATACTCAGAATGGGGTACTCTTCTTGTTATAGCTTCAAAATCTATTAGAGGAGTTCGAATTTGTGCTGATTATAAAATAACAGTAAATAAAGAGCTTCTCTATAGTAGACATCCAATATGTAACATCGAAGATATTTTTAACAAATTGAGAAATGATTTATATTTTTGCATGTTAAATTTTTATAAAGCTTATTTATGCATACCAGTAGATGTTAAAAGCACAAAAATTGAATTTATTTCAACTCAAAGGAGAATTCATTTCGCCAAACATTTATTTTCTGGAATTGAATCTGCACCAAACAAATTTCATTCATTTATAGATCAATTTATTTAGGATATTGATGGTGTTATCACTTATTTTGCTGATTCAATTGTTCAAGGTACCAGAAATGGATAATATGATTAAAGTATTGGGCAAATTTTGTGTGTGCAAATATAATTTGCACATTAATATAAAGCAAACTAAGTTTTTTAAAAAAATGTGTATAATTTAAAAGGACTATTTATATAAATACATGAATATGATTAACTTATGTGGAAAATATCAATCCGCAGCAATCCACTTGGTCCTGCCTGAACGCCAGAGGGCGTTCTTTGCAACTTATATTTGTTACATAGTTTTTTAGTCGCACTTTTGTTTTTGCTCGATTTTGTAAGAGAAATATGTTTCTCAGCTCGGGCTCTCTTTAATCGTTGTTTCTTTCTTTAATCGGCCAAAAGTATTTGTTATTTTTTTGTGTTATTAAATATTTGTTACGTTTTCAATTGCGTATTTATTTAGTGTACTTCTGCAGTGCCTTCACCGGATCTATTTAGTTTTTAGTTTGATATTTTTTTTCATGGTGCATCGGCCGGGAAACGTCACTGCACTTCGTTATTCGTAAATCGTAGGAAGCCTTCATTGCTGTTATAGTTTGATTCGATCAGCATTCTGTTGTGCTTCATTTATAGTTCTTCGCCTTTTGTGGGAATATCATTGCTTTTTCCATCGATTGGATATTTATTACTACAGAATAATTAGAGTGAGTTGTTTATTCTTGATTTATATATTAGTTAATATGGATACCGAAAAAATTAAGAACAAACGTAAAGCTCTAAGAGCAGTGCTACTAGATTTGTTAAAAACTCAAATGTCACTTTACTTAATGAAACTAATTTCAATACTTTAGAAATATTATATTATCAATTAATTGAAAAAATTGATAGTCTTAAAATTGCTGATAATGAGCTTCTTAGTGTTATCGATGCTAAAGATATTGAGAGGGAAGTCGAACAATGTGAGTTTTTTATGGAAAATTTAATTTCCTATAAATGTAGAATTACACAGAGAATAAAAACTCACCCTTCCAATTGTGTCACCTGTTGTTGACTCTACTAATGCGTTTAGTTCAAAAGTAGAACAGTCTAAACAATCAGTTAAATTGCCAAAATTAACTGTTAATAAATTCTATGGTGACCATAGATCTTGGTTAGAATTTATCAGTCAGTTTGAAAATGCAATCGATAAAAATAGTAGTTTATCTAAAATTGAAAAACTAATTTACCTTAAAAGCCTAGTAAGAGGTGCAGCAGCGAAAGCTATTTCCGGTTTCGCATTAAAAGAAATTAATTATGATTCAGCTTTAGAACTATTAAAATCTCGATTTGGACAAAAGAATTTACTCATTAATGCGCATTTAGGATCTCTGCTAAGCTTAACTCCCATAAGTGATATGAATAGTTTAAGAAAATTGTACTATCGTGCGGAGACAGAAATTAGGAATTTAGAAAGTTTAGGTATAAGCTCGGAAACATATGGTAATCTTTTAACCCCGATAATTTTAAAAGTATTACCCGCTGATTTAACCTTAGAATTTAGTAGAAAAAGTAAAAATGATGATTGGAATTTGGGAGCTCTTCAGTTTTTAGGTGAAGAAATACTAAGTCGCGAAAGAGCTCTCTCTCTCTCTCTTTCCATCCTCCTGCTAAAGAAAAATTAATTTCAACTCTCCCTTTTCAAGAGCGCATTAGTGGGGCCTTCGGGTCAAAGTTCTCCCACCGCGACGCTTTTCGAAAACCGAAAGCCAATAATTCTTCGGCGGCTGAGCTTTTAGTGAGTCACACAACACCTAATAAATGTGCTTTTTGTAAGGTGAATTCGCACGACTCTTTCCTGCGATTCAGTCAGCATAGGAATGAAGCGTGATTATTTGAAAAGAAATAAGCTTTGTTTCTTTTGTTTTTCGAGTGGACACCCAATTTCATCTTGTTTAAAACTTAAAAAAGATTAGGGATGTTCATTTTGTGGCTCAAAATCACACCCAAAAACCCTTTGTTACAAGCATTATAATAATTCTAACGAAGCAGTTTCTATCACACCGGAAGAAAATAATGACGTCATTACTAACTTGTCTTCTTGTAAAACCGAAACTAAATTGCAAAAAGTTTTATCGCAAACTGCGTCAGTTACTGCTCGTAATGGAGACCAGTATAGAAAATGTCGTTTATTGGCCGACACAGCAGCGCAGCGAACCTTTATTGAAAAAAAGCTTTCGAAATTATTGAAACTTCCAGTGATTTGAAAAGAAAAACTTTCTATTTATTCCTTCGGGAATCAATCTCCCATTGAAAAAACATTTAATGTAGTTAGACTAAGATTAGAAAATAAGGAAGATTGAAATTCATATTTAGAAATCGAGGCATTGGAAACGGAAAAAATATCCACTGCTCATATTCCCCCGCCTGACATAGACATCACAATTCATAATAAACATTTAAGAAACTTAAAATTAGCGGATACATCTAATAAAGATGTTGAGATTTCCGTTTTAATGGGCGCGGGCTATTATTATAATATTATGACGGGTAGAATAAAACGAATTAATCGAAAACTTGTAGCTGCTGCATCTCTCTACGGCTGGTGCTTAATTGGAGTCGCAGAGACTTCTAACAAAAATTTCAGGGATACTTTCACTATGAAAGCAGTAATAGAAGACACTTCAAAACAATTAGAGACATTTTGGCAAATAGAAAATATATAGGAATCGAACCAGCTAACGATAACTAAATTGTCATGATAACAAAATTTTGCGAGAATTTGAAGAAAATATTCGGTTTCGAGATGGTAGATATGTAGTTAAATTTCACTGGAAGGATAATTTAAGAGTCACATGATAATAATTATGATGTTGCGTATGGAAGATTTTCAAAATTGTATTATAGGTTTCAAAATGGTATCTCCTTATATAATGAATATAAAAATGTTGTAGATAATTACATAGATCAAAACATTGTAGAATCTGTTCCCGAGTCTTGTGTAGTAGATAGTGCAGAATTTTTATTTGCCGCATAGGGCAGTTATTCGTCATGATAAGGTGTCTAGCAAACTCAGAATTGTTTTTGATGCTTCCTCACATGAAAGAGGCAAGCTTTCATTAAATGACAGTTTGTATGTAGGTCCTAATTTGTATCCTGATTTATTTGAACTTTTATTGTCCTTTCGAAAACATCCAATCGCATTTACAGTAGATATTAAACAAGCATTTTTGAATACAGAGATAGATGAATCAGACGAAAATGCTACAAAGTTCTTTTGGACTGACAATCCTTCTTCACTTTCGGAGTCTTTAAAAGTTCTCAGATTTAATAGAGTTTTATTTGGAATAAACAGCTCGCCCTTCCTCTTAAGAGCAACGATTAAACATCATTTGAAAAAAATATTCTTCTCTTTTCCCACAAACTGTTATGTTGAACAACTGTTATGTTGATTACATCATAGGAGGACAAAATACTGCAGCATCTGCCTACACAACTACTGTTGAATGTGTCCAGATTTTTAGCGAAGCAAATATGCCTTTGCATAAATGGGCTTCAAATTCTGTGGAGTTACGTGAACTTTGGTTGAAAAAGGTTTCTCTACTGAAACAAAATCAAGCCCAATCGGTCAAAATATGAAAAATTATAAAGTGCTTGGAATTTCCTAGGATACACAGATAGAGATTTGTTTTATTTTGATATAGAAAATTTATTATCCTTTGTATCGAAAGGGACAGACACAAAAATATTTTTGTTGCAAGTTGCTGATCGAATCTTTGATCCAATAGGATTTGTGGCTCCCTATGTGATTCTTCTTCTTCTTAGAGTTAGGTTTGTATGTCATTGGGCACCCCTGCTTTTATCAGCATTTTGTACTATTAAGTCCAAACCAAATGTTTCCTAGTTCCAGTTGCTCGGGTCACTCACTTTATTAATAAAGTTCGATAACCCTTTAATGGAGTCTAGGTGTAACTCTCTAGTATGGATGCCTAAAGAAGTTAATCTAGGGAGGGCAAGAGCCTCGCATTCGTAAATGATATGCTTGGCCGTTTCTTCTTGCGTATGACATTTCCTGCAGATGGGGTCTTGCTGAAACAGTCCTATTTTATGGACGTGATTTCTGAAATAGTAGTGTTCAGTTATGAAGCCTACTATTAAACGTATCTTCTGCTAGAGCCTCTTAGAATTTCAGAGGCAATCTGAGCTGATGAGCCACAGATCATACTTTTAGCGTGGGTTTGACCAGGAGTGTTGAACCAAGCTTCATACATCTTCCGTTTTTCCCATCTAAGAACATTGATTTTTGCGGTCTTCAAATTGATCCCACAAAAACGTTCTGCACCAATGGGAGCAAAAGACGATCCTTGTTTAGCAAGTTCCTCAGCCCTTTCATTACCTTCGATACCTTTGTGCCCTGGCACCCATACAAGGATCACAAAAGTATACCCCTATGTGATCCGTTTGAAAATTCTTATTCAGAAAGTATGGGAATTAGGTCTTTTCTGGGATCAAGGAATGCCGCAGATTGTACAAAGGCCATTTAGAGAATGGTGTCTTGAATTGAAGGAACTTAGTTTAGTGACAATTCCTAGTTTTTATCATTTAACAGATTTAGATGCAATTGATAAGAAACTTCATTCCTTTTCGGACGCATCTAAAAAGGCCTATGTTGCAGTATTATATTTTCGTGTCGTCAAGGTGGACGGGACTGTTGTAACTAGTTTTGTCTCCTCGAAAAGCAGGGTTGCTCCATTAAAGACACTTTCTCTGCCTAGATTAGAATTGATGGGAGCACTGCTTTCTGCTAGGCTGTGTGATAAAGTTTCCAAAGCATTAAAGTTGCAGAAACCTTGTTATTTTCATACAGATTCCTCTATCATTTATCGTTGGATCAAGGGTGAACCGTCCCGTTTCAAGCCAAGTTAAAAATAGGATAGAAGAAATTCAAAAGTTGACTGAACCATCGAAATGGAATCATTGCCCTGGGAAAGAAAACCCAGCTGATATTTTAAGCAGAGGGATGTCAGTTAAGGAATAGAAGAACAGCGAACTTGGGTGGCATGGGCCATTTTGGCTTAAACAAGCAGAGCAATTTTGGCCCAAAATCGAATTGAAAAAAGTAAGAAATCAAGATTTAGAGTATAAAAGTAAATTTAGTGACATTTCACAAAATGAAATTGTGCTCGAAAATCGTGAAAAACTCATAAATATTGATAAATTTAGCAGTTATCTCAAAATATTGCGAGTAACTGCCTTTGTACTTCGATTCGTAAACAATGCTAGAAACACTGTAAAGATAAAGGGTGCCCTAGAAACTGATGAATCAAAAATGTCAGAAGAATATTGGATTACAGAAACCCCCAAAAAAAGCGTATGGACCCGAGTTAACAGATTTGGGAAAAACTCAAAGAATTAGTGATTGTTCAAAGATTCGTTCTCTTGTACCCTTTTTAGATGATAGGAATATTTTACGAATAAAGGGTAGATTAGGCGAATTAGAACTTTCCCTGGGTGAAAAACAACCTATTCTTTTACATAAAAACTCAAAGTTCTCGGAATTATTGGTTATGCATGAGCATACAAAGAATTTTCATAGTGGAGTAACAACTACTCTTGTAATAATCAGAAGGAAGTTTTGGATAGTGAAAAGGAGACAACTCGTCAAGAGTGTTATCAATAAATGCTTTATTTGTGGGAAATACAATGTTAAGCCAGCTAACCAAATAACAGCGAAACTTCCAAAAGATAGAATTTTAGAAAATCCTCCCTTTGAAATTTGTGGTCTTGACTTTGCAGGACCAATATTTTACAAATTAAATAAAGAGGTCAGAAAAGCTTATTTTGCAATTTTTACTTGCGCTTTTGGTAGAAGAATACACTTAGTCTCATCGATGTACACAAAACATTTCTTACTCGCTTTTCGGAGATTCATTTCCAGACGAGGTAGTTGTAGCGTTGTTTATTCAGATAATGCTAAAATATTTAAGGCTGCGCAAACCGGGACTTCATGGACTTTTTCAACATTTTACAGGATTCGGAATTTAAAGATTTCATTTCATCTCGTGGGATTAGATGGAAATAAATCGTTACAAGAGCTCCCTGGTGGGGCGGAATTTATGAACGGCTCGTGAAATCAATAAAAGATCCACTCAGAAAAATTCCAGGGAAATCTCTCCTAACGTTCGAAGAACGATTATGACTGAAATCGAATATGTTATCAACTCGAGACCTTTATCTTATGTGACGTATAAATTTTCTGAGCCCGATCCTTTAACATCTCTTGACTTCTTGCAATATGGAAGAAAAATTCCTGATTATCCTCTTCACTTCGCTGAATTAGCAAATAGTCTGTCAAATAGAGAATCTTTGATCAAGAGAAAGCAATATCAAACTGTTTTTTTAAACATTTTTGGATCAAATGGAAAGAACAATACCTTTTCCATCTGAAAACTGTACATCGTTATAAGTCACCAAATGTTTACCCAGAAGTGAAGGTTAATGATGTTGTGCTCGTCGAAGGATCCTCTAAATCCAAACTGTATGGGACTTAGGAATAGTTCAAGAAACTTTTCAAGGTAGAGATGGACACGCGTTAGAGCCTGTATTGTTAAATCCAAAAAGGGACTTTTCAGAAAACCAGTACAATTGATATACCCTTTCAAACTGAACGAGTGAACTGATTTTTATGTATCTTTTATTGATATTTTGAAACATTTATTGAAAATACCTTTATTTGTAACCTGAATTCTGTATAAGTTTGATTGTAATTTAATTGATAATGTTTTGAAGGTAATTTTGTATATTTTTATACTTTGATAATTTTATACTTCTAATGTTCAAATCTTAAGTTTTAAAATTTTGAAATAATTTAGTGTGATTTGTGAAATTTTCAATTTTTTCCTATTTCTAATTACAGTAATTTGTTCAAAAATTGAATAATTTGTTCGCCAACATTGAATAATTTTAATCCTTATAAAAGCTGTTTTACGTAAATATTTGTTTAAATGTAGTTAAGCAAACTGGAATAATCTTGTGTGTCTAATCTTTGAGTATTAACTATTTAATATTAGTTTATTTTTGTCAATTTGTAACTACATTTTTCTTGTATTTGTTTTATTGCAATAATTCTATAGATACAACTGATGAACTCTCCAAGAGTTCATGGTGGGGAGCCAGGGCTAGGGAAATCTCTTTCTCTAGCCCTGGTGGGGAGCTGTGGAAAATATCAATCCCCAGCAATCCATTTGGTCCTGCCTGAACGCCAGAGGGCGTTCTTTGCAACTTATATTTGTTATATAGTTATTTAGTCGCTCTTTTGTTTTTGCTCGCTTTTGTAGGAGAACTCTGTTTCTCAGCTCGGGTCGATTTAATCGGCCAAAAGTATTTGTATTTTTTTGTGTTATTAAATATTTGTTACGTTTTCAATTGCGTATTTATTTAGTGTACTTCTGCAGTGCCTTCATCGGATCTATTTAGTTTTTAGTTTGATATTTTTTTCCAACTTAATAAGGCTATAAAAAGAAGTGATCACTATAATGCATATATTATAAATAACAATTTTTTTAAGTTTCACGAAATATGGGAAATCTGATTATTAAATTTTTTTCTTTTTGTCAAAATAAGAAAAATTTAATAATCAGATGTTAAAATAAAGATTTTTCTTATTTGGTCAAAATTATTAGCATTTGTACCTTAAAAACATTAGTAATCTGCAAAAATAAAACAAAATTTAAAAAAATGTAATTAAGTACTTTTTTATCTTTTTTAAATTGAATAAAAATTTATATATTTTAAACTTATACTTCTATTTGCCATAAAAATTTCTTTAAATTTAAATATCTTACAAAAGTAGTGAAACAAATTGTTGTTTAAGAGAATTTAAAATTTTATCTTAGACAATTCTCACACACACAAGCAGTGAATTTAACTATTCAATTTCAATGTTTCTCTTCTTGTTTACGAATTTTAAGTAAAATATATTAAATAAGAAATATCTGTAATTAACATTTCATCATGCATAAAATATAATTACAATTAAGGTAATTTGCTACACAGTTTGATATTACACACAAACTGTAATAAATATTTTATACAATCTTTTGATTAAAAACTTTTTAAAATATAAATAAAATAAGAATGAATTTTAATATTCATAAAACAAGTAAAGTAATCATGCAGTATTCTAGAAAATTGATAAATAAATATATACATGTAGTGGGGTGTAAGAGAAATTTATAAAATACTTAAAAGAATTGTTTAGTATTATAAAATATATTTATAAATTATATTGTATTCATTTATATTAAATGTTTCCTCAAATAAAAATAAATTCCCAGTGTCATGGAAAACTGAAACTATATTTTTATTTGGATATTTCAGTTTAGGAAGAAAGTCATCTCCAGTCTGTGGATTGATTTTAAAGTATTAGTAGATATATGTGAAAAGCTGTTTAACTTTCAGTGCTCTTTGTACTCAAAATTTCTCAAAAAAATTTTGAAAAAAAAATTAAAATTTTCATCATTCTGTAATATTAGTAAAAAAATATTTTTTGCTCAGAATTATAATAATTACTCTATGCTGCTTTAAAATTTAAATGCTTCTCTTTAACATGAATGTGAATTTAGCTGCTCCCCAATACTCCATTATTAAAAGAAAAATTTTTGAAGAGTGAGAGCTAAAACTATGTTCTATACATTAAACATCTCAATTTAGCTTTTAAAGGACAAATGAAATTCACTTACCTAGCTGCAAAGTTTAATTTAGAATAAAATAGCTTCCTGAATTAAATATATTGCACGTCTTATTTGTTTAAGAGAATGGGATAAATGTCTTGTAAGAAATATTTATTTCCTAATATTTTTCTTGCATCATATAAAATAAAATTTATATTTAATGTTTATAAGAAATGAAATAAAAATTCTAGAATAAAATGACGATCATAGCAGGGCAGAGAAATATCATAATTCTCCGTTTTTCATATGTGAAAATTTCAAATCATGTGACACATTTTAAAAATAGAACTTTTTTTAGAATTTAAACATAGAAAATGGTTTGAATCATTTTTAGTGCTATAATAAATATGGCTGTTACATTTTAGTTTCAATATTATGTTTCTATGAAAAAAATAAGTCAATACATTAGTAATATCATAGGAGATTATCATGTTACATTATTATCTTAAAAGGATGCTTCTGTTTCATTAATATTATTTCAAGCAAAGATTAAAATAATTGTAAGTGACAATGAAATAAAAAGTCACATGCAATAAACTTATAAGGTAAATTTTTCCTCGTGTACAAAAATAAACCTACAAGTTATATGGATTTCAGTAATAACAGCTAAAGACACAAATGTTAATAATTGATAAGTTTTTTTTATATAAAATGATTTTTAATTGTTTCACCCATTTGCCACTTCTTTTGCTTATTTGTAACTGCTATTTATATCACATAAAATATGCAAAACAAACTGCATAAAATGAAATAATTAAAAATCTCAGTTAAATATTGATGACTGTCAAATTTTATGTGAATTGAGTAAAAAACTTGAAGATAAAAATTATATTTATAAGCTTCGTGCAAATGTAACATATCAATAATGTTTCATTGCATTGACAAGCAATAATGTCCAAAGTTTGAATGGCTTAGATTTTAAGAAATGAGAAACGTGGAAAACATCTAAGTCATTGCAAAAAATCTTATTAGCAAATTCAGCGCACTAACATTCACAATAAACATATTTGGTTCACAAGTTTAGTTAAAAAAATTTTTATTACTTAATTACATGCATTCAATTTTGATAATTAGGAAAATACAGTATTCAATAACCCTTTTCCAATATATTACACACATTTTCAGATGAGAGCAATAAAATATAAATATACTAATTTTTACTCATGTGATTTGCAGCCTTATCAGATATTTTTGTTATACTATATACTTATAACTTTAAAATAAGTTGCAGAAAAAATTGAAAATTATTATCACAATAAGTACATAAACTATATAATAATGTCAACTCCACATGCAACTTAAGTACTTGTAATATTATTTCTCTTTTCATTGTTTTTTTTAAAAAAAAAAAAAACAGTTTTGGTGAAACATTAATATTACTTGCTTTCTATAAATACATTGATCATAAAAATTAATTATAATTTTTCTTATAAATATACATCAACTATTATGATTGAAATATACATAATTCTTCGTACCACATTATTTAATGAAATCTTTTTATTTAAAGCAGGAGTTGAATCAACAACAAAAGTTCTTATTTAAGCGCTTCACTTCATAAATACTTGGAAGTAAGATGTGATAGATAGGTATCTGTTTTGATTCTAATTTCAATAACAGTAAAACATTTTATGATTTTTTTCTATTAGTAAATGAACATCTATTAACGATCAGTAAACACTTTCTATTTAAATGTGTTTATAAAGTAAAAAAGATTATAATCATCATAGATTTTCTTTCACAACTAATTAGATAGGGAAAATACTGATAAATTTATTTTGTGATAAATATTCATGTACATCATAAGTAATTAGTGAAAGTAGTTAACTACTTTCAAATGTAAGACTTTTAAAGCATGTGGTATGGGACTTTTATTTTACATATGAAAATCAGAACCTTCATAACAACTTATTTATGAAGGTTCTGATAGTTATAAATTTATAAAATAAAATTATAAATTAAAATAATTATACATTGCAGTATTAAAAGAGCCAATTTAACTTTTTCAAAAATTCTGTAATAATACTCTTGAATTAAAAATTTATGAACTATCATTAAATATTGAGACTTATTCTAGTTAACAATTAACATTGTATTGTGTTGTTGAAGATGTATTGTGTTAGTTTGTAGAAATTAATTCATATTTCCTTACACTGATAAACTCATGAATAAATAAAAAATTAGAAAATTTGTATGTGAGGTACAATTATAATAAAATCTGTCTATATAATCATAAATTACAAATTTGTAACTGCCGGATGCATTTGTAATACAAAAAATCAACCTAAACATTATAAGAAAAATCTTACACCAAACCATTTCTCCTCACTAATCCATTTTCTCCCGATATCAATATTTCCACCTAGAAGTTATTGTCACCCAACATAACCATGATACTGTCCCATAAGCTGGTTCCTCATGCTGTTACTGTAATCCTTTAGGTTTGGCAACAGAATGCAGCAGTTGCAAACCAATCATGGATATAGAAGTATTCCCAAAGTTAGAAGCATAAGCAACCACAGGACATAAACCTGTGCTGCATAAAAAATGGATGATAAAAAGGGTGCCTCAAAAATTACGGTACAAGTGATAATTATGAACAGTTGAAGTATCAAATAAAAATAATTATGAATATGATTTACGTGAATGAATACAAAATAGGTACCAATATTAAAAAATCTTCGATAAAAAATGTATGATTTTTACAACTATTAGGGATTTAAATTATCAGTTAATCAAAAGCATTTTGAAGTACATTTATTATTCATTAACAATAATGTTGAATGTAACCACTAAACGTAAAATTACGTAAGACTGAAATTACCCAAAAAATATTTCAATCCAAAATACATGCCTATATAAAATAATTCTGCAAGTTTTGTATGTCATTTTCAATAACTATTTGTTTTTTAAATATGAAATTAAATTATTTTTAGCTAACAAATTCAACTAAATCAAATTTATGAATTGAAGAAATTTACATATTCATTTATACACAACTTTTATTTAATAAATTAATAACAAAATATTTTGTTTTTAAAACTTCATGAGCAAATACTTAAAATTGTAAAAATATAAAGTCTTTGTTAAATTAAAGTTTAAAGTAAAAAAAAATACTGCAAGTTTTCTTTTTTTTATGAAGTGGTAAATATTATTTCATATATGTAAGGATGAAAATGTGATTAAACTTCAAAAATATTTTGCAATGTTTTTAATGTTGTATGAACTACTCAGAAATATAGTATTCTTAAATACACTGATTTCCAAAGTATGAACAATATGTAAAAACAAAATGAACTGGAATGAACAAAATGAAGTTTGAAGTTTAGACTAACTCAATAAAACTGCATTAGAAGCATTATGCAAAAGAATAACATATTACTTTCTGTAAACACAAGACAGCATAAAAATAGCTGTTTTGATAGAATAAATATTCAATAAATGCTGACATATTAAGAAGGTAATTTCTAGACAGTAAAAATATAAAAATGAGTTCAAAAGAATATGACTGAAGAATTGAATTATAGTATACTGGAAAATATACTGTATAATTGTTTAAGATTGTTTTAATGTGAATAAATATAATTTATAGTATGTTATTCTATAAATTGTATTTATTCACATTAAAGTTGAAAAGTTTTTTGTATGCACTGTCATAAAATACCAGTTTTTATTTCATTTTCCAAGCTAAAGGTATTTTGCTTCGATTTTCAACTAGAAAATTAGTAGAAATTGATATATACATATATTCAATATAATTATATTTTTATAGATAAAAATTCTCTTTCAATAAATTAAAATATTTACTAAATATAGAGAAAATTTGATTAATATCACCTTTCTGTAACAAAGTCAACCAAGATAATGGAATAAAAAAAATAAAAGAGTTAAAAAAAAAAAAAACTATGTGTTTACAGTTATAAGGTTTTAAGGTAATTTTGTTAAATGATGAACCTAATACAAGTCAAAGTTTCACTAAATTGAGATAGTAACTTATTGTATAATTTTTACCACTCAAACTTAAAAACAAGGAAACTTATTGCTCGACTAAAACATAAAAACAATCATTTACTTAAAAAAATTAATTCATAATTAAAAATATTTCATTTTTGTACTTATATAAGCTTATTGTTTTCTTTTAAATTTACTTAGTTATTGCTTTAAAATGCTGCACATTTATATTATTTAAAAATAACAAGTACTATTACAAATGAAATTAAATACTCATATGTTCAATTATTTAAAGAGTCTGACACACATTTTTTATTTTTTTAAATTAGAGTTTTAAATTATTTTTGAATTTTTTGGCACAAATCCCTTTTGTTTTCACATTTGGAAATAAGTAAATGGTCGATAATATGACTAAAGAATTTATATAATAGTTGTCACTCGACCAAAATTATATTTCATGCTTATGTATATTTTTCAAATTAGAAAACAAAATCTTAAATTACAGCTCAAGAGCTAATACATTAGTCAATCAATTAAAGCAAGGACTAGAAAGTCATGATCAACTGAATATAAATGGCCTCCAAAAGTTCAGAATATCATTGAAAAAATGGACACAAAATTTTTGAAGTGTTTATGATATGACACAGACATTTTTAGACATTTTAATTATTAAATAAATACAACTTATTTAACTTTACATCATCACAATTTTTTATTGCCATTCCCTCAGATATACTCAATGTTTATGAGGTCTAATGTTGCTCAACAAATATTTATATAAACAAACATGCTTCCTTAACAGAAAAAAATACTTTTATATAAACTTTCCTGTTACTCTACAAAAAACATCCTTTTCAATAAAATTGTTATGCATAACAGTATTTGTAATGAATTCTTAAATAAACTAGAGAAATGTCATTCATTGTGTTTGAAATGTTTACATCCTTCAACAGTGTAAATCCTATCTGCATTTAGAATCTAAACTGTATTCATAAGCATTAGGGATTTATGTTAGTAGAAAAAAACTGAATACAGTAAATCTAGTTAAATGGAACAAAAGAAAAAAATTAAAACTTTTAGTTACAACAAGGAGACTGTCAAACCTATTCCATTATCTAGCTTAACAATATTTTCATTAACATTTTTATTTTTGAGTCTAGTGACTATACCATTAAAGTCAGCTATCATCAGATTCTATCAGCAAAGTGAAGCATCATTTGCCACGGGCAGTGGTTGGGAACGTATCCACACTAATATGTGACGTCCAAAGTCCTTCTCTGGTGTGGTGTAGATGTGGAGAGGAGGGTGCCTGCTCAAGTGTGACCTCGCCCCTGACCCTAGTTCAAAATTATGAGGCACTTGGTGACGGGCTAGTATTCCAAACCCGTTAACCTAAAGGTACAGTCAGAGGCACCCCTGCATTGCTATGTATGTATGTATCATCAGACTGAGAAAAAGGCTGCAATCTCAGTCTGATGATGGGCAATTAAATCTTCTGCACCAAGTGATTGTTTCTTGTAAAGAAAGTATGTTAATCAATGCAATGTAATTATATTTGGCTGTAAGACTTCAGAGTATTCCTAGCTCTTGTGATAAACTCATAAATAAAAAAGCATACTTAGTTCAAAAATGGCTGTAAATTGCCACAGCCGTTGTACATCATTCTTCAGGCAGTTTAGCTCTGAAGTGAAGACAAAGATTTAATTATCCCTCAGATATAATTTTGAACAAGTCAGTTGGTAGATGAGACCTTGCTGACATTGTCAATTCCAATAGATTATACCACATTGCAGTCATTACAATCTTTGACTGTACCGCCTGTTCCTCGGTTTTATTTGAAAACTTTTTACTTTTGATAAACTTCAATGCATTTGCTTTTACTCTTGACATATTCATAAGTATTACACTAAATCTCACTGTACTTATATTGTAGTTGCCTTGCCTATCATACAGGGGAGAAAAACATTTTCATATCTTCGCCAGAATATTTCAAGTATGACGATACTGATGAAGTGTCACTTTTTAATAAGATCACTATATAAACTATGATTGCAGTTCAACACTCATAATTTTATGTTACAAAGTTTAAAATGTACATTCAAAATTTCAAATAAAAAATTGATAAATTACAAGATATGTAATTTTCTAAATAAAAGAAATTCTTTTTCTAAAAAATTGCACATAACATTAACTTCAATATTTAAGGAGATTCTTCATGTTTTGTGCTAAAGTTCACAAATACATCAAATTTTGTAAAATGGTGTTTTATAAAAATATTAAAAGTATCTTGGCTTTTAGAGCCTGTTTGAAGCATGAGTACTTTAATTAAAAATACTGAACTAAAAGTAAAGTATTTTTATATTACAAAATTTTGCCCATTTTGATCTTCTAAATGACAGTTTCATTTCTTTACACGATTACATAAATTATATGTTTAGTTTTATGCACAGTCCAAGTGACAGAAAAAAACAAACGTCCAATATCTATAACCTATATCACATTAATAGTGAAATTAACAATTTCAATTCTTTTCACTTAGTTAAGGAAATATTAACAATCTTAGAATAAAAATATTAAATTTAACTTTCTAAAAGTATTTGATAAATTACACTGATTCCATATTTTCCAACACTGGTTTAAATGAAGAAACATTTACTTTTAGAAAAACTTGCTTAGAGTAATTCCATATCTGGCTTTGTTCTAGTTAAATTATTATATTTTGTTCTTGCAATAAATTTCATGATAAATTGAAGATGAAACTATATTTATAGACAGTTAAAAATTTTAAAAAATTAAGTTTTTCAAAAGAATAATGAATATAAATTTGTAATCGCATAATGTTTAATACCTGTATAGAGGTCACAGTGATTTTAATATAAAAACTAACAAGTGAGAAATAAATTCAGAAGCTAATAGTTTATAAGTTACAAAATAGGTAAGCTATGTTCAAGATACATTAATCTGAATTATATCTTTTTGATAAATGTTTATACATTTAAAGTTTTATTAAACTCATTAAATATATATCTTATTTTATTACCATATTTTTCAGATTAATTTTTTAGTAACATAATATAGTTCTTATTAGCAGTTTCACACATTAGCTACAGTTAAATATTGACAATTGCTAATCTGATTGGAAATCTTTTCCTAACAAAATCCTATCAAAGTAAAACTAAACAAATTCTAAAAATTGCGCAAATCAAATATTTCTTTGCTTATTTAATATTTATCATTTTCATATTTATTTTAAGATTCATATTTTTCAGTGCATTGGTTGTGAGAGAGAAGACATGGAATTGAGACCAGAGGTGGTGCTTGAGAGACTGACTATTTTTGAATTCATGGGGCTAGTGTGATGGTACTGTCACGCCAGTCGGGGATAAGCAACAACATATTTATTTTAAGTCAACTTCTTAACTGATTTTTCACATCAAAATCTTCAACATGACACGCACACATAACATAGTGGAAACTATGGTTCAATCCTATGTGTATAAAAGTATGGACAATTTTAGAATTATAATATTACTAAATTGTTTCAAAATTGTAAATCAAAATTTTTTAGTAGCTGTGGACGGGTATGAAAAAAAAAGGACCTACAATATTACTTTGTTTTCTTCTAATACAGTAAGTAACTATGAAATATATTGTTTCTTATATTCTCTACCAAAAAGAATGAATACACAGTATTTTATTCCTGATATTTTGCATGTGAAATTTAGCTCTTTACATTCATTACTCATCATTGTTACTATATTCTTATTGTAACATTGTTTTATTCCAAGACTGAGAAGCAAATTATTAATTAAAAGAAACATTGATGATACATCTAAGCAACAAATTATGGAAATTTTGATGACAAGAAAATTAGATGTGTGTAAAAAATCTTTATATATCATCACACAAAAATCAATAAATTCACAGATATATTTATTTTTAGCATAACTACTTAGATTAAAGCCACAATTTTATGAATAACATCTACTGAAAAATCACTAACGGGACTGAATATTACATTTCTATAATTTATTACATTTTAAATATTTGAAAGAGCTAATCTCACTTTTAGATTTAAGAGATAAATCTATTGTAAAAAATGAGTGATTACACGTTGAATAATTTGTATAAACGTATTACTTTTATAAAATAAATCTGACTATAGAATTAGAAAGTATGAAACACATAACAAATTAAATTACCTATTTTAATAAATAGTATAATTGATACATTTTCCTAGTCACATTTTAAGCATTTTATTTTTATTATCCTCATTTTAAATTAATAACTTCTTAAAGTTCTAAAGGCCTTTTAACCTTAAATGTATCATTATATATAAAGTAATATTTCATTACAATTTTGTAAGTCAAAGATGACAAACACAAAGGAAAAAACTTTTACATGTTTGATTTAATACATTTTTTATTTGCAAAGCATAATTTCACAGAGAAATATTTTTCAAGCAAACAAACACAAGATATTTCAAAATGCATATTCAAAAATTATTTAATTAATTAATTTTAAAAAAATTACAAAATAAATTTTATATGTTTGGAATCATTAATGGTAAAATTTTTAGCAATTAGAGCAGCAATGGCAAATATTTTTAAGAATTCTAAACTCAGAGACACAACAGCCCATATGAGAATATCAAGACCTACAATCTCCATATTTGCCTTCTTGATTGAGGGGCCTTAGGTACGAAGCATATGTCCTAGTTAGATGATCAGTTGAATGCGAAAGTCAGTGTTTAATTCACAATCATGCTTGTTACTCAGTTTTATTATCGACTCGCTGAAGGGATGAAAGGCTGAGTCGAGTGTGAAGCACTACCACTACATACAAGATTCCCAATTTTTGAGAAATCGATCAAATTTTGCTAACTGTTCTGTAAATTATTGACTGTAGGTAACATTAAATTTTCTGAAAATTTAATTACAAAGAAATTTGATTGTTGAAATTTTATTTATTTAATTTTTTTGCTCACTTTTAAAATTTCTTAAAAATTATTAAAATTTCTTTCTAGTTGTGAACATTTTTCCAAGTGAAAAGTAATGGTTGATGTTAAAAATTAATATCAATTTTGGCATATGGTAAAATACTACACAAGACGACATTATTCTGCCACTTGTGCTCAGAATATTTGAATGAATAAGGAATAAAGAATGTAGATATGCATTATAAAATATTCTCCATTAATAAATACTGGTTGGTGAAAACTTGTGAATTATAAAAGTAATAGAAGTTAAAAAGAAATATGATGAAGTACATTTTGAGATAGTTCTGTAATATTAAGTTTATATTCTGTATTAATTAGTTTTATACATTTTGTTGATTTTAATTCCTTTCCAAGTTTAATTTTATTTTTGAGTATTATAAAATTTATTGAGGAAAACAAATTTTTATATAAATGAAAAATGAAAATGAACATCATTAAAAGAGCATTCTCTTCTTCTTCTTCTTAAAATTGAGTTTGTATGTCATTGGGCACCTCTGCTTTTATCAGCATTTTGTACCATTAACTCCAAACCCAATGTTTCCTAGTTCCAGTTGCTTGGGTCACCCACTTAACTAATAAAGTCCGATAACCCTTTAATGGAGTCTAGGTGTAACTCTCTAGTATGGATGAAGCCTAAAGAAGTTAATTTAGGGAGGGCAAGAGGCTCACATTCGTAAATGACATGCTCTGCCGTTTCCTCTTGCATATGACATTTCCAGCAGATAAGATCTTGCTGAAACAGTCCCATCTGGTCAGGAAGTCAGTCATGCTAGGAATAGCTTCCCGACTTTCACCAGAAGAAGATGGTTTGGAGGTCATTTCTACCTCAAGTAAAGGATTCATTGCTGGCCCTTTACAAGATTGCCTCTGAGTTCCCTTGTCTTTTTCAGCAAGGTCTACTTTAGAGGCTTCACCTGCAAATGCAGAAAGGTTTGTTACTTCTTGTATCTTTTCAGCCACAAGATAACAATTAAAAAGCTCAGGTAATATAAGTCCACCCAGCATTGCCTGAGTTACTGGGCAAGGCAAATTACTCTAGAAGTTCGCCAAGCAACTAGAGGCTCCGTTAAGACACCAATACTGCGGTGCCAATTAGCCCTAGGCACGGATCGCATAACACCAGGATTTACGGGAGCTGGTTCGCGGCCTCTGATTCTATATTCAAGGCTATCCTGTCATTCCTACAGGACATTTGGCTATCCACCACCTGCCGACGCACCTGGTGGCTGTGCTCAAGCCCCAGGAAGGTACACGTACCCCCTGGTTCCAGGAAAAGAGCATTAGCAGGTTTCTTCATTGAAATAAAATTTTTAATGTATTGTGTGAGATGATTATCAGGCGTACATCTACAAATTTTCCTTCAATCTTGGGAATAATGTTCTCATTTTTTTTTCACACAAAGCTACTTTAAAATTCAACTAAATCCATTTCTTAAGTACAGACACCTACACACAAACTCAGTTTACTCCATTGTTTCATGTTGTATTTTCAACAGCTGTAAAATAAAACAAAATACATTTCCCAAACTTTAAACTGATTAAACCATCTTGGAGAAAAACATTTTATTTTTAATATAATGATTAAATATTTTTTAATTGCATTTTCTCAAAAGTCATGAGTCTTGAAAAAATATTGTAATTTGAAAATTTTGCAATGGAGAAAAACATGCTTTTAATTTTCAAATTTTTAATAAATTTCAAGTCTTGTCTATAGTTTGTAAAGTATTTTTAAACATCATTGATGCAATTCATCCATTTCCTTGAAAATTTTTTTTCATTTCACTGAAATACAGAACAATTGCAAAGAAATATTAAATAACTTCTACATTTGAAAATTCATTTTTTTAGTAGTCAATTATATATTCAAAAATTTGTTTAAATTACCGTATTTTCCTGCATATAATCCGCAGCGGCGTATTATCCGCAAGCCTATTTTTTCGAGCAAAAAAAAAAAAAACGTAGCATAATCCGCATCAGCAATTTTTCCGACGAATAGTCGAAAACTTATACTGCTGATAATTTGGTGCCAAATGAAATAAAAAAATACACCATATGATTAAAAATATAATAAATTCTACAGAAAAAATATTTATAATGACAAAGATCTGTTAGAATCCAATTCAACGCAGAGTGCGATAACTCTGAGATGAAAGCACGACATCACATCCATCAATATATGAGAAGATTCTAGTGAAACTTATTGATTTTTAGAATTTAATAACTTTTAAAACGAGGTTATAGACAAATTTTAAAAATAAATAATATTTATTTCGTTAATAGTTAAATGAAAGACATTAAATATTTTCGAACTGCGCATAGACTACATTTTTACTTTTGCATCGCGAATGCTTTGTTTCTCACCTTACGTTATACGTTTGTCGACATTTTTTTCATTTGCCTTCCCCATAGATTTCAATTTAAAATTTGTTGTGTAACTTAATAATTTTTACTTCACTATGGAGATATACAAATTTGAATGTTTTCAGAACGAAACATTTCAGGTCAAGACAGAATGCGAAATAACGTTAATGAATTGCAACTTTATATCGTTAAGAGGAACTAAATTCGCTTTTGAACATAATTGGACAATGCTGATTATAATTAAAATAAATCAACCGAGTGATGGCGCCATCTGTTATTTATTCTATGAAACAGAAACATTTCTTTCCAAACTTTATTGGAAGCTTTTCTGATAATAGTTTTTTTAAATTTTTTTTATCAGATTATCCGCAGCGGCTATAATACACACAACGAAATTCGGAACTTTTTTAATACATAATCCGCGGATAATATACAGGAAAATATGGTAATATTTTTACCACTTAAAAGTTGCTTTACCTCTGATAAATTAGCAAATAAATTAAGATGAACACATAAGAGCCATTGAACACTATTGTATGTCAAATTCCATTAGAATTCACATAATTATTAGAAGAAACTTCCTTATTAAGACTTCTTGCATTTATAAAATTAATGTGGTTCATTACAAATGGAAAATATTTTTAAACCTCGTTTCACAAATGAAACTTCTTGGTGTATTAAACATTGAAACTTTGAGAAAATTCAAAATTTTACTTATGCTGCTGAATAAAATCAGCATCATTTTCAATAATAATGAGAGCATTATCTGTCATTACAGAAATAATTTTTTGTATGTCAATAATTAACTTAATGCATTATTGAATTTTTAAAAAATTTCAAAGCCTTTCTTTAAACATAATTAGTCTTTTCATTATGTATATGCAACAGCAAATTAGTAGTCTAATGCCCACTAGGAATTTCTTTCTTATAAGAATTTGATATATAACATTCATATCTTAATTTCTGAATATTTTTTGAGATAAAAAATAAGCTTATAAAATTCAACACACATATCATTTAAAAAATTATTTGTAAGTCAATGTTTGTCTTAAGTTTGTCATTTCAATCCTATGGATCACCTTACTATGATAAGGATTTAACCCTTGCCTTTGAATTTTACTGTAATAAGAAAAAATTAACTTAATTTTATAATTTGTATTTAATTACATAGTTTTTAATTAATTTAACTGTTTAATATTATTTCGCTGCAATTTACTTAGGTTCCAAACATTCCTAGAAAAACTCAAGGGTGAACTATGACAAATAAATATGACACATTTATAATACATTATATATTCAATAAAATGATTCTGAAGAACAGAATATAACAAATTACTTAATGCATGCTTAAAATGATTTATTGCTTAGTGGTAACTTTTTATATGCATTGACACCTAATGTGGGAGTTGAACCCACTAGCTGTTTAAATGAAGCTAGAACTTACACAGTGAATGATTCTACCCCATTTTTTAATGCAAAAAATAACCTCCATGAACTGAAGACAGTGCTAACCATTCTGCTGCCAGCTCGTCATATCATAGCTCTAGAGAATGTAACCCAGATTCTTGAAGTTTTCCAGAATCAAGCATTACACATAATTATTGGGGCAATGAAATTGATTCCTGTTCTAGTACTACATTTAGAATTTGATTATTTTATTACAAGAAAAGCGATTCTGTTATATTAGAAACAGAATTTGCCTAACTCTTTTGAAGGAAATATGATAATGAAATACTTAGAAATCTTACAATTCAAATAAGATCTATCCACATTACCAGTGGCAGCAGTTCACGATTTCACATTGGATGTGAGTTTCGGAGTCAGAATTTGAAGTTGGTATGTTAATAAATGTGCTACACTATGGTGCACAGTGACGGAATATGTTCTGGCGATTTTATGACATGACCTGATGTCAACATGAGCAAAATTTGGTTTAAGTTTTAATAACCCTAGAAGTTATTGCTGCATTTTGTTTTTAAAGTGTGTAAAATTGAAAATTTTGAACTTTAGTATTAAGTATTGTAGGAAGTAAAAGGTATGGATAATGAATGATAAATTTGTTTTTTTTTTAATTCTTCTGCAAGTACTGATTATGAGAGTTTTTAGTTTGTTATTTGATCAAACATTTGAGATTATGTAGAAATATTTGACATATATACATAGGTTTACCATGAATTGTAATGCTTGTTAATTAGGAACTCTAGTTTTCATAAAAATTTGTTATTGATGTTAGCTTTAGTTTTATTGATTGTCTCCTGCTCTAGATTGCATGATATTTAGATATTTTATATTTTTTTATAATTATTTCCATTAATACTTAAAAGAAATTCAATATTTAATTCACATTTTTTATACATTATTCTTTAAGCATCAGTAAAGTGAATCTGCAAAAACCAAACTATTATCATATTTATCATTTCATTATCTGGTGATTTTATACGAGGTTATCTGAAAAGTAAGTTTCCACCGCTCTAAAAAATGGAGCTGCAAAATGCCCAAAATGTGTGTAATGTGTTTTCTGTGAAATTAATTTCTAGCTATTAATATTGTAATACTTCTGTAATAATTATTTTGAAGTATTCAAAACTTTGAAATTCAAAATCCAAAATGGTGCAAAATTGCAATGCTTAATGTCAGAGTTTGAGCACAATCATGATTTTAAAAACTGTATATTGCGCGAGGTGATGTCATTTAGGTTGGCAAGAAATATGCAGCACTTAGCAAGAAAATTTTAAATTGCACCAAACCTGCATAGACTCAGAGAATTTTACCATGATGAAGAATGCATTCAATATTTGCAAACACATCCACATTTGTTTATGTTGAGGGAGGAGATTTCAAAAATGAGAATGAGTTAACATAATTTTTTGATTATTTAAAATAAACTATTGTTGGAGGTCAAAATGGGACACAGAATTGCAATTACCTGGCTCCAGCACATTTCATGGCAATTTGCTGCACATTTCAAGATAACTCTACAACACAGAAACATATTTTTTGTTGAATAAAAATATATATTACTAGTCTTATGCGTTTTTCTGCTAGATTGTGGAAGTAATGTAAAATTTATTACAGTATCATTACATTCAAGAAGTATGTCTTTTTCAACTGCCAAGTCAGCTAAGAATTAAAGTTTTTCTTCTCCCATTGAATTTTGAAATTAAGTTTTTAATAGTCTGAGATATAAATAGGATCAGTCACAGCTGACTGAAGTTATTGGCAGTCAAAAATATTTAAAAAGCAATGTTTTTTTAGAGGAAATTTATTTTGCAGATATTTTACATTAAAAAAAGTCAAACTGTTTTTAAAATTGTAATTTTCTATGCTTAAAAATTTTATTATTGAATAAAACAGTTGTTTCTCAGATACATTTTGCTTCTGCAAGTTAAAGAAATTGCATGTAGTTGGAACATTCTGATTTTGGTTTACAACAGCTAACACACAATATAGAATTAATTATGATCATTCTTTAAATCTTGTTTGAATTTTGTTAGATATCAAATCTAAAATTTAATTTAAAATTACAATTCAGTAATATGATTTTAGTGTTATGTGGATTTTTTCGCTACAAGCCAATTTGCTCATTATTGTATCTGTTGCACACTCTATTTGTTGCCTCTGGACACTACTCAGAGATTCTTCAGATCATTCTTAGGAATTGAACTGAGATTGACTAATTTTATCTCCACCTTGTCCCTAGACCTTTTTAAATTTCAGCATAAAACTTAGATTTTTTGCAGAGAGTTGCTAAAAATGAAAAAAAAAAGTAACTTAAAATTAATATTTATTGGAATGGAGATTATTGAGGTTTGTTATCATCAAAATGAGTAAATATGTGTTTGTACTGATAGCTCTACATAAGAGAGCAACAATGTGGCTCTCTATATAGTAAAAAATATATAGTAAGCAGAAACTAAAAAGTTCTCAACCAGCTTTGATGGTGAAATTGAGGCCACTGCTGTAACTATTCAACTGTAAGTTTGTAGCCATTCTTTTGAACAGTTAATCATACTGTCAGATTCAAAAATTGCACTTTAAGGTCTTTTAAATAGTTATCAAAGAACCTTTGATTGTAGACACATGCTCTTAAGGCACTGGCAAAGAGAATTTCTTTCTCATGGACTCCAGCCCAGTCTGGAATGATACGTAATATGAAGCTGACACATAGGCTTAAGAAAGGAACATTGATAAAGCAACACATTGATATACCACTTTCATTTCATATAATTAAGTGATTTGCTAATTTGACTCATAAAATTTTAAGCACAGTTTGATTCTACAAGCCAAGGATAAAAAGATGTAAGATTTTGGAAGAAAGAACTATTACATTTGTTTCAAGAAAGACAGTGGCGGCTTTATTAAGATATCTAACTAGACATGACTATTTGCAAGACCACTACTTCAGAATTGGAAGGATAGATTCCTCAAATTGTATTTTGTGTGATTCTCATCAGCCTATGAAATTTGAACATTTAAATAATTTGCACTTTCTCAGTACAACATTGTTCAAAAGAATTAAGATCCTGTGAACTAGTGGCTCAAGTGCAAATATTTGGCAATAGTAAAATAAATGTGAATAATATTATTTTTAAAATATTTGATTTTTAAACAGAAGCACAAAACTTTTACTCACTAAAACATCTTTAATAATGTTACTGAGAAAAAAAGCTAAGTTATTAATGTAAATAACATTGGTATTTAATAAACTAAACAGTGCTTATCTTTTTTTTAAAAAAAAAAAAAAACTATTGTAGTAAGGCCTTTAAGCAAGGAATAAGATTACACTAATTGATGTGAATGTTTCTTAAAATATGTTGTTTGATTGTTGAATTCAAATTATAAATATTTTATGTATTAAGTATTTTATTTAGTATGTTTGAATCAACATACATATAAAATCTAAATGAACCAACATATTGTGGTAAAAGAATAAGTAACTGTACAGGTTTGGCATGATTTACAATTTTCACACCAACCCAAATTACATCACTATGGTCAATATCTGGTTGCAAAAAAATCAAATCACGCTTGAACTACAACTTTGGAATTGTGCATTATTTTAAGTTTCAAATGTTTCATTACTTACCACAGAAGTATTAAAATGCTAATAAGTAGACTAATTTCACAAAGATTACATAATGAAAAACAAGCATAAGCCAAAATCACTCGTTCTACAACAAATGACAATTGGGGGAAAAAAAGCTAAATCTGTGAAGTAAACAAAATTCACTTTCATGAAAACTCAAAAATTTTAACTAAGCAGGCAGAGGCACCCACCTTTAAAAAAATCACTGTATTGTAATCTAGTCCCAATTTAAAAATTGACAAAAAAAAATTAATTTAAAATGCAACATCCTTATAAAAACTAGAACTTCAAATTAATATTACCATACTAAATAAATCTAAATAGAAGTATACGAAATATTTATTAATAATACTTTATATATAACATAAAATATTACATTGTTACAAAATGATAACTCAAAATTATGAAAACAATATGAAAAGTAATTTATTTTATAAACTTTTAAAATAAACTTTACTTAAAAAATCAAAGTTTGTTTTGAAAGTTTACTGCAAATTAATATTGAAAATGGTAAATGGCTATCAAAGTATACACATTAAGTAATCCACTTCAAAAGCTTAAAATGTACTGACATATAAACAAATTACGACAAATGCTTCAATGGTAACTAGCACATTAAACAAATTTCTCGCATGTACACAATCATGTTAAGTCTTAAAACAAGTTACAGCAAATAAACACATTGCGAAATGGTAGGCCAGTTTAGCTTAGAGTTTTCAGCCAATTATGGAGTAAAACTTTAAAATAAATATTTATCTCAAATATTTGACTTCAAATTAAAGTAACTGAAAATACAAAATTCAAATGTACAATATTTGAAAGTAACAAATTACACTAGTTTTCAAAATCAATTTTTGAAAAATTTAAGTGATGACCTGTAAGTTGTCAAAACTGTAATCAATTTCTGTGAACATTGGATATTGTCACAGAATCGGGATCAATTAGGCAGTCACAAATTTGTCATATTAAGAAATTCATTTTGATATTATAATTTGCCATATAGTACTGCATTTTGCTCTTGACAATTGAATCAAACAAAGCAATCAAAATTATTTTTTGTCATTGTAAGTTTATGTAAAATCTGATTATATATCTTCATTCAAGGGTACACATTTAATTGTTGGTAAAAATGATCAATTAATTGAACTTTGACAACAATGTTATACAATTCTGATTTGATCTTTTTGTTGTAGTTCTAATGCACAGAAAATTTTTTTCAAAGAATAAATCAAACAAACTTTATTAGAATAGGACACAAGAAAAATATTTTCACTTTAAATTAAATTACAGTTATTTTTCTTCAGTGCTTTTAGAAATAATTTTTCTTAACAATGCCAAGTTCTCACTCTGTAACATTCACCCTTAACTTTCCTAATTTTCATAGCTTACATTGAGCTCTTTATGACTGAAGAAAACTTTAATACCTTTATGTAATGCAGCTAGAAATGTTATCATTACAATTAGTTACAAATAACATGCCAAAATAATATTTATAAATGAAATTTTAAATAAGGCTGATAAAAATGATATATGACATTAGCTTAAAGCAAAATATTACTGAAGACTAGTCTGAAAATTTTAAATATTTATTAAACTTTTTGTAATTCTTTTATTTTAAACTAGTCATTTAGCAAAACAAGAAAAATCATTTAAAACAAATAAATGTGTCCGATTTAAAAAAAAAAAACAATTGGCATTAATTTCCAGAAAATGATTGTTTCTTATATTTGAAGGATAACTAACGTATTATTTTTACATAAATTTCTTTTCTTATTAGAACAGATTTTTAAAAAATATAAAACTTTGATTCTTTTAAAAAACATTAATTCAAACAAAAACTAATGAATGACTTCCGTAAAATATATGATGTTTCATTGCATTAATTCACAGAATATTAAGAAAATTAAAACTGGTACTTTATAAAATTAATATTTGAAAGATAATGTTTCAAACATAAACATAATTCAATGTAAAGTTTTTAAAAATAGTACTGTTAATGATCAAATTTTCACAAATATTTTATTTTAAACTAAATGTGTACATATGAGAAGACAAATCACTTTCTTTTCTACATATATATAATATCTAATCACCAATATAAGACTACAAATCGGATTTTATTAATAAAAAAAATTTATACTTTAAATTTAAAAAGTAAAATTATAATTTTTTCTCTTTTACAATTATTACAAAAATTATTATTTTAAATTATTAAAAATCATTGCTTTCATAACATAAACAATATGCACATGTGAAGCTCTCCACACCATGCCCCACCCAACGATCTATTTCACCGAACTAAAAACAAGTTTCCGAAATAGTACCTCCAAATTAGGCAACAGATTTAAAATAGTCAACACATGTAAACATACGACCAAAATACTTACGAAGTCCATGCATTTCATCAAAAGATGTAATTCCTTTATCAATAAGATCTATTTCCGTAATATTTTGTTCTCTGGCATCTTCTAACACTTTTTTTACCTTCGACATTTTGTTAAAGTCTAGAAAATTACAGGAAGTAGAGTTTTCGGCAGTTTTTTCCATAGCGTTACTTTCGAAATTTGCGTTTCTGATAACAGAAGTGGCAGCACAGCAGACCTCAACCCAAAACTACGAGTAACCACACTCTTGGTTTAATGAGGCCATGGAGACTTCTTTTAATCTTGGAAGTCGCTTTGGCGATGACATTGGCGAAACAACCTACGCATAATTTGTTCATAGGAATAGCGCTTCATTACTGCTATGTATGGAAGAGAAAATATTTTAAGAGAGCAGGAAATATATACAAAATCATTATCAAAATACTTCCTTCCAAATTCTAGTCAAGTGAGACTTTAAAATACTTTTAACCAATTTAAAATCATTAATTCCCTAATGTTGTTTAAAATTAAAAAAAAAACTGTTTTAAAAAATGGTTTTAAGTTTCTGTATGAAGAACAGCTTTGATATCCATTGCTATTTTATTACGGGCGTAAAAATGTGGTAATCAAAAGAATTCAGCCTAGCCTATCTAACTATACAATGTTAGGCATCTTGTTTGAAAGTAATTGTTATTGAAGGAAATTAGTTGCTTATGAATAATGGACATTTTTTAATAAAACCAAAAATTTTCAATTTAAACAAATTTGTTAATTATGATAGATGGATTTATATTCCTTTATGGATAGGATTTTTATTTCTATATTTATGTTGGACTAGAGCTACACTTTCAAGCTTCGGAATTTTGAAGCATAATCAAGTGATGTGTGTGTATGTGATATATAGGACCCTTATCTCCAAACTACTTTCAACAGTAGAGGACGAAACAGTCTTCCAAATTCCAGTTTATACCTCGTTCGCACTGAATTTTTAAATACGTTTAAGTCTCGAATAAACTTTTTTTGCGGTGCAATTTGTCATTTAATAGCCCTTTCGCTCTGCACTTTTAAAAGCGTTTAAGTTTCGGCAGAGCTTTCTCGCAGTCTCATTTGATCATCGTGATTTAAATCAGTTCTAATACCCCATTCGCACTGCCCTTTTTAAATCAATTTAAAGCTAAATCTGATTTAATTTAAATCAGCTAGTGCTTAAGTTAAATCAGCTAAATCTGATTTAACTTAAACACTATGCTGAAAACAAGAGTTCGCACAGCCGAAACGGATTTAAGACATATTGGCTCTAGTTCAAAACTATATTTATCGTTTGTTATTACAAATAATATGATATTTTCGAATTTTTTTTTAAAGTTGAGCACGTTTATTAAGTAATTACAGACCAAAATGACATTAATTAAGATAATGATATTTCAAATGAGGAGTACGAAACCAAAGAATTTCGTTGACAAACCTGTTTCTTTTCAAATTTAATATAATTTTTTTGTTGTTTATTTAATACTTATGTAAATATTTCTGAGCTATTATTTTTTTTTTAATTTTGCTTTGCTTGCATTTATTTAGATGTGTTTCAGATATTTCAACAAACACTGACAACAAGATAGCAGAAAAAAAGATGGCGCTAAATCAGTTGAAACGTATTTAAGTCAGTACCCCAAACTGATTTAAATCAGTTCGAACTCACTTAAATCAAAAGTTGCCACCGCAAAGTTTTGCCATGGCTTAAAACGCGTTTAAAAACCAGTGCGAATGGGGTATTAACTGATTTAAATACGTTTCATTGATTTAGCACTAGCTTGTTTTCTGTTATCTTGTTGTTAGTGTTTGTTGAAATATGTGAAATCGATCAAAATAAATACAAAAGACGCAAATTTTTAAAAAATAATAACACAAAAATATTACAAAAGTATTAAATAAGCATTAAAAAATTATAATAAGTTTGAAAATAATTAGATTTGTGAACGACATTCTTTGGTTTCGTTCCTCATTTGATAAATCATCATCTTAATAAATATCATTTTGGTCAGTAAATGTTTAATAAACTTACTCAACTATATGAAAATTTGAAGATATTATAAAATCTATAATAACGAGCAATAAATAAGATTTTGAACAAAAACAAAGTTTCTTAAATCAGCTACGACTGGAAGGCAGTGCGATAACTGTTTTCAGTATAGTGTTTAAGTTAAATCATTTAAATTTAAATTGACTTAAAAAGGGCAAAACAAACGAGGTATAAATTAGTCGGAACTGATTTACGTTAAATCAGTTTGGCCAACTGATTTAAATGCGTTTGAACTAATTTAGCATCATCTTGTTTTCTGTTATTATTGTCAGCGTCGCATCAGTTTGAAAATAATTGTAAACATACCAGTGATTAAATTATTGTTAACATAGTTGTAAATATTACTCTATAGTTATAGCGCAAACTCAACTCGAAATTAGATGTAATAATATTTTTAGGTATTAATAAAGTAAAGTTGATAGAATATACAGCTCTGGTGGTTTTTACTTTTGAATAGTCAGTTTGTAGAAGTAAACATTTGAACACTTTGTTTCTAACAAACAGTAAAAGAATCTGATTGTCTCATTTTGTATGTGATATGGCGAACGCGATAGAGGATTGTTTGTGCTTTGGAATTTAATGGAAAGAACAAGTGACTTTTGATTTCGATGAGTGATTTTTCAGAAAAGCAATCGACTTTTGATAATCATTAACCATTTCGAATTTTATCAATATTTCAAAGAAGTATTTGATTGTTGTTAGCAATTATGGAAATTTTGATATTAAAATGAAAGTCTGTCACAGCTTCATTTACTCGACTGTATATTGTTATTGATAAAGTTGCAAAATCGATAGTTGACATATCAAAGGAAGCTTAGCTACATTTGAACTTTTCTGTGAGAAAAACGAGCCGCTTTTGACATTGAATGAGGAAATTTTAAATGCATTATTAACAAGCGAAAATATTGGACAAGATATCATTGAAAGTGAGCTTATTATTAATAGAAAGCTTAATCTGAATATAGATATTGATGCCCAATCAACGGTTAGTGACAATATAAAGCGAAAATTTAAACTCTCACGCTTAGAATCAAAGAAATTTAGTAGAGAAATTAAGAGTTGGCTTCCATTCTGGGGTCAATGCCGAAAAATCAATGAAGGCTCCGATATTGGTGAAGATAAATTTCAGTATTTAGTTGCAGACACTATTGCGAAGTCTAGAGCTCGTGAATTAGTTTCAAGTTTTCCTTCATCTTCTGGAAACTATGCCAAAGCCATTGATTGCTTGAAATTTTAGTTCATCAGAAATGACTTCCTGGTTGAATAATATGCTCGAGAGTTGTTAAATATTACATTTTTAATACTTAAGATAAACAAGTTAAACTATCAACCATTTATGACCACATTGAAGCACAATTAAGGTTATTAGAGACTAAGTGTAACAACACCAAAATATGCTGCAATGTTATTCTCCTCATAAAATTTTGTTTAAATGAAGAAGTACTAAGAGTTTGTAGCGAAACGATAGAGGGCTGGAAAAAAGTTATGAAGAAGAATCTCTATTAGAAAGTTTAATGAACTTCCTGAAATAGGAAGTTGAAAATGAAGATAGAATTACTCTGGCTACGCAAGGTTTCTCATTGAAAGAAAATACGAAGTATTCTAAAGTGAAAGACACATTCCAACTGCTACAGGATTGCTTTCAAGAAATAGAAGTTTTCTTTTTAAGATGAAATGTGTTTTCTGTGTTAGAGAAAACCCTGAAGTAAAAGATTGTAATTTTGCTCGGAATATGGATTGAACGAAAAAAGGACAAGACTTAAAAAACACTTACACGGTTGTTGTCTTAAATGCTTAAATGTTGGCCATATGTCTAAGTTCGGCAGTTAGAATAAATTTTAAGAATGGATATCATGTTATTATGTATTCTAATGAAAAGAGTAATGGGTGTTTCAATTTAAAGAATCAGTTGATGTCAAGATGGTTGAACATTTTAACACATTGCCCAATCCTACATGTTCATTAAGCGTTTTTCTTCAAAACTTTAATTGTACTGCTTTGAGATGAAACTGAGAATTTTGCTGTTAGGGCTTTTATAGACATAGGAAGCCTTAAATCATATATTACGAAAGAGGTTGCTGGAAAAAAAAACGAAACTTCCTGATTTGAAAAACATCACTTACATCTACTTTGTCTGGTGGAATTGAAAATAAGCAAAAACATTAAGAATATAATATTTGTGTGAGAGATATTACAAAAAGTTGTCATTGCACTTTCAAAGTTCTTGACTAAGAAAAGATTTGCTCTGAAATTCATCAAATAATGACTAATGTTTTGACTAAGGAGTTGGAGGATAATGGAATTCGATTATCAGATCAAGAGTGCTCTTCCTTTGTTCTTCTACAATCCATTTGCTTATTGATGCTGACATAGGAGAAAAGCTCATGACTGGTAAAATCATTAACTTCACTTCTGGAGTAACAGCCATAGAAACGTTGTTAGATACTTTTGGGAAAAATTACCTGGCTGTTCAGAATCTGGTAGCAATGCCTTGATGGTGACAAGTTTACTTATGAATGAATGCACCATTAGCGATCCCTGGATATTAGAAACCTTGGGAATTTCTGATCCTTCTGAATCAAAAAATGAAACACACATAAAAATAACATTGGACACTTTAAAAAAACGCTAATGATCAATAAAAATGCAGATACGAAGTTGCCTTTCCCTGGGTGTTGGAGCCATCCAGGCAACCTTATTACAGACAAAAGGCAGAAAATCGTCTGTATGCTGCTTATAAAAAGCTAAAAAAACACAAGTAATCTTGAAGAATATTCAGATGTCTTCAACGAATGGAGTGATGAAGGTCTCATTGAGGGTATCGAAGATGAGAAGGATTTCAACGTGCATTATCTTTCTCCTCAACCAGTATTCAAGGAAAATAGCACAAATACTAAAGTTAGACATATATTTGATGCTTCAGCAAACTTGAAGGGTCAACCACCATTGAATGCATGTTTGGAAATCAGTCCTAATTTGATTGAACTTGTTCCTTCTTTAATGAACCAGTTTCGAAAATTTGCAGTTGGAGTAACATCAGAAATTGAGAAAGCATTTCTCCAGATTGAAATCAGCGAAAAGAACAGGAATTATCAGAGGTTTCTATGTAAAACTCAAAAAATGTGAAAATGATGTGAAGATTTATAGGCATCGTGGAGCGGTATTTGGAAAAGTTGCAGTTTTTTCCTTTTGGCAACTATTTTGAACCACTACATTGAAAACTCTTCTGATATTCTACCAATTACTTAAGAAATTCGGAAAAACTCATTCTATGTAGACAATTGGGTCTGTAGTTTGAAGAGCATTGATGAAATGAATAAGTTTATTTTTGAATCAAAATTGTTGATGTCCTCAGAGAAGTTCAGTCTAAGTGGTTGGCTATCAAATGCATATCTAAAATTCCTGGATGGATTTGAGAATCGAATAGTATCTCTATTAGGTTTGAATTATGATTTTCTAGGTGATGCTCTACCTTTCAACATTAACTGTCCAAAGGAGGAAAATCTGATCCTTACAAAAAGACTTCTGCTATTCTTATCATAAAGTATATTTGACCCTCTTGGCATCTCTTCTCCACCGACAATCATCTCAAAGTGTATACTTCAAGAGTTTTGGAGTCTAGGATTAAAATGGGATGATATTCTGTGCGAAGATCTATCTAGGAAGTTTTTAAACTGGCTTAAAAAACTTAAGTTCTTGTCAGAAGTCAAAATGCCTTGATGGATAAAAGTGAGAAAGAAACTGCCAGTCTCCATGTGTTCAGCGATGCAAGTGCAAAGGCATATGCTACATGTATTTTCCTGCTAGTGGTATTACCACAAGAAGTTAAGATTAGATTTGTGCAGTCTCGTGCCTGAGTTTTACCATTGAAATACATAACAATTCCACGTCTTGAACTGTTATCATGCTGCATGGGGTAGGCTAGGTGCAAGTATAGTTGAAGGTTTAAAACTAGAAAATTTGAAGGTTTTTTATTGGACTGATTCATCGACCACACTCAGCTGGATAAAAAGAGATTCTCCAAGGGGAACTTTTGTGTGGAATCTGGTCAAAGAAATACGCAACCTTACAGATATCAATCAGTGGAGACACACACATATTCATAGTAAACTAAATCCCTTGAATCTTCCTTCCAGAGGATGAACAGCTGAACAATTCATTCACCTCAAATGGTGGGAGGGACCTCCATGCTTCTGCAGAACGCAGAGGTAGTAGAAGAAGATCTGATAAACGCTGAAAAGAAAAAAATGTGTACTATCCATTCACAACTCCACTGAAAAAAATCAATGATTAGTATTTTGTGGATCCTTTCATCTTAAGATAGTACAAAAACTTGCTTGTATTCATCGATTCTTGTATTAATTGTCGAATGAGGAATGTTTGTTTGCCCCTAGTCTTCCATTTACAGAAATGTAAAAAGGCAGGAAATCTATTAATGTTATTTATATAGAAAGAATATTTCAATAGTTATAGTGATCCAAGATTACATTCTTTGTACGTAAGGATTGATGGAAGTGTGTGCTCCGAATGAGAGCTCAAATCATTCGTCGCCAAGATACCAATGACTTTATGTACTCAATAATATTGACAAGGGACCATGCAGCAATTCCCAAACTAACTCTTCTCAACTATGAAGAGCTTATGAAATGTGGAAATCAGATTTTACTGGCCCGTTTGAGAGAAAGGTATTGGATATTAAAGAGTAGAAAATCAATTCGGAAAATTTTGAATGGTTGTGCACGCTGCAGATGTTTCACTACTAAATTCGAAAAAATTTATTTACCCCCCTTGCCAGAAGACAGAGTGAAGGATGTTAAAAGTATTTGAGGTGGTTGGAGTGAATATAGATGGTCCATTGTTTCTAAGAGCTGGCTCCAAAACATGGATTTCACTCTTTACATGTGCTATATATCGAGGAATACACCTTAAACTCTTGTTCTCAATGTCATCCGAAAGTCTTTTGTTAGCACTACGGAGTTTCATCGCTTGTCGTGGGTCTCCATCTGTCATATATTTAGACAATGGCATAAATTTTGTCGGAGTCAGCTGAGTATTTCAATTGATTGACTGGAATTATGTAGATGAAGAAGGGAAGAAAAGAGATATCATTTGGAAATTTATACTAGCATCAGCCTCATGGTGGGGCAGCCGGTGGGAACATCTTATTGCCTTAGCGAAAGACTTACTAAAATGAGTGTTAGGAAAAGCTTGTCAAAGATACGAAGAAATGAATACTATACTCTGTGATTATGATGACTCTGTGAATACACGACCCATGACTTAGCTAGGAGAAGAAGATGATTTACAGCCCTTAATATCATCCATGTTCCCGAGTGAGTATAAGAAAATTAGGGCTACAGATTTTGACCATTTGGAAGTTTCAGGCGAAAGCTCGTGCAAGAGGCATGGTTATAGATGCAAATTTTAGGCAGATATTATAAGCCGTTTTACACTTGAATATATAGGGCAATTAAGAGAACAAAGAAAATCAGAAAAATATGTGAATTTGAGGGGGAAGAATTAGTCTTAGTTGAAGTACCAAACCAGAAGCATATGAACTGCCCGTTAAGAAGAATACTTGAGGTATTTCCTGGCAAAGATGGTATAGTTCGTCTTACCAAAGGGAAAACGAAGAACAGGATGTTCATGAGACCAGTGCAATGCTTGCATGCTCTTGAAGTACAAACACGGTCAGAAGAGATTTTAAGAGAAAAGTTACTCTCTCAATGTGAGCATATGGCAGAAAGTAGAATTCAGAAAGATGGAAGATCTCGTTTATCGAATCCTGATGTAATTGAAGCACCTGGCATTTTTCCAATACAGAACTAAGTTCTAAGAAAACTCGCTTAGGCCGTAAGATCAATGTTCCCAAGCGACTAAACTTGTAAATTGATTTGTACAAAATTTTAAGCTTTATTTATGTTAAAAACCACAAAAGTTTGGAGTGTCGCATCAGTTTGAAAATTATTGTAACTATACCATTGATCAAATTATTGTTATCACGATTGAAAATATAGTGATTATATAAAAATAACTCAACTCGAAAAAGTTTATATAATTTACAGCTCTGGTGATTTTTACTTTTGAAAAGTCAGTTTGTAGGATTAAATAAATAAATAAATAAATAAACACACACACACACACACACACACACACACACACACACACACACACACACACACACACACACACACACACACATATCACTACACACACACACACACACACACACACACACACACACACACACACACATATATATATTAGGATCCAAAATCATTACTAGGTGTCGCTAGTTGATAGCGAGCATTGCCTATGCTCCCAGATAAGAGAATAAGAAGATTCAGCTACGAGTAAGTGTTACACTGAGTAAGAGATATTTGATGTTGTGGACGCGAGTAAGTGCTCCGACGATCTCTCTCTCATAATGGTTTTGATATTATGTTGTTACAAAGCTTTCACATTTTTTTATTGAAATAAAAGAAATATTTCTTAGTAGAATTAATTATAATTAATTATAACTGTAATAAATTATAATTATTATATTACTTTTATCATCAAAATTTGAACTAAGAATAGCAAATGGAAAAAGTGTTTCAAATTAGAAACCAGAATGAATTCCAGAATATTTTTTATTCAAATAAGTTTTTCATCTATTTAAATGAAATTTTTGCTGTCGACTTTGTTATTTTAGAAATTTACGACTCAATAACAATGTACATAAGAAGTATGTTTCACTGTCACATAAGACAGTTCTAATATATGATATATTACAATATACATTAAAGTGTGAAAGTATAAGGTAAACAAGAAAGTTCTTGCCGTTTTCGCATTGTCATTCAATGAGGTAAGAGTGAGTATTCAAATTGGTGTATGACATGGTTGAAACACCGATCAGTCGAGAATAGTAATATCAGTCGTTATAATAGCAGGTCCATCGCGCACAGTCATCAATCGTTCATCATCAATCATCGCACACAACAGCAGGTCCATCGCAACTCGTACAGTAGGAGGAGAAATGGACTTGTCGAAGGAGCTCCTTCGGTAATACACCGCGTTGCATAATGATAGAACCACCATGTATTTTCAGCCTAGCATACAGTAATTGGAATAAATGATTGTAGTAAATATTTTTATTGAAAATGTACAAAAGAATGACAATAGCAAAGTAAAAGCATTACTCATATTTATATTTTCATGTAATAAAATAAAAAATACAAATTTTAGGTCGCAAAATGATAGTACCTTTTTAGTGGAATAATCGATTCCAGAGAAGCATGCGCAGTTGGGTTTCAACAAATAGTTATATAAAAGCTTCGTTTGATCAACTAACCTAACTTTCCTTACTTGCATTTATTGTGAGCGCACATAGTTTATTGATTTGAAAAGTTGTCTCTAAATATAGGTAGGAAAAAACCGTTACTGATTTTGAAAAAGGAAAAATTATACTTTTAACAACGCAAGATTGTCTTCACGGAATATAGCAAGACATATTGGGCGTTCACCACACGTGGTCACTAATTTTCTCCATCTTGGATCCAAATATGGGACAGAAAAATTCTCTGGAAGACCTCGAAAGTTAACAAAGCGGCAAGAAAGGTTAGTTTTAAAGAAGTTAAAAGCTGGTGAAACATTAAACAGACTATCACGAGACCCCACCATCGAAAATTCACAAGTCAACTTTATCCAGAATAGCTCGGCGGGACGAACGTCTTGAGTACACGAAAATGAAAACGCAACCCAGACTTACAGATCTTCACAAACGAAAAAGGATGCAATGGGCTAAAGAACAAATGACTTAGAAAGAACAGTGGACTCAAGTAGTGTTCAGCGACGAAATAAATTCAATTTAGATGGTCCTGACAAGTGGGCATTCTATTGGAGAGATCTCTGAAATGAGCCACACATTTTTTCTAAGAGACAGTGTGGGGGAGGATCGTTAATGGTTTGGGCTGGATTTGCCAAAGCTGGGCGGAATAACATTGCCTTCCCTACTAGTCGAATGAGAGCAATAGACTATCAAGAATTGCTGGAAGAAAATTTTTTGCTTTTTGGAGAAGAAATTGGAGGTCCATTTTGGAGGTTCCAACAAGACTTTCATGTTGTAAACTCGTCTTAGGAATGGTTCCTGGTCTCCTCAAGTCCTACAGGCTCCTCATAGTGTGCGCTTGCAGTCTAGAGCTTTAGTTGCCGGCGAGGGGGTGTTCCTGGGCGAAGTACGTCGGGAGTGTATTCTCCTCCCAGGGTCACCCAAGGCGTGAAGGCCACTCCAATATGCTCAGCTAACGCCTGGGGCAATGGAGCTAAGTGGGTCCTCTACCTATTTTTAGGTGCTGTGGTCAAGCAACTAACAATTCTTCCCCATCCAAGAAGGCAGGACTTGGATGACGACCCTCTTCAGGTTTTGGATTATTGTAGAGTGTACAACGTCATGGACCTGGCTTAGCGCTGCTGGCCTTTGGGGGCATGCAACAACAACAACAACAATGGTTCCTGGACAACGGAGTGCAGGTAATCGAATGGCCTGCTAGTTGTCCTGACATGAAACCCATGGAAAACGTCCGGGGTATTCTAAGCAAGGCTGTATTTGCCAACGGCAAGCAGTATTCAACGGTTCAAGAATTGAAAGACTCTATTATTACAGAATGGGAAAATTTGAATGCAGATATACTCAAACGCTTAGTCGGAATCATGCCTAATCGAATTTTTGAACTTATAACTAAAAAGGATGCTCTTGCAAAGTATTAACTGAAAGTGGTTCTATCATTTTGCAACCTAAAATTTGTATTTTTTATTTTATTACATGAAAATATAAACATGAGTAATGTTTTTACTTTGTTATTGTCATTCTTATTTTGTATATTTTCAATAAAAATATTTATTTCAATCATTTATTCCAATTATTGTATACTAGACTGAAAATACATGGTGGTACTATCATTATGCAACGCGGTGTATTTGTTCTATGATTTCAAAGAGGGCTCTTTAGTTGCTGCATCAAGTCGCCGAATATGTTAAGCGTTTGGGGATAGTTTTGTGAATGAAGGTAAACAACGCATTGGATTCACAAATTCAGGTCGGAAGATTTGTCCCCTGGTGATGAAGCTGATGTCTGGTGGATTCGTAGTCAAGTGGTTCATTATGAGCAATATATATATATATATATATATATATATATATATATATATATATATATATATATATATATATGGGTTCTGTTGCTTCATTATTGGAAATAATTACAGATGAAGTTTAAATTATTTAATTATAGTTTTGAAATAATAAGAAAATACTCTTGCTCATAGGCTTGGAATTTATACAAATGAATAACAAATAATAATCTAACATCATTTTAGTTCAAAATTCAAAGTTAATTGTCAAATATCTGTTCGTAAGACTTTACGTCTTTGCTCTCCTCGTCGTTCTACTTCTTCCTTTCAAAGTCCGGCGCCGAACTTGATGTGAATGGCCCTCTATGTATACATGAATTTATGTATATATATATATATATATATATATATATATATATATATATATATATATATATATATATATATATATATATATATATATATATATATAAGGAAAAGAAATGAGAATATTTATCTGAGAAACCTAATCAAATTAAGAGTCTAGATATTCAAACACTCTTCATGAATATAGTATAGATAAAATACTTAATGAATTATATGATAGTTTATAAAGGAAATATCCGGATGTCAGATTGTTGGAATTAAACATTTATATTTATATATAAATAGGGAATCTTGGAAACAAAAGTAAAAAATAAAATAATTGCTTTAAAATGAAAAATTCTGAATAAAAAAGACATAAAAGTGCATTGATATCCATATATATATATATATATATATATATATATATATATATATATATATATATATATATATATATATATATATATATATATATATATATATAACTGTTCCACCACTATATTTCTGTATTGCTCTAAAATGAATGCCACGTTTTATCTTTATATGACCTCAAATTGTTTATAAAAAGCTATTACTTATTTATAAATATAACTAAAAAGGCAGATAATATTTATAAATAATTACCAGCTTTTTTTTAAAATTATTTTTCGGTTTGTTGCTCTACAGAACACGAGAGCTAAGTGAATGACTTGTTTAAATTGAATTTCGCACTATTACAAGCACCCACGTATGAAATGAGAATTGAATCTACGAACTGTTGAACTATAACAAGTTGTTGAATGGCCTGGGTAACTGGTTACTAAGTGAATCAAATAGAGGTCGCTGTTCAGATTTTGCTCAGAATAGAAATTTTCTATCCCCATGTATGCAAATCTTCCCTACACGTGAACTCTGTATCTCCAAACGAAATGTAGAAGTTCTATCCATCCTTCTTACTTCTAAAAATTATGTTTTTTGTCCTTTTCTGGGGATTAAATAAAACCTTTTTTCTACTTAATATTCCTTTTTTAGTTTTGTCTGATTATCTTCTTCCCAAATAGTAATAGAGTAATAGTAATATTAATATTGCAATACTCATTTTTATGCCGCCCATCTTGTCTAGTGGTCAGCGTGCCTGACTGCGGATAAGAAGGTCCTGGGTTCGAATCCCGGTTCGGGCTTGGATGTACTTTCTCTCTCAATCTAACCTGTCTTTGTCCTTTCCTTGCATAAATGGGCTGTGAATGGCTGCCTATCCTATAAACGGGTACCTATAGCATGTGTGTACTGAAAAAGTCGGACTCCACACCAAATATGGTTCAGTTGGAAAAGTGAGAGCAGCGCACTCCATAGGTTTAGGGGTGTTGGCCTGGCACATGACAACAACTCATTTTTATGCTCATAATTTAACTCTATATATATATACATATATATATATATATATATATATATATATATATATATATATATATATATATATATATATATATATATATATATCAGTGGAGTGCGGTAGGTTTTCATGAAAGGTGTGCAGAGAACAACAATAATAATAAAACCATAAAATTGTACATTAAACACTTCGTTAACTTTTTATTATTCATTTGTGCACAAAATCCGTACGTCAATCCGTATTACTAACAAAATTATCAATTACATGATAAAAAAAAAACTCTGATTTTTACTGTGATATGTGTAACATTTCTTTTTCTATTGTTATTAGAGATAAATTGCTTAATCTATCCTGGCTCATGGTATTGTGTGCTTTCTTTACTCGTTTCAATGCAAAAAATGATCTCTCCACCGAAGCAATTGAATATGGAATTGTACAAATTAAATATGCCAATTTATTTATTTCTTTTAGGGCATCTGTCAAATCATTCAGAATTATATGCTGAATAAGTTTCGATATATTAATTTCGTGGTATGACTCACTACGATAAAGAACGCATAATACATTGGTTCGCTTTACAAAATCGAAATGTTTTGCATAAGCGTTCTTTAACGAATTAAGTCATTCATCCGGAAATTTACTTTGATATTTCTTAAAAAAACAAAAATTCAATAGTTTAAAAAATTTGAGCGAATTTAATTTTTTAAAACGGACATCTAACTGACAATAAATAGTGCCCATTATTTCATAATATAAATTTTGAAAATGTTGGTATACACTTGAGTTTTGTGAATTTACACGACGTTTTCTTAAATTTAGGGGACCCACTACAGAAATAGTCTTTTCCTAAACTTCATCAAATGTAACAGAATTTCACATGTTTTGAATTGCATCGTTTACTTCCTCTACTTTTTGACTAGAATATGCTATATCTAAGTTAGATTTTTGTAAAATATCAAATAGAACATCAGTACAACTAAACGCTTTGGCAAAAAAATATTTAGGAGAAAATTACCGCGCGCGTTAAATTCTTCAAAAAACAACATGCGATAACTCTTTGCAGTATATATATATATATATATATATATATATATATATATATATATATATATATATATATATATATATATATATATATATATATATATATGGCATTCTAATGTCCATCGAGTAAAATTTGGAAAGATGTTTCGTAGATAATAGGCCGTACTCACACATATAGAGCGGAAAGAAAACCGGGAAATTCAAAAGCACCCACCTTGACCAACATGTATAGAGAAGGCAGAAGCATAAAATTCGTCTCCCGTTATTAACTCTGGCTGAGTTCGAACCAGGGACCTTCTACTCAGAAGAGCACTGTCTACTAGGTGTTCTGCCTTATCATTAATTTAAAACACGTAATCAAATTCACTTACAGTTTAATGATTTAAGCTCTTCGTATTAGTACGCAATATTCATCAACTGCTCAATGAATAAGAATAAGAGGATTTACAATAAAAAGAGGATTTGACAATATACATAAAATGCTCAGGAATAAGAAGTAAGGGAATCCATATATATACATTATTGGAATTAAATATTTATATTTAGCAATAAATAAATATGACATTTGAAGTGCCATCTTGTATCTTATTACCAGATTAAAAGTTAAAAAGAAAATAAAACTGCGTTAAATATTGGAAACAAAACTGATAATAGTTTTCGTCAGTGTGCTTCTGTAGTTTTAAATCTTGTTGATAAGAAACTCATATCTCAAAAATAAAAGTAATTGTGGTATTGATGTGGTCTTGAAATAAATAAAAAATAATATAAAATCAATTTTACTTCAAGATGTTTTTAAATTCGAAAAAGTAGTGATATATATCTCTTAATGTTTATGGTTATAAAGGTTATCTAAACATTTTAAGAATATCGATAAGACACAGCTTGACAGACATTGAAGTTTACTATATAAGGAAAATCTTACTATTTGGTTAAAAGCCTGCTCAGCCAACTCATGTAAATTTAAAAATGCAAAGGAGTAAATTATATTTTCTTTTTTATTCTGTAGACAAATTGAGAATACGTGAGAGAGATTGACGAAAGAATAAGGAATACGCGCGCGCGTGTAATCTTTGCAAGAACAAAGAAATTAGTAATAGTAATTTATTCAGAGTTCTTTTTTATTCTCACAAACTTTTAATATTTATGAGAAGAAATGAGCATATTTACTCTCAGAATCCTAGATTAGCTTATAAATTACTAAAAATTTATTATAATTTATCATAAGAAAATGTGTAAGAAATTGTTTAAATTAAAGTGATAATTTGATAAGTTAATTTATAACCTGAATAAAAAATATGAAAAGAATTAACTCTAGAACTAGTATTAAATAAACAGTTATACGTATCCATATTATAAGCATTTTTGTTATTCTTTAAAATATGTAAATTATGATTTCGTTTGCCTGTTATATACAGTCTATTCAAATTAATGTGACCAATCACCATCGAGGTGACCTCCAATTCCTTTATGATTTTCAGTGTAATGTTATAAAACTTAAATATAGGGAGAGTATATTTAGGTTTATGCTGTCTCCATTCTATTTACACATATTTGTGCTATCTATATTTGTACATAATAATTTAAATTATTATAATAAATTAATAAACTATTATATATAGGATGTAGAGAAAGCACAAGAGTGTAGGAAAAAATTAATGTCTGAGAATTTAATTATTAACTATAACTAAATTAATTAATAATAAATTATTTTTATAACTGATTTTATTAATATTTGGGACTTCGAATCTAAATAGGAAATTGAACTAAATAGGAAAGAATAGTTTTTCTTCGATACCACGTTGTTGACAGATTAGCAGCCTAACCTTATTATATGCCATTGCGTAATTGCCTTCCCGGAGGACATTTCATAGATAGGGGGCCATAATCACGCATCGCAATAGAGGAAACCTGGAAAACTCCCAAACCCCATCCCGACAAACGTGCACGAAGAAGACAAAATGCATTATTTATCAACAGCGCAACATTATTTAAGCATTTTTTAAGTGCGGCTGGGGTAGAGCCCTGGACCTTTCGTTCTGAAAAAGTGGTGCCCTGCCAATTGGCCACATTGAGCCCTAAACCTTTTTTTATTTATCGGCTTAGTATTTTACAGGCATTACAGGGATCCAAATTTCGGTTATCTCAGCATTTTTGCAAAAGAAATAGCTCCTGTCTCAACACTTAATGATTTTAGAAACTTGAAACTTCATGCGTTCATTCTTTGGCTCCAGAAGAAAATGTATAAAATTATAATAAAATAATGTTAATTTATACTTTTTATTTCTTACATAGAATGAATTCAAAAATTAGTATAACTTATTAAATTAGTTTATGTCATATTTTTGAAATTCGTGCTTTTAGGCCAAAATTAAAATCACATTTGAGTTTAGGGTATCCAATCATATGAATGAGATCAAAATACCCTGACTTGGCCTGGGTAGTTTTAAATTTTTAAAGAATTTTTTAGTAGAAAAAAAGATAGTTTTTGTAAAAAGTAAAAAAAAAAGACTTTTTAAAAATTTTAATAAAAAAGAGATGAAAGAATTCAACAATTGCAGCTCTTGACCTGAAATCTTTAAAAATAAAGAATTTAAATTCAGAAAAAATTAAAATTGAGATCTTTTGTGAATCCAAACTAAGTATGGAAAATTCAACAATTGCGAAATTAGAAATAAATAGTAAAAAAAAGAATATTATCTTTGAAAGAGAGTCATTATAAAACTCTTCCATTAAGTAATTAAAAACAAACAATTGAAGTTTCAAGTTTAATTTAAATGGTAAATTAATGATAAATATTGTGTTTATGAACGGTAAAAGTAATTTTTTACCGTTCATTATCACAATATTTAGCATTGATTTTATTTTATTAAATTTAAGATTAGTAAAATTAGTAATTCTTAAAAAATAGTTACTTACAGAAAAGTTTAAAATATACAATAAATAATGATGAAAAACAAAGTATATAAGTTTTTTAAGCTACTATATTAAACTAAATAAAAGAAAAATAATAGAGAATGAATTTATGAATTAATAAATTCAGACTTTGACTTAAAATGTTAAGCAGAAGATGAAGCGATTGAAAAACACATTTGTTAAGTAATATAATAACAAAACCTCAAGATAATTATGTCAACAAAAAAATAAATAAATAAGCGAAAGAAATGGAACACTAGATAAATTTATCTCTTGATATGAAAGATTTTTTGTGTACAAAAGTTAAAAAGTAAGTTTTTTAAATCATTAAATTCTTTTTTTCATTTTACTTTTTCTCATATACTTATTAATCATTTTTTCTTATTTTATGTTTTTCATTTTTACCTTCTTCTTAAGATCTTTTATGCTTCAAATTCCTATTTTTTTATCCAATTCAAATTTTTAAAATTCATATTTTAAGAGGCTTTTAGTAATGGAGTTTTTCATATTGAAGTGATTTTTTTAAAATCAATTTTCATGCATTAATGCCTCATTTTTTGTGTCATATTATGTTAAAAAATGGGATAAGTTTATGGCTTTAAGCATCAAAATGCCTTACGTAGTAATAAAGCATCATTAGAACAAAACTTTGAAGAAAAAAATTCCTGAAAATCAGAGGTATTCTTACTGAAATGTCACCTATCTTTAGATTTTGTATATAATCTCATAATTACTTTTAAAATATAAGTTTTTAACTTTACTGAATTTCTTCCCTTCCCTATAATAAAAAGTCTTTTTATTTAGACACTATTTTCCCCATACATACTGAGTTAACACCATATTAAACAAAATTCCCATATTTTTATTATATTTAATTTAAAAAACACACAATTAAAGTAATGCTTTATATAATACTCCTACACCATCTTATAGTTTTATATTGCAATAAAATGTTTAGTTTTCTTCATAAAAGTTTATTATGAGTATGCACACACACACAATTTTTAATATATTACTCTTCTGATCCAATTTGCACATTGGAACTTTGAAAGATTTAGTTTAGACTAAGCAATCTTCATTAAATAACCTTCGTCAAAAGGTTATTTCAAGAGAATAACCATTGTCAAAATATCATTTGTGGTTATGAGTAAAAGTCATTTATAAGCATTTACATAAAATACTCTTTAAACTTCGATTTGATCAAAACAGATTTGAAATATTGCTCTACTGGTCGAAGAAAAAAACATAAAAATCCTCTAACAGGAAGCAAAACTCATTTTGTATCTTTTCCCTTTTCATTTTTTTAAAATAATTTTTATTAATTTCCTTTTTTCGTCATTTGAAGTCACTGACTTCTGCGTAAAAGTTTCACAATCTTGTTGAAGAAACAATACCGATTTGTTATTGATTAGGTTACATTTATATTCATTTCAAAATTCATCTCCGAAATTCGTTTCAGTATTTTTATGCCTAAATATAGTACTAATAAGTGTAGACCTAGAGTTTTGTCATTAAAATTCCTCACTGATCAATGAACTGCTTATTTACAAAAGATAAAATTTTTTGAGCTATCAAATTTACTACCCTATCAAATGAAAATTTTTTGTTTGATCAGCGCCCTTTATTTTGCTGATTCCTGAGTTAGTTTGCAAATGAGTATCAAAGATTAGGTTATAAATAATATTGCAATGTTTCCTGACTAAGTCTGTTAAACACAATTAAATACTTCGCGTAAATTTGATACTCGCTCAAGTGGTGGAATCGACACCTGGACTGTCAATCTCCTCTCCGATCATCCGCATCCACGGAATGATTGTAAAATTTACGAAGCATTAATGAGCCTAAATTAAGACGCCTTATCTGAAATCACTTACCTTCGACTGGGTTCGGTATCGAAGTCATTATCTTTTAAGCACCTGGAACAATGACTTACTCCACGAAAGTGATAGGCCCTACAAGATGGGTCTTGTCATTTTGAGCTTTCGTTTGTTTGTTTTATTTTATTCATTTCTTACCATTCATTTTTGATGAGCGAACCACTCATAAATAGCCAATTGTCAAATAGTTTGCGCCACGTTACATAGAATCTCTTTCTTCTAAACCCAAGAAGGACGGTTTACCATACCAAGCTACATGACTGTCTTAAGTGTTAAAAAGTTAAAATATTAATTTGAAGATATGTAGGAATGATCACAAAAGCAAAAGTAAACGAATGTGAACTTAGTGGTACGAGCGTAGAGAATTAATATATCCTTATATGTAGCTTGTATAGCCATTACAATCAAGTAGTTTAGTCTATGGCCCTCATTATGTATTTCATCTTAATTTAGGCACAAAACTGGTCAACTTGCTTATTTTTTCGACATATTTTAACTTACGAGAACCCTTAATTTGTTCATAGCCCTGTAATTCTATTGTAGAGAAAACCTCTTGAAAATAACCTCTTAAAAACACTGATTATGTTTTGTATAATATATTACATAAAAACCAAACTCAAATGCACTTTAGTGAAGAAAAAATTGAAGTTATAATTTCCAAAAACGTTACGTGTTATTGATTAAAAAATCTTCTATATGAGTGAAATGCAACCTATTCTATCTTACTATTTATCATGTATAATGAAGAATTAATTAAACACTAAAATCATTTCGCAAATACTACAAAGACAACTTGGATTTATAACTCGAAGCTTTCTGAATGCCTCAAAGCATGTAATATAATCGATAAATCTATTCACATTTCTCTTGGAATCATTTATTCAAATGAGGGAAAATTGCAATTATGTTAGCAGAGACAATAGCATAATCCTTCTTTGTTAACACTGAAGAACCTAGTGATGATGATAGCAATTACAATTATATCATCAGAGAACATCATACATTTCTGGATGACAACTCAAAAGAAGAGTTTATCAAAGAAACTCTACTACTAATAAATAAATAATATTAATTATTTAAACATGTGCAAATCCCATTATTTGGATCATAAGAATAATGTTATACAAATAAATCGTTGTCTTTATTTTACTGTCAATCTTAAGGATGTTTACAATTCTTTGTTTTTAATGCTTTCATGATAAAATCACCTAATTCAAAGTAATTACAAATTAATTTATTTTTCATAATTTTAAAAAAGTATACAAAATTATTATGCTCAATATAATGAATCATACCAAGATTTTTTTTTGATGGGAACAATTCTCATTCTATATAAATGTCTTTTTATTATTGATAACTAATTAGACTCCTTAACCTCTTCGCGACGGGCGGTGCATATATGCATTTCGTAAGGACGAAAGTGAGGGCCGGGCGGTGCATATATGCATTTCGTACGGACGAAAGTGAGGGCCGGGCGGTGCATATATGCATTTTAAGCTGGAACAATTTTTAATAATCGCTAGATGGCACTATGTGTCCATTATATTTAAACTGAACGTAGTTTTAGTGTTCTGACCTTCATTTTTTTCGTATTCCTGCTTTTTTTGGTATTTTGATTATCAGCTGTGGCTGGGGGAGAGGAATTTGCAATGTAAACAAACACAGCTCGGCTCTTCAACTTTCCACGTGATTTAAGCATTCTCGCTTCTGATAGCTCTCCGAACACTTTTTTTATTTTGTTTTCGCTGCTATGGGAGGTCTTTTAGGTGTTTTAGCGTCAGTTTCGTTACAGTTTTTACTGCTTTCGGTTTTATTTTCTCACTTTTCTTGCTATTTCGAAAATTCTCGACTCCAGATTATTTTGGCGAGGAAGCGTTATTTTACAGAGGATGAATATACCCCTATGGTAAATGAACCATTCAGTGATATAGATGAGAGTGATGATTCATTTGCTAAAGAGTTAGAAAATGATATTTCTAGCGATTCTGACACAGATGCAATGTCGGACTTTACGTTTATCCGTGCTTTGAGAGTTTCCATACTCAGTCTTCATTTTAAATTTTGTTATTTTTTCTTGTAAATAGCCCTTGTATAGTTTTTATTAATTTGAAAATATGTTGAAGTGTTTTGTCAATTAAAATTTTGGAAAAACAAGAATTGGACTGTCGAAAATTATTTCCCAAGGTAATCAACTTTCTTATATATATATTTTCATATAAATTGAAGGAAAAACATTATTAAAGTCTAGTTTTAATGTTATAAGATAGATTATGTGATAATATAAAATGGTACAAAAAATCATGGCGGTAGGACTTTAACTTTATTTTTTACGAATTTTTTTCTAAAGTTAGGCTTAGCGGAGAAAACCCCCCGTCCTGTAACATCATTCCTTTCGCTTTTGCTTCGTCCTGAACGCGCGTCTCAAACAGAGGCGCCCCGTCCTGAAAAGGTTAAATTCATTGGACAAGAAATTGATAATAGTCCAATTTTTCCCCTTATTGATATCACAAAAGAATTTGATCGAGAGAGGCACTAGGAATTACTTTACAAACTTATGACTTGAATACAGTAAGTTTTCATATACCTGCATAAATCTCAACAATAAAAAAGAAGTTTTCAAACTATACCATTCAAATAATTCTTTAACCATTCAAAGTTACAGAAGTTCTGTTATTTCTCAAATAAGTATCTTCGGTGTTGGTTATATTTTTAGATTATGCTGCTGAATTCCTTGTTGGTTATAATCCTCACCATACCATTACTGCATTCTGTGCAGATGACAAATGCATTATTTGTAAACCTCTAGATCTCGTGAGCCTCCCTTAAACGAATCCAGAATATCATCTATTTTATAAAATTGGTGTACTGAATAGTAAACATTAATTAATACTCAAAAACCTCGACTGTTTGCCATTAATAAATCACGTAGAAAAAATACTATTTGAAATAAAATCCCATCACATACATAAAACTGTGCTATTTTTTAACAGTAATTTCTTATCATGAATATTGTTTTTTTATTTGTAAATAAGACAGGACTGATAATATCGTTGCATTTTTTTTAAACAAAGCAAAAGTTTATTCATAAATTTCTCTCTCTCTATTTAATGTGGAGGCATTTTAAATTATTGCACAAAGAATATTCAACATGGAATATACTTTTTTCATTTTAAATAACAATCGCATTTCAGAGACAATTATTTATGTTCTTTCAATGAAATGAAAAAGACGCTGATCGAAATGTTTTCAAACGAAATGTCAGCGCCTCTTCCACATTAGAATGTTCCTTAAAGGTTAAGTTCTCAGGTTTCGTTACGAAGCATAACGAAAATTTTAACAAAAGCCCACGGAAACTATTCAATTCAACGAATTTCCTAAAGCAACCAAAGTGGCCCAATAGCAGCGTTTTTCCCTTCTGACGTCACTGTTTCAAAATGATTTAATTGGTTTCCTTTTACTTTCTCCAATTAGCCATTTCAATTGACTCAGATCTTTGAACTTATTTTGTTATATGGTTAAATAGTCTAGTTTTCAATAAGTATTTTAAAACACATTTATTTTACTTATTTAACTTATAAAATGGAATTAAAATTTTAAAATTTGATGAGAATATAAAGCATTTAAAAGAAGCATTTAAATTATAATGAATATTTAGAGAATTTTCTTACATCGCTATTAATGTAATATCAGCCAGGTATCTGTACATTTGAGTATGATATATAGATTAATCACAATAATCTCTTTAATAACTGATGGGATTTTCTTTTCTCAGAATTTCATAAAAATATTTTGGAATTACTACAAATATTCTGGAATTAGTAAAAATAAATAAAAGATGAAATATAAAAAGATTAAAAAGTGTTATTTTTAGCCATAATACAAACTTGTATTTTGGCTAAAAATAAAACTCTCCCGTGAGTCTGAATCCTGCATTGTTCTCAAATAATACAAGTTTTTCCAGTTTACATGTAAAAATAGTAAGAACAGGTATGTTTAATATTAATATTTGTTATTAAAAGTTAAATATTAAAATGTGTTATTTAAAATTAATTAAGTGAAACACAAATACATACGAACCAAATTTCCTTACAAAAAGGAAGATAAATAAGTATAAAAATGAATGAATCAATGAAATTTAAATAGAACATTATTGAATAATTTATTTCATTTATGTTCGCACGGATATCACATTTCTTATTTAACAAATGAAAATTTGATTTGCTTAAATAAAGAATTAGTCTTGTGTTTCGAGAATTTTTATTTAATAACACAAAAATAAACAAGAACAATAACAAATATCGAGAATTTTCGAGAAACTAATTGCAGCGTTTACTAAAATTTTTAAGATTTATATTGAAGCAGAGTACAGATCTTCTATGTGAAGTTGTTTTTGTGAAATTACTTATATCCGTTTATTATTCTGAAAATAATAACTGTAAACTAAAATAAAAATGAACATAAATCTATATTCATTAACATTAATGTTATAATTAAAAATATATAACCATGTTTGAAAGAGAAATTTAACAAGAAAAATCTGGACATATTTTTTGTAATCTATTCATAGTGTTCTAGTTGAAATTTGCATTTTCAAAACTTGGATCTTTTTAAGGATTTCAGAATATGAAAGCTCAAAAATGTTGTATTTCAAATTAAAAATACTACTTCGAACTGGATTTTTGTAAAACTTATTCTCCATTTTAATTTACTGAAAAATAAATCTTTATTTAAAGTAAAACCTAAAGAGAAGATACTTTAATCTGTGAGAATTCTACGAATTCCGAGACAGTTTAGAGAGAAATTTAAATCCTAATGCATTTTTCACAGACCTTAATCTGTTGGAACTTCACAAAAGTGTTAAATGTTTATCCTAAATAAAGATTTACTAGAGTCTAAGAAAGCTGCAGACTGAAAATATATACTAATGTCTTTAGTCTGATAAAAGTTAGCTCCATGTTACACGAAATGAATGTTTTAATTTAATTTATAATATTTGTGGAAGTGCTAGCGCATCGTTCCATCGTGGTCCTTATTATTTGGATATAAATTTGCTGAATTTTGTTAGTTATAGTGTCAAACACTAGCCTAATTATTCTTGAAATCACACTTCCATTATGCAAATAGTTCTAGTATTAGCAAACGGAAATGATTTAGGTATGGAGTTGTACAGTTTTAAGAATTATCTTTCAGATTAACTGAATTAATTTATTTCTCATTTAATACTATTAATAGTATATAAGTATAGCAAAAAATTAATAATATTAATTTGTTATTATATTTATATGTTTACGAATTGCATTATCATCTTTTTAAAAAACTATTTATTTATACATTTTTCCTGCATTTTATTTTGTTTTTTCCTTTGAGTTTTCTTTAAGTATATTATTTATTAATTTATTTCAGTTTTATGTAACATTGTTTCAATAAAGAAATTTTAAATAAATTTCTTTTTTTTTATCATTTGTGCATAAGATTCTAGAATCTTTTAAAATACTGATTCAAGAAATTTTAAGATTCGATGAATATTTGGTGTTTCTGAAATAAACAATAAAATAGGTTTTTTAATTTTTTTTATAGAAAAATGATTTAAATGTGAGAACATTTAAATTTATATACACGTATATATACGTAATCTTATACTTCACTTGAAAATTGATTCGAATGTTAAAAAATATTTGTCGCCTCTTCGGTTGCAGTTGTTTTCTTCCATTTTACTGATAACTAATTCTCATTCGAGAATATAACGTGGCTCTTTTTCTAGTTACAATTGTTTTTTTTTTAAATTTTTACTGAAAATTGATCCGGATTCGAGAAATAATGTTTGTCGTATCACTACTTACAGCTGTTTATTTGTTTTTTCTTAAGATTGTTTCTCTTGGAGAATTAAATTTCTCAGAAGATTGATTCGAATTCAAGTAATCCCTCTCAACTCTAATAAAAAATGTTTCTCATACAAATATCAAAGAATTTTTGTCAATTTTTTCGCAAAGTTTTATATTTTACACATAGAAACTGCTGATGTACAACTCATTATTCCAAAAGTGCAATTTATTATTATTATTTTTAAACTTTTTCAGATAATCGAGATACTTTTTTTTAAATCTATTTGATTGTGGGATACTTTAATGATTTCATGTGTAGTACAATGAGTCTAATAAAATTAAGTAACACATACGATATACACATAATTACTTAAATTTATTAAACTAAAAAGACTTATTTTTATTTTATGAAATAAACATATTGGTGTTTGATTTAAATTATTGCACTGTTAAAAAACTATATACAGAGTCTCATACTATTAAAATTTCATCACGGTAATTCTACATTTTTATTTCAGTTAACTTAGAATGAATCATGAACTCTTAAATGCAGTTTATCATTTTAATAAAAATATGATCATGAAATATTAAATTTCAGCTTATTTCATTTGAGTTGAGGATACATTTTGTTGTTATTTTTATATAGGAAAGATTAATGAAATATTAAATTAGCTATTAAAATTAATATAATTAATAATTATTTGGAGCATTATAAAAATAAAAAGCACATTACTATTGAAAAATGATAAAACTCAAAGTGATAGCTTTATATTCTCATTAATAGCACGATGTAGATATTTATGTTTTGTGACATATATATTTTACGCAAAAATTATATTTATATTAAATTATATTGCTATTCTACAAGAAAGGAAATGTGGGAAACTCTAATACCTAATCTATTGAAAATATTGTAGACTGTAGAATCAGCTGCACATTTTTTAACTGTTTAAATAGTACAAATAATTTAATGATGCTTATTAAATCATTGTGGGAATGGTCAAATGGAGATCATTAAAATCCCATTTAAATAGCACGAGCCTGAATTTCAATAAATGTAGCATATGAATAATTTGGTGTCCACTGAGATTTCAAATCACATTGAGGAATGGAAAGCATGAAAGTTCTAGAGCGAAATAATAAGAGAGTATAAAAGGGCGCTTTATGAGTTTCGTATTATTTAATTTTAGTTTATATATATATATATATATATATATATATATATATATATATATATATATATATATATATATATATATATATATACATTTATGTATATATATATATATACATTTATATATATATATATATATATATATATATATATATATATATCGCAAATAGATCACTTAAGAACAGATTGGATAAGGCGGAGAAAGCTTAAGAACTGCATTTAATTACGAAATTATTAAATATGAAAGCCCCACGTGGTCTGTTGTGAAGAGGCGTCTTTCTCTATATCGGAAGATAGTGAGTTCGATTCCCGACCTATACGAAGAATTGTCGCATTTTCTGAAAACGAGGGTAGCACATTAAATAGGTGGCAGTCATAATGTTCTCCCAGGTAAATGATACCTTTGTGGGTAGCAGGTTAAGTCGTGAGGTTCTTCTGATTGTTCCTCGTTTTTAAATACCGAAGATAAAATTCTTCAAATATTTCTATTGATTGTATCAATTCATAAAAATACTTTTTTTTATCAATGTCAACGCTTAGAATGAAACTTAAAATTGATAGCCATTAGTACACACCTTAAATATTGAAACCGGAAATCCTTTCTCATCCATACTCCAATGTTTTTCTATCAATGATGCATTGGGAAAACCAATAACACGTTCGCTACAGAGAGAAAAATAATACTTTTTCGAAAAAATGAAGCAAGACCAGTCGCATTTTATGTAAATCAAGTGATCGCACGTGGCTTGCGAAGGATAAATACAAAACAAAAGTGGGGGCGTTCTCAGATCTGTGTAAAATTCAGATATGTCTAAAGGAAATATTCTGAATGACTCTTGGTAGTCAGATGAGTGGGGAATTGTCGTGTATTCGGCAGAAATGTCACAGACACTGCCACTCTTTGAAGACGTGGAGAATTCCGGAAGAGGAAGAGAGATTCCGGAAATTGGAACATGAACTGTATATTTTGGTTGTATTCCGTAAAAAGACCAAATGGCATCGGTGTGTTCTGCTGGTTCCCTCGTTTCTCTTTTTCATTAACGAAATTCAGGTGTCCATTTTTATCACTTATTTTCTTATTATCATTTAATTTGAATTCTCCTTCTTATCTATTCTCTTACTTATCATTGCCATTTTTCTCATAAATGTAAAATTGCTTGAAAATAATAAAATGAAGAGTCCAATTATGACGCAGTTAGTAAATTTGCTATGTGGAAGTGAACAGGGAAATAAAGTAATTTTGAGAAAGTGGAAGAAAAGTCCAAATTTTTGGTTTGGAGAAAATGATATTTAAATAATTGTTAATTTCTACATCTTTAATATTTTTAGATTATTTTTAATATTTTAAAATAATATAAACTGAAAGAAAGTAATAATTTCAAATTGAAATTTTACTTAAATAGCTTTTAAAATAATTCTACTTATTTTTAATGTATTTTAATGAAGTCATTTCGAAAGTATAAACACATATTAAAGTATTTTCGTTTTATTCTAATTCATACATATGCTAATTAAAATTAAAAAATATTTCATTGCGTTTATAGAACTAATATAGATCTAATAATGTAATTTTTTAAAATTTAAAAATCTAGTTCACAGTGGAAGAAATAAAAAAATAGCATATAGAAATATTTTTCATTAATGTATTAAAAAATGAGCTCTCATTTAAAAATAACACTAAAATATAATTTCTTTGTTTTGTAAATCCTAAAAAATCTAAGCGAAGTTGAACAGGTAAGCAATTTTTTAAATACATCTGTTTTTAAATATATTTTTTAAACAAAATTGTGTAATTTCGATTTTCATTCAGAGATCTTGCTATAATGGAATTTTAAAGCTTTATTATTTCTTTTTTTAATTACTATATGAATGGATTTATGTAAATATCTTTTTTCCTATTTAACAAGATTAGGGTGCCAAAGTTAAATATATAAAAAGTAACACTGTATCTATACAATATTTTGAATTAACAAAAAGTTAAATTATTTTTATTACGCATTTACTTTGGTTTTTTGGTAGTGGTTATTTTACCTTATCCAATGAAGGTGTGTTTTTTCTGACTGCCAGTGCTATTTATAGCAAAAAATAATTGTTTTAAAATATAGAATAGGAAATTCTTTTCAAGTTTTTCAGATAACTCCTAACAGATGACTCCTAATAAATTCAGATAACTCCTAATAAATGAGTTTAAACTCTGTAAGCACATTGTTAGAAAAAAAAATTTCTAGTAAATCGTTTCGTATAAAACAAATTTTTCTTTTTAAAATAATACATGCATTTTGGATGTTTTTCATAAAATAACACGCTCATTCTTTCATGAAATTATTAAAATCTCCTATTGTTTTTAATAATTTTTTTTCAAATATTTAGATGAGGCTGAAAAACCTCTTTTCCTTCATTTTTTATGTAATTATCATTATTAATTCTGTGTTAGTAATAATTTGCGAAATAATATTTTTACAATTTATTTTGTATATCAAAAATTTATTATTACGAAAATTTTTCATACATTTTTATGATTTAATGATATTTTCATCAGCATCTATTTTCATACAATATATTTATAATTTGATTTCAAACGAATCTAAGAATTTCATTTAATTTCATTTAATTTCATTATAATTATCATTTTGTTAACTTTATTTTCATTTTAATATTTGTGCATAATTTTTCCCATAAATAATATACAATATTTTTAATTTATAAGAGTCTTTTAAATTAAATTTTGAAATATAATTATGAGAAACAATTTTCTTAAGATATTCTACTCAGAATTCTTTTTTTTTTTTTTTATTCGAAATCCCATTGAATTTTTGTAATCTGAATTTAGTATTTCATATCCTCTTGTTAAATTGCCCTTAAAAAATGGATCAAAGTTGTTTAATATAGCCAATGTCTTATAGTTTTAATATTTCAAGGCATTTCACGCTATGTTAAGCAGCAAGTTGTGGTTGATCTAATGCGATATTCCGTACATGAAGTGGAAAAGGAATTTTGATAAACATTACAACACTTCCACTTTAAGCCGATACTCTTATTTATCTTAAATAAAACTTGTATATCAAGATTGTTCAAAGTTATTTAACACATTTTTATGATTTTAAGAGAAAAAAACTGCTTATCTGTTGGAAGTTCTTTAATAGAAAGCATATATTTTTATCCTTATCAATTATAGCAATAATTCATTCTTATTCATTGTTGACTTTTGCGCTTAAAATATTTATTAGATTAATTAAACATTTAATAGTAATAATATTCTTGGATATTTTTAAACCAAAATTTATCGTGAAATCTTCATTAAATATTTACATTCCTATATACACATGAATCTTCTTTTGTGAGAATAATGAAATTGAATTCCATTATAACGAATAAAAAAGCTAACTTTTTGTTAAAGAAATTTGTTAAGAAATGGAATATGCAATTAAGAAACGTGTTATGTGAAAGGGACTAATGAAAACTAAATCCAAGCCCACAGTACATATATGAAGTAGTCTAGAATCATACACCCAATGAAAAACTGAAAATTAAGATTTAATCAGTGGAATGAGATTTCTTCCAATCATTGGTTTATAAAATTAAATATCAATGAAAGCTCTGAGTTTTTCAGACATATAATGTAATCAATGGAAATTGCTTCGTAAAAGAAAAACAAAATTCCATTAACTATTACCTGTGAATAACAAATAATTTTCCTGTATGCAAAAAAAATATTTTCTATTAACTTAATCGAGATTATGAATATTTTATTTAATATCACTGAATCATGACATGTTGAGACGGAAAATAATATTAATCGTCCAATTTTGATGTATGAAAAAATACTATGAGACAGGTGTATTAAAACAATAACATTCGTATTCGGATCACCTTCTGAGTATGAAGTATGTTATTCGATTGTAATTGATCAAAATTGAATCATGAAACTTAATTATGCAAATTAACAACATTTTGTTGATGTAATTCTAATTTATCACGTATATAGCTAAATTTCTTTTTTTCGACAGAAAAGAAAAAATTTGCAATGCATCTAATCTTATAAATATCAAATGAACAAGCAAGAAATTTTTTATGAGCAACATTTCCTAATTTCTCTTGAAATTTGTTTTGAGAATATTCCTTTTCTGGTTTCCTTTTGAGAAAACTATATTAAAGTAAGTTTTGAAAATAAATATTTGATTTACAATTTAATGTCCTTAAACTTTATGTCATTGCCTTTAAATTGCAAAACTCTGGCATAAAATATTTTAGTCTGTTGTCAATACTGTTTGTACATGGAAGAAGAAATTGTGTCCCCTTTTCAGTTTTTTCTATTTCAATGATGTTCTTTGGGGAAAAAAAGTTTTCTAAGCAATTGGGGAATATTTTATTCAAGAAAAAAAATCAAGACGGAACAAATGCCCTCTCAGTTCATATAGAATAGAATTTCTTGGCATAAGCAATTACTTTCACAGAAATATTACTTTAAATTGTAAAACTATACTTCATATATACTTGTCTTTATTTGACTGTCAATCCATTTCATATTTTCATGCTGAAAGTAGGACTTCAGTCAACAATTTTTAACGTTTCAGTTGTATTCTTCGACTGAAAATGTTCGAGAAAATCTGCTTAAGCAAAGGAGGAATGTTTCATTCATCAAGGAAATAGAGTTGAAAGACCGTCGCCATTGTGTCGTTCATATTGGTATTATTGTTGGCATAAACAATAAGAGACAGGAAATAAATTGAGCCTTCAAGCTAAAATTTTACTATATCAATATTTATGTTTAACTGTCATCCCCACCTGTTATACGAAATAATTAAATAAGTAATATTAGAGTTTAATCTGAATTGAAATTCTTCAGAATAAACAGTTATGTTTCTCTGAATTGTCTTTAAATATTAAACATTTTCTTCTCACATATTTATGCTTTATTGTTTTTTAATATAGTTGACATCTAAAAAATGAAACTGGGTCTTATTCCATCAGGTTTTTCCTTTTCATTGATGTTCTACGACTAAAGATATTTCAAAAATTTAATGAAGCAAATAACAGATGTTTAACTTCCAAAAAAGACCAAATTGAATGAATTTCATCAGAGTTTCAATTAAATCGACTCTATCAGCAATTGCGTTTCACTGAACGATGCTTTTAAATTGTAAAATTTTACTTCTTAATTACTTATGTCTCACTGTTTGTTAATCCAATTAGCATCTATAAAATTAATTTGCATTCTATAATTCCAATTTTTTTCATTTCATTCGTATTCAATGACTAAAGATATTAGAAAATCCATTTCCACAAATGAGAAATGATTCACTAAATATGAACGTCAAGATTAAGTAAATATTGTCTGAATAGAATTCTTCACTGTAAGCAACTTTGTTGATGTGAACTTTTAAGGTTGCTCATATTCGTGTTTGGAAAGCCCAGATTGAATGCTTCGATCGTGCCTCTACTTTGGAGAGTTGCATTACCTCATGAGCTTGGGATGGGTACACATTTGTTCATAAGATTTAACATGTTCATAAGATTCATAAGATTCAGCATGTTCATAAAGCAATGCATGGTAATCCATGATTCTTTTGATTCCCTACTACTTTTAATAGCGTTTCGAAAGAACTATAAAATATGCAATTCCTCTATGATATTGTACAATCATTTATTTTACTTCTTATACTGTAGCTCAGAGTAATCACATTTTTCCAAAGACAAACTTATCAGAGAGTACAAGGACATCTACAAGTTAAAAATTTTCTGTAACCCACATTTAATTCATTCGATTTTTAAATGTGCTGTTTTGGACTTTAAAATATTCACTTTACATATTTAACCAACCTAAGGATTCATTTGTATAATTTGGGATCGCAAATGCCTCAAAATTGTGAAAATCCGTGCATGACGCCACTATCGGCATGTTTTTACCTACAAATATTGTCTACATTCGAGTCAGAAAAGCTGTGATAAAATTCTAAAACTACTAAAATTCTAATTTTTATTCAAAAATTTGATAGCAATAAATTAATTTTTCTCTCATTAGTAATTTAATAATACTATCTACTGGAATTTCAGTTAAATTCCTACGTGTTCCACTTAATATTGCAATTTTACTGAGACGCATGCGCAGTATGTTATAAATTTACTTGTTTATACTCTTTTATTTACTCCGAAATCTCTTAAAAATGTTGAGTGTTTTGCTGTTGCGCTCAATTTGCTTAGCGCATCTGCAGAGAACTAGACACTGGTGGGCGGTTAGAATTGCATGCAAAATTTGTGGGCGGTTAAAACTTCAATATCAACGTGGGTGGTTGATATAAAAAGATCAAATGCTTGTGTAATGTAGATCCTTGTTGCCGTGGCAACCATAGGTAAATGCAGCTCTTCCTAGCGTTAACTCTGATCGGGTTGAAAATTTAAATTCGTTTTCTTTTTTTGTTTTAGACAAATATTCTCTGAATTATTTTAAATGAACTTAATTTGTGTACTTTATTGGACTTGTGTATGTGTGACATTATTTATGAAAATAAAAAAGATCTTATTTAAAAGCTTTTTAAGTTTCTTTTTGAAAGAAAAAAAATTAGAATATTCCTTAAATTTTTATTACAATTCAATAAACTAGTAGCAATAAAACAAACACATAATTGTTTTTATATTGCTTGCATTAATCCGTTCTGAGAGTACATTGAGTTTCATTCAAGTATGATTACATTATTTCCTTAATTCCAAAGGTTCCTTGAAATTGGAATCATGTATGATTGAATTATTTTTCATTTTGAAAAAGTTTTTGAAAAATTTGTTGATAAATAAATTTTTTAGTTAACTTGTGCATTTAATACAATACAAGTTAACCGACATGAATGAAAGGATAAATTTAAAAATATAAATTGATGGTGTTCTTGAGTAAGCGATTTCGTGATTCGAAACCAGACACTCAATGTAGGATTTCAAATTGTTCAAATAAATTCTTAAGCTTTTTCGGCTCAATCAAGAGAGCAATTATTCGGCTGTGTGACTATTTATTGTAATAAAATACTCCCCCTTACATTTTCTTACGTCCACACTATTCAGCATCTTTGTACAGTATCTGTACGAATCATTTTACAGTGAATGATTTTTGAAAGTTATTGTAGTTTCGGAAAGTTGAAAAAAAATTGAAGGCTTTAAGGCTTGACTTGTGGATTCAAAGCTTTGAGTTCATTATCCGTCAATATGCTTTTCAATGTTCATTTGACTTGATACCATGTAACAAACATCTTAAAAGTTGTAGGCTAGTGTAAAGCATTTGAACACCAACCGCATATCGCCAAGATCTGTTTAAGGCATTTGAACATCCATTCCATTTTGCCAAAGCTAGTATAAAGCATTTGAACACCAACCGCATATCGCCAAGATCTGTTTAAGGCATTTGAACATCCATTCCATTTTGCCAAAGCTAGTATAAAGCATTTGAACACCAACCGCATATCGCCAAGATCTGTTTAAGGCATTTGAACATCCATTCCATTTTGCCAAAGCATTTGAACACCAACCGCATATCGCCAAGATCTGTTTAAGGCATTTGAACATCCATTCCATTTTGCCAAAGCTAGTATAAAGCATTTGAACACCAACCGCATATCGCCAAGATCTGTTTAAGGCATTTGAACATCCATTCCATATTGCCAAAGCTAGTATAAAGCATTTGAACAGCCATCGCAAATCGTCTTCTGAAAGTAAATTTTCTTAAATAGTAATTCCATTATAAGTGTTTATTAATAAAAAAACTTGGAGAACCCTCATACTTCCAGAACACATGTACATGGGAAAAAAATGACCATCTTCGGTAGATCAAAAGAGATGGTGTCAAACTCATAACCTTTCATCCTGAAAATACGCAATTCTACAGCTTTACACGAAGAACCAATCTTTCAAGCATATTGCAATTATTTTTAAAAAGGAAAATCACTTACATATGAATAATTTTTTAGAGTGACTAAATTTATATTATTTTTACTAGGATTTTTTTTTTGTTGCCAGATGTTAGGAAATTATGCTTCAGTTTATAAAATAACTTTTTTTAAATGTTATTTTATGAATTATTTTAGTCATTTATAAAATTGAAAAGTTTTGTAGTAAAAATGAGTTTCATAAGTGATTTTAAATTCTTTTAATTTATATATTAATGCTTAATTGATGAATTTCAATGTAACAAACATTTACTTACATTTTACACATCCATTCTAGAAATTAAGTACCTAAAATTTACTTAATTTCTGTTATTTGTTAAACTATTGTGGCTGTGAGAAAATTCTCTTCATAAATAATTGCCTTCATTATTAATTATTTTCAGACATATTTAGATCTTTTAGATCCCCCAAATAAAACTGAAATTACAAGTTGATATGAAGACATTGGCAATTTCCAATTTTTGAGTTAGCATGTTTTACTTTTTCGATTATAATGCATATTTTCTTCAATATTCAGTATCTTTGTACACTAATCATTTTTAACCAATAAATTATTTAAAAATAATATTGAAATGATTGAAATTTGGGTGTTATAAAAATACATAATGACTTATGAAATAATATTTTATGTGTTTGTTACCTTAAAAAATAATATTTGGAAAACAGTTTATGTTATAAATAAATAGAATCTATTTAAAAAAAAGTAAATATTGATACAGTTTTTAAAAAATTGGAAAATGGAAAATGCAATATATTAATTCAAAAATATTGAAAATAAGTAATATTCTTTTATTATATTAAGTTTTTAATCATATATGTTTCTTATTAGGAGCTAATAATATGTTTAATAGGATTGTTATGAAATTAATTATTTTCAGTCTTTCTTTTAAATATATAAATTACGTTTTTTAAATTTAAGCAGTTTTTTTTGTAAACGCTTAGCATGTAAGTAAAAAGTGGCAAAAATCAAAGAGTTATTACCGCTTGTCTTTGTTGTTGAAATTAGGATTCATGCTTTTTATATAAATGTATGTTTTTGATTACAATGAAAATATTTTCACATCTGAGTTAAGAATAATGAAATCAACTTACGATTTGCATTGTTCGAGCTCCACTATTTCGTTTTCCAATAATCGTTTTCATTGCTAAATTATTTCCGTTTTACAATCATCGTTTTTTTATTTAAAATTATTGTTTTCAATTTTCAAATATCATTTCGGAATTTAAGACAGAAGTTGAAAAAACCTAAGAGCAAATAATCTCTCGTCTTTATTCTTGAAGTCATGCATTTTATGGATGTTTTAGTTGCAATAAAAATGTATTCCTGATTTTAGAACTATGAAATAAATTACAAATTTGCATCTTTCTATCCTTATTATTTCGTTTTTCAGTTATAGATTTAGTTTTTCAATTATCGTTTTCCGTTTTCAGTTGTTTTCAAATTATTTTTTTAATCTCATTTATTGTTTTCAATTTTCAGTAATTATTTCGGATTTCAATTGTTATTTCCAATTTTCAATAATTATTTCAATTTTGAACTATTTTCAATTATCATTAGCTCCGTCATTAATCCTTTATCACTCTTCTTTTCCTCTTTACAATTGATTTAACACTGGGTATCTTTTAAATTCAAATTAAAAAAAATTTCTATTTATTTCAACATGGAAACATTCAGTTTTTAAAATGAGGTGTCAATTACGTGAACCATGCATGTTAAAATTTTAAAAAATTAAAACAATACCATTTTAATGATTACTTAAAAAAACTGAGTCTAAGAAAATGTCACAAAAAACACACAATCCAGTTTCTCAATAATTAGAAATAATTAAACAACTCCTATTGTAATTCATTGAATTGTAAATTCACTTTAGAAAATTAGTATTTCAAGCTTCTATTTTGAAACAAATTCTATTTTTGAAATATCTGTGTGTATTATTTCTTTCTTAAAACTTCATTTCTAAACTAAGAAATAAATATTATATGGTCGTGGGTGAAGTATAAAAGATCATAAAATATAAATGTAATATCTATTTTTAAAATTCTAAAGTAATTATTGTAAAAATTGTTACATATTAAAAATTAATGATAAAACGGTATTTATAGATTTATAATAAATGAATAGCAAATTATACTGCAATGAAATATCTATACATTTATTTTAAATAAAAATATTTTAGGAAAAATAAAGATTTTATAATTATTAATGATTCATAACTCTTATTAAAAAAAGAAAGAAATTAGCTCTGTCAGTATTACAATTTATTTTCCGAATGCTTTACTAGTGATAAACAACAAACTTCTTTAAAACCCAACAGTCAATTCTTTGGTATATTATTATTTTATTTGCGCGTCACAGGAAGATTTTCTTACTTTTAACATAAAGGAGCATGGAATTTATATTCTCCCGTAAAGAAATTATTTCGAAAATGTTTGCAAAGTGAAACAATTTCTAAAAATAAAATGCCTATTTTGCTTTTTAATATTTAGTACATGAACAAGTTATATCGTTAAAGCATTCATTTTGTAAAACTCAAAAAAGATGTAAAGCGTCGTTTCAAAATGAAAGCTTGATGCAGACGTATTTACATTTTGATTGGAGCGTTTTTGTGAAGTAATTTAATAGACACATATCTCGTCCAATAGAAAATATTTTTGGTAAGTCCCGCCTTTGAAAATGTTATCACAATGTGAAGTTGCGAAATATTTGTCACGGAAAATGATGAGAAAAAGCTGGTCGATACACTAATTATCTGTATTTTCTCATCCGTTAATCATTTGATTACGATGGAATCACCAACTGAAAAAAATATTTCAAGTTAAGTAAATAATTACATAAAACTATTTTGAAGTGAAAAAATACCTTCATGTGAAATACAGAATTTTATTATTTTTTTGTACTTGGCTCTCTGAAAAGGATATTAAATAGAACTTAGTTTTCATGTTTATTTAAAAGAGTTATTATCATTGAACTTGATCAAATTAAAACTCTTTGAAGTTTTTATCAGGATATCAGGGATTGTGTACATATTATATTACAAAATTATTTGATACTGGTACATGGTATTTAATTTCTATAAGAAATCAGTGCTTTGAAAAATGACGCAGGAAAAATTATCCTAATGTCTAATTTTTTATCTTAATTTCTATTTTTTTAAAGTGTCTAAATTTTAGAAAATCCATTTATAACTATTTTTATGAATAAGAACATATTTGAAGACATTTAATATTGATATAATTAAATATTATTTTCATTCTACTTGCAACCAAAATTTCTTGTAATTGTGTTACCATGTAAATTTATTTTCTTGTAAAATTATTTATATTTGTGACACCTTTAGTTGAAATATTCACCGTTCTCTCAGAGTGATAATTATTAATTATTATTAATTGTCACTTTGATCATTATATTACATTTTAATCAAAAAATTAAAACTTTGTTTTACGCTTGATAATAATAGGCTGAAATTTTAATTAAAAATGATTGTAAATACTGTGCTGGCTATTTTGATAATGTAAAATTAGAATAAGATTTGACTCTGTGAATTAAAGTACATAGGGATAAGAAATAATTAGTCCAATTAATTTTGATAAAAGTTTACAAAAATCAATAGAATTCATATAGATTTTTTGGGCGTTAATTTATCAAACTTTTATCATTGAATAACTGTCTAAATAAAAGTAAATTACAATATTTTAAAAAATAATATAGTATTCCCTAAAATCTTAAAAATATGAAGAATTTTGCGTATATTTTTGATTGAAATACTACAAAACTTAACCGACTATATAATGAAGTATTAATGTGTAGGAAATATACATTGGTATTTTCTACCGACAAGGAAGGAAATATTGGAAAAATTTACTTATAATTTTTTAAATTTTAATATATGTGGATAAGAACTAAAAGACATAATTATTTATTAAATTTTGATGTTTTCATGAAAAAAAATTATTTTTTAGAAAATCCCTATTTTTAAATATTATATAATTACTGATCAAGACTGTACTATATTTAGAATTACATGATATAAATAATTTTCAATAAATTTTTTTTTACTTTATGTTTATAATGATTGGATAATTATTGAACAAAATCGTATTACATATTGATTCATGAAATGTTAGTTCAATCAAAAACTATATTAAATTTAGCTACATTAAATATTTGATAATTATTGTTCGACACTATTACATTTAGGTATATTAAATATTAAATAATTGATTCAAGATTGTGTTATATTCTGATACAGTAAATACTAGATAACTATTGCTCATGATTACACTATACTTACACATATACATTAAATATTAGATTATTACTGATAATAAGATACCTGTGTAATGCAGTACGTTATATTATCAATGTTTTATGTGTGTGTGTGTGTGTGTTGAAGACATAATAGGTATTATAAGATATTTTATGGAGACTCTTTTTAATGTGAACATATCTGAGCAAATGTTAGTCTGTATTGATTATTTTTAATTCAATGTTTTTTGAATTTGAATTTGACCATTGAATTTGAATTTGACCATTGAATTAAAAAAAACACTCATGTTTTTTTTAATTCAATGGCTGGCACACAATGGTGACTGAACCCTATGCCACAACAAGGCCAGAAATTGTTTCTCATTTATCGTTACCCAGCGAGCACCTGTGAACCAAGTCACGGAGGCGAGTAGCGTTACCCGCGCCATACCACCACAAACCCGTTTATAGGGCAGGCCACATTCATACAACAACACAGAAGAAAGGACAGAGAGAACAGAGAAGGAAAGAAACATCTATACCCGAGTCGGGATTCGAACCCAGGACCAACAGCTCAGGAGTCAGGATTAAGTTATGTTGATAAGTTTCTTAAAACACAACTTTCAATGCTCATATTTCTGCTAATTTAATGTAATTTTTTCAACAAAAATGTTTTTATTAAATATCACTGCATGATACTCGGGAATGTATACAAAATTCAATTTGTGTTTCGTAAAAATCTATCCAATTTGAAACCAGTTTAAAATAAAAACTCACGCAAAATTTTAAGAAGTATTATTTCCAAATGTGAGGAGGGGATATTATATATAAGCCTGGAAAAAATATAGTTTATTCTCGACTTTTTCAGATACTCGGTTTGTGCAAATACAAGCTTGAATTATTTTAAATAATTTTTTTGGGTATACGTTAGAGCTTGAATTGGGTCAGAATTACTATGAACATCCACTCTTCGGACGGGCCTATCGGACCCAAAAACACTTGAACTGAAGACCAGAACCCCAGCGAAAACCTCAGAAGTGTCTGGCTCAAGAATCTCACCAGCAACAAGGCTGCAAAGGTAGTAAATTTAATTAACTTTTTACTAGATAACAGAGAGATAATTATTCCAGAGGCTTCTAAAGACGATGGACTCATTCATGAAATTTCCCTGGAAGACTTAGCGTAAGTTTTTTCACTTCATCTATATTTCTATAGCCACGAAACATAAATAAATACCGTACACATTGTATTATACACTGTTTGCCTAAGAACTAATTATAATCATGTTTTTTTAGTTTCTAACCACCAAATGATTTAGAAATTGTCAATGCATATTATGCTATGTAACATCTTGTGAATTGTATTTACTTCACCTTATTTATACCTTATGTACACCTTATGTATACACCACCGTATGTAACACCTAATGAATTTCATATAATGATGATGTATTTATTTTGTGTAGTTCTCAATAAACTTATCCAATGGTCTCCATCCAAACTGGCAAAACCTTTCGAGGGTTAAGTACCGGAAGTTACTGCTGGTGTTTACATATTAATTTTATAAAATTTAAATTTTATTTTTAACAGGTAATTTAAAAGCTATTAAATGAAATTTAAAACAAAATAACACTTTATATTAAAATGGCATAAAAAGGAGATAAAAGGAACACAAAAATATTATTATATTTTCTTTATTAAAATATACAAAAACTGTGTTTCCAATATTTTGTGGCTCATCCTTAACATAGTTAAATATTTATTTATTTTCCGTTAAAGCTCTGAGTATCGGTCATGCTGTTCTTCCGAATTTTAGCCCACTTCCCAAAAATCTAATTTATTTCTGATTTCGTGGTCTGGATTTATTTCTTCAAACTTTATACTAAGTTTGAGAAAGAATTCACCTGCCTTATTCGCAATTTGACTAATGGATTGTTAATTTATTGAGATAATGTTTAATGATTTTTTTTCACGGGGGCGAAAAGCATTATGGACTTAAAATGTCACTTTGAAAGAAAGTTTTTTTCTAACATAGTAGCAATAAAAAATTTCTTTATTTGAGATTAAAAGAAACTTCTGCATTTGTTGTGATTTTGTTTATTTGTTGCTCTGTAGTCACTTTTACACAAAAGAAATAAATCGACTAGAGTGTACTGCTTAAAGGAATCGCAACCTCCTGGCAGGCAACGATATCGTTCTCCTGCCTGAAAGTTAGCGGGTTCTATACTTGACTTCACTGAAGACCATCATGTTGAGAGAGCTATGCACGTTAAAAAATATATAATATTCTTCCAATGTGATATAGCGGCTGGGGAAAGATACCAGCTCAGGTGTCACTTTCGTCTCTTGATTAGCTCAAAAATAAGAGGCGTAACTTAAAACATGCACTCTGTTTGGTTGGTTGTTACACAGTTATTTTGCTCAAGAGGGTAATTATATTTGACTCATAATTTAAAGAGGATTCTGGACCACTACAGGCATCCATATTCAAGGAATTGAACCCATGAAATGCCGAAATGAAAGCTAAACATCTAACTATTCAGCTACTTTCTTTCATTAACTGGAAACGGAAACGTATCGCAATTATCTAATCTTATTTACAATTTAAAACATGTTACAAACACCACTGAACATTAACATTTGAAATGGGAATCAAACGTATGAGCTTTTGAAGTGAAGGCCTGTTCGATAATGATTTATTTTCCACTTCCACAGATAAATGATAACGTTGTGCTTTTCAGGAAGGATAATTTCTCAATTCTCAATAGTTACCTGTCATCGAATATATATTTTTTATAGAAAGTATTCAATTCGAAATTTCAGAAAAAAACTTTCTTGTATAATTTTTATTCCTAAACGTCTTTTAAATTTATGATGAAAAAAACTTTCGTAATCATTTTTTCTTCAAAAAATCGATATTTCTCTACCCAATTCAAGTCTTTTTTTTATGTTGAATGTAACGGATTCGTCTTTGCTTCAAAAAAAGAATAATTTTTTCCCTTTAATTTGTGCTTGAATTTTAATAAGAAGAAACTTTTCAATTCCAACAATAAGAAATCGCTTGAACTGAAAAGTTACCCCACCGATTAAAATTTAAGCCCAATCAATTTCCTTATATTAAGTTTTTTTCTTTGTATAAAATTTTCGTCTTGAGTTTTCATTTTTTTTCCGTGTTAACCGTGTACAGAAATATTTCTCTATCGATTCCGCTCTCTTTTACTTTCATTTAATAAATGAAGAAAAGAATTTCATTTTTCTTTTCTTTTTTTCATCCTGATTTAAAAACTTAAATTTTTTTTGTCCTTAAAGTGATCAAAGTTACTATTTTAAATGCGTAATTATTTTTCACTACATTTATGTGATGGCGGTCTTAAAAGTAAGAACTATTAATATTATAAATTTTTCTAATTTTTAAATGGTAATAAATAATAAAATTAAGCTTCATATTAATAAAATATATATGAAAAATTCGTTTTAAGTAATATTTTCTCATAAATTATTTTTGACTTGCTTAATTTGTTTCATTAAGAAAGTAATTTCTTTGATATGAAAATATTGCAGTACTAAATCTTCAAAGAATTCAAACAAAGGTGCTTGATTTTATTCTAAAAATGTTTTCATGAAAAAAAATTATTTTTTAGAAAATCCCTATTTTTAAATATTATATAATTACTGATCAAGACTGTACTATATTTAGAATTACATGATATAAATAATTTTCAATAAATTTTTTTTACTTTATGTTTATAATGATTGGATAATTATTGAACAAGATCGTATTACATATTGATTCATTAAATGTTAGTTCAATCAAAAACTATATTAAATTTAGCTACATTAAATATTTGATAATTATTGTTCGACACTATTACATTTAGGTATATTAAATATTAAATAATTGATTCAAGATTGTGTTATATTCTGATACATTAAATACTAGATAACTATTGCTCATGATTACACTATACTTACACATATACATTAAATATTAGATTATTACTGATAATAAGATACCTGTGTAATGCAGTACGTTATATTATCAATGTTTTATGTGTGTGTGTGTGTTCAAGACATAATAGGTATTATAAGATATTTTATGGAGACTCTTTTTAATGTGAACATATCTGAGCAAATGTCAGTCTGTATTGATTATTTAACATAAATAAAAATTGTTTGTCCACTTAATAACAGTAACCAATTCATAAAGTTTTAAGTGAAGAATTAAATTTAAAAGAAAATTATTTTACTTAATTTAAGTATAGAAAATTTTCTTTTATTAAGGTTAAAAACTTTATAAGTTTTGAGGTAAAACTAATATAAATACGTTTTCATGCAAAATGTTTAAAAAATGTTAACATAGACCGAACATTATAGTCTGTAGATCATTTTAAAATGTATGTAAAATATTTTTTATAAATATTTTACAAATTTCTACATCTCATAACATTTTGTAAGTAATAAAATATAAATTTAATTATATTCAGTTTGAGATCATGAAATAAGTCAAATCAAGACAAATATATTTTTAGTGAAGAATATTTTAGCAAGAGTTCAATCAGAGTTTCATTAGATTCAATGAAAAACACATTGAAAACATTGTGAAATTTTTTTCTAGACGCAGGATAGTTAAATGGCAGTAAAAATAGCGCAGAAATTTTCGAAAAATTATATAATAAAATTAGATTAAGGCAAAAGTTGTTGCAGGTACTTGACGCTCCATCAGGCTGGTAGCTGAATGGTTACAATACTGACTTTCAGTTTCATAAATCTTGGATTCGAGTCCCACTAGAGGATAATTTTTGTTGTGGTTTGAAATTCCACTTTATACCGTAGGTGTCGGTAATCTGCCCTCGTTGAACCGAACTGGTGGCTGAATGGTTAATGTTCTATCCTTCAGTTTAAATGTTCGTAAGTTCAAATGTCGCTGTGGAAGTGAATGTGAATGATGGTTCCGAATCCACTTTAAACTAGTACACCCAGTTGATGTGTCGAAAAAGTGACCGTATAACTGTGACAAAACAAAATCGAGTATCGAAAGTGATAATAGAGCGACAAGCAAATCTAACCTAAATATAATTACAAAATTTTAAAATGAAATACAGTATAACTCCGATTATCTGAACGTCGTTTATCTGAATCGCTTTCAGAATTTCTGAAAAATAAAGCAGACTGAAAAAAAGAAAGAAAATAAGACAATGGAAAAAATTATAAAAAAAGAAGAAAGAAGGAAAAAAAAAGGTAAGAAGAGAAGGGAGAAGAGGAAAATGAAGTGTCACTTGAGCAATTCAGAAATACTTTTTTGAAAGCTCCTGGATGTTCAGAAGTTAGTGCCGAAGATATAGGAGAGTGGATTATGACCGAAGATATAGGAGAGTAGAGACCCTGGATTTCAATTTGTAAATGATATTTAACTTATTTAAAGTGTTGATTAAGAAGAGAGAGAAATATCCTTAATGTCCAAGTTGAAGCAGACACGGGATTATCAGCTTGTGAAGCATTTGCCAACTTTGAAACTTTATTGAAGTGTATGGAGTGTTAAAACACACAAATGTGACTACATGAGAATTCTAACAGACAAGTGGACGTGCGATATGTCATCTCGAAAATGAAGGCGATGAAACAGCTTACTTTGACTGAGATGTTCAGCAACCAATGACTTTTATTTACAGCACTATACATACACACTGCATTAATGTACAGCGCTTGTAAAGTACCTTAACATATAAAAGATAATAACAAGTTATAAAAGTAATTTAATTGATTAAAAATATGTAGTTTTCCTTAAAATGCTCTTTTCTTAAAAAATATGTAGTTTTTTCCTCCAATTTTTAATACACAATATTTAAAGAAATTGGACCCTTTTTTCGAAAAAATCCAATCAACCGAATTTTTGATTATCCGAATGGGTTACAGTCACAATTGATTCGGATGATTGGAGTTCTATTGTATTTTAAAAGGTATAAATGTTTGCAATGCATGAATGAATGTAGAAAAGCATTTAGCAAAGAGAAGGGAACGATATATTGTGCTTATGTTCAAGAAAATAATGAAAAACAGTGCAATTATTAGAAAAATATGAAAAAATTGTTAGAAAACAATGTTTTTTATTTATAGCTTTTAAAACATATCAGTGATTTTTGAAGAACAATTTAAATTGTATTAAGTTATTTTTCCTCTGTTACGAACATTTTGAAAGATGTTTCATTTAATGGGGCATTTTATTCTGACTAAAAATGTTTTATTTATTTATATTATTTGGGCTATAAAAGAATTTATTACGATAAAAAAATTTATAAATAATTTAAAGTGTACTCTAGAGAGGAAGAGGTTGCCAAAAAATCGTCCAGGCATACAAGTCGTCACGGAGAAAATTTTTATCATCCACGGAAAAAACTGGACATTATTTGTAAGAATTTGTAGTGGATCAAAAGTGTGTGACAAATATTACTTTAAAAATTCTGATACCGTGAATAAAAAAGTCCACCATTTTTATAACATTGGATTCACTGCGTGTGCTGAATCTAGAAAAGAGTGGAAATTTTGGGGGGAATCTTTTTCTTTGTTTTCCGGAACTCCTAAGGAAATAAATATTAAATTGATAAGCAGTTCAAACTGAAATAGGCTTGTGTATTGTACAATTTTTGAAATATCTAATACATTTTTATTTGAAAATTACAAAGTTATTATTACTTTAACAAATTTTACAATTCTAGTGTATATAATGTAAATAGAATTTAGTTGTGCAATAGTATTTAGTAAATTAGAATAATGAGAACAAATTTTGTACATAAAATCAGGATTAAATTTTAGTACTTTGTGTTGGATTAATGAGTCTATTTTTCTAGGAGCCTGAACGCATTCCAAGAGACGACATTACTTGATATCGGTGAACATACTAGAATAAGTTAAATTGACTTAAAGCAAAATATATGCTTTATTTAAAACATTATATTCAGTTTTGAACAATTTATTGCAGCTTTAGTTACAATTTTAACTCAAATCGATATTTTAGTGGATAGCTTAGTTATGCATAACAGCTTCTAACTAAGAATGAGTTCTGGCTAGAGTAAAATGGATTTTTTTTTCAAAGAGAATTATTTTTGTTATCCCTGAGTCTGGTCTAAATCGCATGATTCTTATCTATTTTTTTTAAATATTGCTACTAGTTACCTCAATGAATACATCGACCAACCCATAAAATATTTTCTTAGCTTGGAAACAAAACGTAAATGAAAAGAGGAAATTTAAAGTAGAAAAGTTTTAAGGAAAAGTTTTGGGAATATATATATATATATACATACATACATACATACATACATATATATATATATATATATATATATATATATATATATATATATATATATATATATATATATATATATATATATGTATGTATGTATGTATATATATATATATATATGTATATATACATAATTAATAGTAAATTTTTATAAAATTAATTAATCAAATAATAAATAGAGAATAATAAATTGAAAATACAAAATATAAAAAACAAATGGAAACTCTGTGCGATAGACAGTTTTAAAATTTCAAAGAAACATTATTCAAAGAATTATTATTCTCCATTTGGTATTTGATTAATTTTATAAAAATTTACCATTAATTTTATTTCAGTAATTCTATTTAAGCTGCTTTTGTGCTGAAGGTATTACTAAGTATATGATTTTTAAATTTATTCTTGTATTTTTCAATTTTCGTTTATGATATTAAGAATCGTGCTTCATATATATATATATATATATATATATATATATATATATATATATATATATATATATATATATATATATATATATATATGGTTAATTTATGTTTGCAAAAGCAGAAGAAAGCATATTTTATGCCAGAAAAAGTGCCAATGAAGAATTTCAATCATAATATAATGCAATGATAAATATCAGATCTTGGCACGAGTTTGAACAAAATATCACTTAAAACATCTGATGTTTATATATTGTTGATGGTAATTTGCATGAATCTAAAAGAATGGAAGACGATTCGTATACTGCTTTCGAGACGGATTCTCCTAAGATATTTATGGATGCCTTAGACATAAGCGAAATTCTGTTGTTAAGTTTTTTATTGAAAACAAAGCCAGAGCTCTTCTATAACCAGAAAAGGAAGTCCGGACATGAATTCTACAGAGGACACATAGTTCATTGTAATGACATTATTGAAATATTCTAGTTTTAACAGATAATTGATAAGCTCAGAAAAATTTAGTATCATAATGGCGAAGTTATAATTCAGTGGTCCAACAATGTTTCATGAGTTAAGACTATTGTGTCCAACCCATGACTTCTTTATAATGACATTTGGAGAAACGTGAAGAAATTTATCCAATTTTGAAGAGGCTCATTCACTCCAAATAAAATATACTATTGTCACCACCACACACAAGACAATATAAGGAGATATCAGTTAAATGCGTTTTTTTTATCAAATGATACAGAAAGTAATTTAGTAGATAAAGGGTTGAATAATGGAATTTAATTTTTTTTCACCGATTTCTAGTGAAAAATCACTTAATAAAAATTAGTATTTCATTACTATAGAGGTCGAAATATATTTTAGTCAAGATCCGTGTCGCTTGTGTCCCGCCACTGGCTCCATCGCAATGCCATTTGGAGAAAATTATCCATTTCTGAAGCGCATTAATAACAAGTTATGAAAACTAGATTGCCTACAACAACGCGGAACAAAAACGGCTGCGATGTAGAAGAAAGGAATCATCTCCAAATGCTCTATCCATTTCCCATCTATTGTTTAAAAAAACCAAAAAAATCAACTACGTTGAACTCAACGAAAAAAAATTTTTTTCACCAATCAATTTGGAAACGTCAAAATCTATAACTATTTAGATTAGAATGAAGTGGTCAAGAATGCAACTAATGGGGGGAAAAATTACTTTCTGAACAAGCTAATATTTGCTGAAAGAGCTATTGAAAGAGGAACACTTTGATAATTGAGTTTTAAATGATCGTTCTTTGAGTGCAGATTTCGGGGAGGGCGGCGGCATCGATCGATCGGCGCAGCAGCGCATCAGGGGTGTAGCGCGTGTGTGCCCAGATGCCGCACAGGTCATCCCACGGAAAAGAGTCGAGCGTTAGGTCCTTGCAAACCATGGCAATCCTTCTGGTGTGCTTGATCTTCGTGAGAGCGGTCTTTTCATTTCCGACAGATTCGGAAGTGACCCCGAGTCATGGCGTCGACATGTGCCTCAATCCTAACAAAATCCAGTGGAGGAACATCACGGAAGAACACGGTGTTTACCTCTCAGACCAAAACGTGAGTCTTGCCTCATCCTCTTAGCATGCACTGTGGGGGAGTTCCGGTATGTGGGGTTCAAAACGTTCATTTCTTTCGGAAAATATCAATGACATCATTTGGATCCTACTCATTTAATGAAACTAAACAGTTTAGAAAGATTAGACATTTTTATTTTAGAAGGAATTTTTGGAAGAGATGATTTACGTTTTTTTTTATTTATTTTTCGTTGAGTAGCAGTAAGCCACGTAAACAATTCTCTTGAAGATAAACTATAAATTTAATTTTGTTAAATTTATCTATTACATTATTTTTTTCTAAATTAATAACCCCCAAATGATAAGTAATCATATTTAATTTAAAAAGTAAATTATTCAAAAAGATTGAAAATTTTTCGAATGAATTTTTTTTTATGTGACGGTTGTATTTTTATTTTTGTTTAACACTGAATCGAAGAAAAAAACGCGCAAATAATTCAATTGGAAATGAAATACAAAATGGTTTCTTTTAGTTTATATATTTATCAAATTATACAAATTATAGTATTTAAGTTTTAAAGTTATTATTTACATGCTATTTGAATTTGATTTTGTAAAAGTATTCTCCACGTTTTATATGCATTAATATTGAGTAATATCAATTATATATATATATATATATAATTTTACAATGAATATATCAATGTTCATTTTTATTAAATTTAAATGTAATGATGCCTTAAAATTACTACAAACTATTCTTTATATAAAAAATAAAATCTTGTTTTTAATTTTAATGTATTGCAGAATTTTGTCGAATGATGAAATGCCTCTTTCTAAATCATTTTCAAATGTTAAATTTTATTTCCACTTTTGTAAGCTTCCCTTGCTTGTATCTTTATTTGTGGATGTTTAAGATTTAAATTAGTACCTAATTTATTTTTAAAACAAAAAGGGATTTATTCCAAGAATTCCATCGGGTGTTTGATATTTGTGACAGTTGAGTTAAAATAAGTGAAGCAAAAACAGTCTTTTTTTTAACATAACAAAATGCGCCTCTTGAATTTAAAAATTTGTTCTTAATCACTCCTATTAAAAATTTTCATTTGTCAGGGAAATTAAAATTTACGGAATATTATTTATATTGGGATTTAGAAATAACTTTCTTGGTTAAGATGGCAGTAATTTTAGGAATATATTTATTACTACTACTTTTGTATTAAGACATAATCTGATTATTTAGATGAGCAGAGCAATTTGATAGAAATTTTGCTATTTTCGCGTTATTTTTCGGAGAATGCCTGAACTTGATTGGCTGCTACTGTGAACATGATAATGCGTGGGTTGGTTGTGTTTAATAAAATAACGAAACGAATTATTTCGATACAAAATAACTTAAGTGATGATATAATCAAGTGAAATATTTGATGTAAAAGGAACATAAACTATAAACATTATTAAAAAATTTACATGAATGAATGAAACATTCTCTTATATTTTAGTGAGCTCTGTGTTCAAAACTTTTTATCAGTGCTTCAAATAAATATATATTGGATAAATATTGTTAAAAGATATTTTAGCGCAAAACTTTTCAGTGAAATTCAAATTTGCTCACATAATTCCTGAATTAATTTGAAATAGTAATTAAATTAGTTAAAATAGAAATAATATATATTCTATGAAAGAAAAGGGAAAAAAATTCTTTTACTTACTTCATGCGCAATTAATAATCAGAGATATTCAATTAGTTAACATGAATGTGCCAATTCTTTAACAACAATTTGCTAAATAACAATAACATAAAATTTAACAATAACTTTAAATTCAATAAGTTTAACATTAAATTTAAATTCGAAACTTCATATAAAATCAGCTCGAACGCAATGGTCTGAAAAATGTATGCTATAAGCGAAAAAATATTTTAAATCAATCTTTTAATTTTATTTGCTCTATGGTTTACTATTTTGTTTATTTAATGGAACTTCATAATGTAATCTAATCACGTGTTTTAAGCGTTTGAATAAGAATCCGTGATAAGATGGAACTTTTCTTGTTGAAATATCATCCTGTTTCAAAAAATAATATTTATAAACTAAGGCGTACAAGACAATTTATAAAGTATATTTAATCTTAAAATATTATAAAATACTAAATCTTAAAATATTATAAAATAATTTGGCTAAATTCCAACGAACTGTTAAAAGGTATTCCGAGAAAGAATTTTTTCATATTAACTCTTGGACCCATCACATGCATTGTATGCCTTAGCATTTATATATGAATCCATTGAAATGAAAATTTTACTGTCGATTTAAATAAGGAAGCTATAAGAGATACAAAACATTTTATGTTCGTTATTTTTTACTTTTTTTAAATAAAAATCAAAAAATATTAACCGATATTTATGCCAAACTTTTACGAATTATCAAAAGGTAGAGAAAAGACACGGTTCCAAAAATGTTTCGAATAAATTCTTAAGCAGATTGCATGCCTTGTATATCAGCGTTTGAATATAAGTCAACTGAAATGAAACTTTTCTAGCTGATTTATAAGACATTCAATTAAGGACATATGGACATATAATAGGCGTGTAAAGCAATAAGAGTAGTAAAACTATTTGTTGAGTTCTTTTTTTCATGTTTTTCTAAAGCTAAAAAATATTAGTAGATTTCTATGCTAAATTACTAAATGCTAATCGGAAAAAGATATTATTTCAAAAATTTACCAAACTAACTATTTAATTATTATCCAAACTAACTATTTATTAAAAAAATAATATAACTTCAAACTGCTGAATCTATAGCAATATTTATCATATAAAAATAAATTCATTTATTCCATAAATTAAAATATTTGTAAATATATTTATGTTTTTGATTCAAAATTTAACATTTACATTACTTAAAAAAATATTATAGTTATTTTATACAGTTTTTGTTATTAGAGTAAATTTTTTTCTCGTGCATTAAAAAATATCATATATATTTTCTTTTTTTCACTTATTTTTTTGTTCTAGTTGCCTTATCACTTTTAATTTAATTAAAAATTTTAATATTAAACAAGTGTGTAAATATTTTGAGATATTTTTAACCTTAGCTGAATACTTTATAAACTTCATAAGATTTTTGCGCGAATTTATTATTATTCCTTAGCTTATTTCACCACATTTAATTATAAAATATGCGAATAAATCTTTGAATAGACAGTGATAAAAATTTATATACTTAGAATTAATCTCACTTCTTTTGTAATGATATTTTATAAAAAAATGAACACTCAATATTTTTTGAAGACTTAAATCTTTGATATTTTACTTTTTTTAGTTACTTAAAGAATAGTCAAAAAATTAATTGATTTCATTTTCATAAATATTCTACCTTTGATTTAAATCTATTTTTCTAATGAATGCTTTTTATTTTATAACTTTTTGATACCCTTAAATTGTATCTTAAAATAATTTTGTTCATTTATTGTTAATTATTCTTAGTCATTCATGCTAGATTTTAATTAATTTACTTTTATTGCTAAAGGCTATATGCGTTAAATCGACAGATTTTCAGCATTCGATGAATGTCAAAGCTTCTCTAACTCGCTTACAATCTTAATCAAGTCTTTTGTGGTATTTAATTGAGAGAAAAAGATTCGATTCCAATTAAACTGGATTCATTTAGATTTTTTAAGAATTGATTTTAATCCTTTAAGATTGATTGAGTTTTAGTTGCAAAAAATCGAAATTGTTCCCTTTGAATTTAATTCTACTTGGATGTCTAAAGGAGTATATGCATGCTAAAAAATAACTTTAAGAAAAATAAAATTAAGTATTTTAAAGAATGCTATAGTAAATTTTGTAAATTTAGTAAATTAAAACTTAGTAAATTTAAATGAATAAATGTGTACCATATAAAGTTTTTTTGTTTATTTTCTATTATATTATGCAGTTCCTTAACAATTTTGTAGCAGATCATAAAACGTTATATTTAAATTTATCAAATTTAAAATAAAATCTTCTTAAGAATAAGATGTTTAATATATTTTCTAAATAAAAAATTTAATACCGCAATTAACATTTGAAAATTTTTTACTCATTAATTCAAAGTTGTGCGCATTTTAATAACTCATTATTACAGGTATAAAGCAAGTGAATAACATAAATTTAATAACTGTCATTACAAAATGAATATGCATTTAAAATTTTTCGTTTTGCTTATTTTTTTATAAATAAAATTCGAATACGTGTTCAATATTTACAGATAAATAAATATTTTTTTATGAACTAAAAGCCTAAATACTTTTGCAAACAAATTAAATAACTAAAATTACATGAATGAATTAAAAATTCTCTTAACTTTTAGTGAGCTCTGCGTTCAAAACTTTTCATCAGTGCTTAAAATAAAAATATATTGGATAATTATTGTTAAAAGAGATTTTAGGGTAAAACTTTTCAGTGAAATTAAAATTAGGTTCAAATAATTATTGAATTAATTTGAAATAGTTTAAATAGTTAAAATAGAAATAATATGTATTCTATGCAAGGAAGGAAAATTCTTTTACTTACTTCATGTGCAATTAATATTCAGAGATATTCACTTAGTTAACATGAATGTACTGATTCTTTAACAACAATTTGCAAAATAACAATAGCATTAAATTTAACAATAACTTTAAATTCAATAAGTTTAACATTAAATTTAAATTCAAAACTTCATATAAAAATTACTAAATTCATTTTTTTGTACATTTGTTTCAATGTTCCTGAGTGCAGATATATAAATACAATTTATTCTAATGTAATTTGTCACACGCATTTGTTTAATTTCTTAGTAATTAATTTATTGAAATGTTCAGTAATTTAAAATGAGTATACTGATTCTCTATCAATAAATGCTAAAGAATCAGAACTTCATATAGAAACTAGTAAATTAAACTTTTTCATTACATTTGGTTCTGAAATTCCTGATGATTGCTAATAAATGTCTGTATCTTGTTCAAATATAGTTGCTATTGAGCTCATTCAAATCATAAAGCTAAAGCATAATTTGAAATATATTTCCTGATATCTCCCATTCCTAGCATTACGGTTACTTCCTTGTAAAGAATGGATACATGTTTTATGATGGTTTATTATCATTCTTGATGATTACAATTCAATATAATTAAACAATAATATGAATAATTTCCATATTATTAGCATAGCTTTCTTGTTACTAGTTTTGAAAAATTAAATAAAATTATAAATAGTTCAATATATAAGTAATTTTAAATTTTTAATTAAAAATATTGTATTGTTTGTCTGAAAAACAATTATTGATAATAACTATAATTTTTTATTAAAATAGCGCAGTATAATTATAATTTAGAATTTTAAATTTTCAATACAAATAAAATTCATTACAGCTTCAAATATATATTTATGAGGTTTTTTAAACATTTTTATTCCTCAAAAAAATACCACTCATTTTTATGATTTATTCATTTTAAATAGGAATGTTTCAACTCCTTTAAAATATCATTTTGGTACTGGTCAAAAACTATATTTATTTTAAGGAGGACTTGAAGGTTATTTTAACATTTTAAAGGATGATATCCTACTCAATTACAGATAATTAAGCTATTTTGACTTAAGTTCGGCTTCAATTATATCTCTCGCTCTCTCACCTTATTTATAAATGTTCCGAGTTCAATTTAAATTCTAGTTTCGAACCAAATTTATTTAATTGGGTTATCTTTGAACGATATTTTTTCGGATACAAAGACTAAATGTACCGGAAACTACAATTTTTAGTAGACTCCGAAACGCTACTATCTTTTATACCCTAGTTGGGAATCAAACACACGGACTAATGAACTGAAAGTCAGGGGGAGGGGTCCCACATCAATTTTCAGCTCAGCGTCTGATCGAATTAGCAGTTTTATACAAAATCTTACGTTAGAGTCACTTTTATAATTTTTTCCTCTGTTGTTTATTTATGAAAGATTATTGATTTCTTTTGATAATCTATCGACACTTTTCAATTAAAGATTGATTTACTCGAACCAGTTGCTCATAGTAAGGGTTTGCATTCACTGTTTGTTCAGATTTTAGCACTTAAAAATGAACGATTCTGTAAATACTCTACTAAATGCAAAAGCATCATTTTTGGGGCATAAATTCGAATTAGTTATGTTACATATATATATATATATATATATATATATATATATATATATATATATATATATATATATATATATATATATTCATGAAGATGCATTCGGAGAAGAGTTGAGAGATTTTCTCCTTTTATGATATGGATAATCATAAATGGCCGTGTTTCATCTCCGGCGATCAAGGAAATCAATGTGGTGGATCGATTAAGTTTCTTCTTTTCGAACACAGATGCAGGATCCTAATACTCCACATCTTATTTTATAGATATGCTGCAAATGCTTTTAGAAGGTCAACAAAATCAGGTTTAGAATTTTTGGCTAGTTCCTCGATTATTCGATACGAATGTGCTTCCATTTCCACCCTCAGCACACCATCGCTTAAAGTTGTTCTTCTTTTTGATCGATATGAGTTAGAAAGATCAAAAATGTGATATTTAAACTTCGAAAACCATATGTAGCGAATGAATAAACATCTAATGCTTTGGGATAAACTTCAAAAATATTTTCGAAAGAAGCTGTAGCGTTACTATCCTCATGAAACTCAAAAAGTATATATACTTCTGTTGCTGCATATATACTTCACCTGGGAATTAATTGGGTATTTCATTCAATATTACTAAAATAATTAAAATTTAATTATTTGCATAACAAAGTCATATTAATATTAAAATGTCTTTGGCATGACTTTAAAGCACACATTACTGTCTCAAGGAGAGATTCAATCATATTTAATACGATTGAAACTAAGCAAAAATTTCTTTCATATTGAAAATTGGATCTGCAGTTTTTATCCTTTCCAAATAATATTAAATTTCAGATATTAAATGCACAAGGATTTAAAATTCAAATAACTCAAAAATAATTTGATGAGATCATGTCAAATTAGATAAGAAATGTAATGAACTTTCAATCATGCATTTGCCTTTCAAGACGTTTACTTTAAGAAATCAGTTCAGTGCTATTATTATTACATATTTTTAGAAGCATAAGAATAATCCATGACAGCAAATCTTGAAACTTCTTAACGAGTCGAAAACAGATTAGGAATCTGTGTCATTAACATCTGGAAATTAATAAAATTAATCTTTAAGGATCTTCTCAACGCGAAGAAGGTATTATTTTCTCTTTCCACAGTTTACGAAACATTTTAAATTCTCTTCTAAGAATCTGTTATGTTGAAATCAAGCCATAATGGCTTAGAACTTCCTCTGAGATTTTGGGAAATGGTTAAAACAAAATTACTTAATTATTCAAAACTAATAGCAAATTAACGTTAAATAGCTTTAAAAATGTATTTCTTGGAACTGCATTAGATAAGACGTATAGAATGGTTTTAAAATATTGTTATAGTGTTACCATCAAAGGAATTTCTATATTTACTTGAAATTATAATTAATGTTTATAAGATGAAATTTCACAACTTAAAAAGATATTCAACCAGCTTAATACCTTTCTCAGGTTCATCATGTTTTATTTATTTTTATATTAGCCTCTTTACTATGTTGTTAGGTATTTATGGATTGAGAAGAATTAAAAAAATTGAGCTTCTAATATACATATTCGAGAAAACTCAATCTGGGTACATTTATATATATATATATATATATATATATATATATATATATATATATATATATATATATATATATATATATATAGTATCACTCACACGCATTAAATTTGCACGTACACAGCTGTCTAATATAAATCGAAATAACTGCAAAACAGGGAATTAAGTCATAATGAAATATATATATACGAATGATTAAAAAATCATTCATATATTTCATTATGACAAATTCGATAGGCTATTTTGAAGTTATTTTGATTACTTGTTATATGTGCTGATTTTTATTAAGAACAATGTATATACTAAGTGAGGAAAGTTGGGTTTTAATATGGAAGGTGAAATTTAAAATAAATTTTTAAAAATAAGAAAATATTTTTTATGCGAAAATAATTTTAAACTGAAAAATAAAATTTTCGTAAGAGGTACGAAATTTAATTTTTCATACGTATCTCTGTCCAAAATGATATTTAGTAAACTTTTCTCGGAGCAAAAACTTGTATCATAAAAAAATCCCTGTATAAAGCAGACAGAAATACGAGATTAAAAATTTTTCAACTCAAGTCTCTTTTCTAACTATTTAAACTATTTATATGGTTCTACACAAGGAATCGTAAACAAAAAAATACAATATACATTGACGGTCAGCATTTAAATAAAACTTTTTTTCTTCATTAACCATAACTTATGCAATGTTATTTAATTTTGCTATGCAATTTTATGAAACCAAACAAAAGATCCTCGTGTGTAATATTATCGCTGTTAACACTCACACACACTATTTTTAATGAATTTTCAATACACAAATTTTACTCTATAGCAGTATCTTTAATCTTTGATTTTTAAATGATTAAAAGGTTATATCTCGGCCTGGTAAATACTTTTTATCTCATAAATCTGTCAATTTTAACTTCAACTCTAATTTTAGTTTCAACTATTAACTAGCGACAATACATTATAATACCGGACACAAAAAAAGTTTCAGCATTAAATTGATAGCTTAAAATATGGCCCTATTCATTAACATGTTATTAAAGATGAATACGTTTAAAACACTCTGTACACATTATCAACACCATTTGGTGTGCCGTTGAAGGGGTGGAGCACTTGGGTGGGGCCCATAACTAACTTAGCATTAATTTTAAACGGCACTGGTTAAGAGTAGGATAAGCAAAGTCAAAGTTGGCATTCATGTGATAGAAATTTTCTAGATTTGATTTTTTATATTTATTTAACACATTTAGGGAAAAAAGATAGAAAAATAATTTAGCCATTTTGATGTAAATATTTGTCTGGTTATGCAAATGTATAACATTTCATCACAAATGAGAGTATTTTCCGTTACTTCATTTTCTATGATTCGATATAAAATAGATGAGGAAGTTAAAAAAAGAAAGACTGATTATAAATTACTTAAGTTTACTAAAATTGTGAATTTCGGAAACATTAAAGTCATTTTGTTATTTTTCTAAAATTTTCCATTATTTGTTTTCGAGTTTTTTTTTTTAATGCTTGTGTTTTCTTTCTTGTTATATTTTTGAGTCAATACGCGAATTATAAACTACAGGAAAGATTTGTAAATATATAATTTATTTTGAATACTAAATGGATCTCATTTATTATGAAAGGATAAGAGGAAGCAAAAGCGTTAAATACAATAATTTAATAAAACTACATTAAATTATTATATTTTTAGCACTATCATACTGTAATTTAAAAAATGATTATAATTGAATTTCAGTAGTTTTTTTCCCAATTAATTTTACTATCAAGAATTATTCCTCTGTAGGATTCGTTAATTACTTATTTTTATATATGAATTTATATGTATTTCTTTACTTGTGTGTGAAAAGAAACATTTGCTTTTTAAAGACGCACATTTTAACTGTTTAAGGTTCAGTTTAATTTTGAAACTGAAATAAGTAATTTTTAAATCTATTAGTACTATCAAGAAATATATTTCTGGCCATAATGGCAGAGTAATGAGCAAATGAACAAATTATGATATTATTTCTATCCGAGATATCGTTAACACACACAAAAAGAACAACATTTACCTAATGACAGTGCATTAAGTCACTTTAGTTTCTATCTTGCATATTTAAGATTCAATGGATTTTAATTAATTTTAAATATCCAGCTCATTAGTTAATTATTTCAATTTCAATAGAGTTTTTATGAGTTTCTATTATAATACCATAAAACCAAATTTTATCGAGAGTCTTTTTGATAATAATGACTATATCAACTGCTGATTTTTGTGCTAGGAGTCCTATCTATGCATATTTTATTACTCTAAATAATTGATGTGGGGTGGAGATTTTATTTACCTTATCAAAACATAAGCCATACTTTGTCAAATACCTTTGTTACATCGATATTTTAGCTTCCTCTGATAGTGAAGCTAGGTGTGCTATCTCTGACCATTTTGTCACTCTAAATGATTGATTTCTATTGGAGAGGTTTCCTCAAGCAATCTTGCCTTAGAAGTTTCAACAATTTATCTTTTCCGTCAATGAATGCTGGATTTTTTAAAACATTTTTCCTTTTTTCTTTCCCAAGCAAAAAAGAAAGGCCCATTATGAATACAGTTATAACCATGGATGGTTGAATTATTTCTTAATGGTATTGCTCGTTACTTAATTTTCAAGTAACTTTATAGTTTATATGTGCATATTTTAATAAAATTTTACATATTTCGTATTATATATGCATATATATTGGTGAGTTAAATATTTTTTGTATGAAGCAAAAGCCAAGTTATAATTAAACATCAATACAGAGGAATCTGGAATCCCATAAAAATCTAATCTTATTTTCTATAAAAATGAATTTTTTCAAAATTAATATTCTATAAGGCACTTTCCCAGTTTAAAATGTTGATAGGCTCAAAAGCATTTATATATCTATAATGAAAGGTTTGTTTGCGATTCTCTAAGCATTTGTAGATAAATTTTACAGATTTTTCTACGAATAATATAAAAGATTTCGAACCCACATAAAAGTATACGATAATAAAGTTTGTAATCCGGAATAAAAAGCAGGATGATTTAATTGATCGAATGAAATCTGATGTAAAAATACACATACACAAAAGCAAACAAACCAAACCAGAATTATTTAATTTACAGTGTGACTTTCTACTCTAATTTTTTTCTCTCTTAAGTATGTAAAATCTCTTTAACAAAATTATTGTTAAGGTATTTATTTTTTATTTTATTAAACAGCTTTTTATTGATAACTTAATTTGTTTGCAGATACAATTGTCAAAGTAAACTTCTTGGTAAATAAGAAAATATAGTAACATTTTTTCGTTACAGAAAGCTTTATTTTATATTGTGTTTAAATCACAAAATTAAAAAAAATTAATTTTATCATATATATATATATATATATATATATATATATATATATATATATATATATATATATATATATATATGTGTGTGTGTGTGTATGTATATGAGGAAATTTTTTAAAAATTAACTATTTACTTTTATTTAGTATCTTTTACATTTGATAGTTAAACTTTACAATTTTTGATCGAGAATACCATCGCAATCCACAGTAAACTGACTGTAAAATATAATCATGGTGAACAATGATCTGTATATCAAAATATTGTGCAACTTTAAGAAAAAAATTATCGATGAGACTACTACATGCATATTCAAAATCCGTTATTTACGGCTAAATTCCAAATGCCAAAATACCTTTACAGCGAAACAAATATGGAAGGATTGGATTATTGTTTTGCTTGTCGTAACATGGTCACTTTGGGCACATGAAGGCTGATTTGGTAGATCTACAATTTAAATTAGATTTTGTATCTCTAAACACATTCATGCCTGAAGAGGAAAAATCAAATTTTCAAGCCTTGAATTACTCTTAATCAAAACTATGAGTGTGATAAGCATATATTTTGAGATAAGCAATGCATACATTGCATATATTTTCACCTCAAATTTCCTTCAAAAGTAATAACAATTTTTAGTTTCCCCTTCCTTTTTCAGAAAAGTAATGATTTTCGTCCAAAAACCTTTTCTGTCTGAATTATTTGATGTAAGGTGGACATAAAACTTTGTGCCAAACATAAAAATTTCTTATCTCTCAAATGATGGGAGATAATTTCCGCTCACTAAAAAAATTTTTGCCGGAGAGTTTTGCAGTAAAACTCGAATCGAATGCATTTATTTACAGTATTTTTTCATAATGTTACTATATTTACTTTTGCCTGAAATTTAACATGTTGTTCGTTTTCCGGCTTTTTGTGTTTGAAAGGCTTGTTCTTACAGCATTTCATATTAAAATAAAATTAATAATATTCCTGTATTATTAAGTTCATTTTAATATGAAATGTTATTTATATTATTTATATACCTATAGTGTTCATAGTATATTCATATCAATTGTTACATAATATTCATGGGTAACACAATAAAATATTTTTACTCACGTTTTGAACACTATCAGTGTGGGATTTTTACCAAATTCTTGTCCATTAAGGATATAAGCCCCTAAATACTTTTTAATTTCTGATATTATTTTAAATCTCTCCAATTTCCGTTTTGTTTTTCAGGTTTTATCCCATTCATCTTATTTTTGAGAAGAGTTTTTAGTCAAAAGCCCTTGCAATTAATGCAAAGTGGCATTTAGATATCATTGAAATAATCTTTTCACAAACACGAATCCTTTTCTCATGCCAAACTCATACTTTTGCAAACATTTATACCAATCGTTTCATTTTTAAGATCTAAATTCTTTTAAAACCAGGGCAGTTTAAGCAGAGCGGTGTTTCAACATAATTAAAAAATAATCCTTTTACACATTTAAATTCTTTCCTTATGTCAAACTCAAGCATTTTCCATCCCATTTAGACACTTTTTAATGAAGACCCAAATTTTCCAAAGTTAAAGCAATTTAAGCAATAAGGGATTTATTTACCCCACACTGGTGCATATATTACATTTATGTATTAGTGTATCCGTTACCACTGATATTTATAAATGTGTAGTTTAGGTACACGTACACACTTTATGCACTTATATTGGGTGTGTAAAAACAATAATTTCACATCTCACACCCACATTATTTTCTTTTTTATGGTTTTTACCACACCCACCTGTCAAGAAAAACTACGTACTAGAATGACAGTCAACCCCAAGATAATTATTGGAATTTTGCGAGGAAAACAATCCTTTACAATCTTCACACTTTTTTCATAAAGCGGATTAAGATTTTAAAATGAATATTTCAAATTCAATAATTCTAAACTTAAAAATTTGAATTCTGAAATTTTCATCGATTGAATGATATATTTTGATTAAAAGATCGAGTGACATTTTTATTTACTTTCAGATTCTGAGGAAACTGGGTTGTGCAATAAGTTTTACTGTTTTTGAAATGCACTTTTGTAAGACTCAAAATATAAATTCTTTATATGAAAAAATAATTCTGATAAAAATTTAGTCTTAAAATCTGAGATTTGGTTTGTTTATCATTCTGTCCGGATACTGTTTAAAATGCTTTTCAAACCATTCTAAACATCTGGACCATCCGAGGAGAAAATCCTATATATATGCGAATAAAAACCAAAATCATGCTATTTTAACAACTTTTTCATGCTTCAGTCTTAAATTCTGAAGTGGCATTGTTTTAAATTTTGCTAGCATCTGAAATATATCCATATTTATTTATTTATTTTATTACATTACATATATTCAGACTTGTATGCTTGATTCTTGAGATCCGCTTGTAAGTCTTCGTCGATAATAGGACAAATAGCACAATGACAGATGTACAACCACAGAAGAATAACGAAGAAAACACCCAGGGCCACGGTGGGAATCGAACCCACACTCCTACGCTCTCAAGCGATTAGCGGTGATGCTTAGACCACTCAGCCACGGAGCGCCCAATATATCCATAATATTATGACTTTGAACTGCATTTTTCTGAAGTGTTGCCATTTTTGAACTTCTTATTTTTTTATATTTTTTTGATTGCATTGTTACTAATTTATACCTTTTCTTCATCTTCATGTGCCACCCAACTTGTCTAGTGGTCAGCGTGCCTGACTGCAGCAATGGGGAGGTCCTGGGTTCAAGTCCCGTTTCGGGCATAGATGTACGTTCTCTTTCGATCTATCCTGTCTTTGTATTTACCTTGTTTGAATGTGTTATGAATGGTTGCCTACCCTAAAAACGGGTACTTATAGCATGTGTGTATTGAGGAAGTCGGACTCCACACCAAAATATGGTTCAGTTGGAAAAGTGAAGCAGCGCACCCCATATTGCCAGCCTAGCTAGCACACGACAACAACAACATTTTCATGTGTTTGTAACTGTTTTGCATTTTTATTTATTACTGAATTTTCTTTTTAGTGGATTAAAATATGACAAGGCTATTGTCTTTTAAATTTAATTACTCTTCGGGAATTTCCGAACTGGTCGTGAATTTAATTTGGAGTATTGTTTTGTCGTGAAAATTGAGTTGTAGCTTCATTGCCAACTGGGGTCTCATTTCTTTCCATTCAGAATTTTATATATTTCCTACTTTCACAATAAAAATTTTCCCTCTAGTTTCTTACTAAATCATCTACTTTTATAATTGTCAGTGATCTCTATTTCATCAAGGTATCTAGTTATTAAGTGAAATAATTTCACTTTTATTTAAATGTTCATGCTGACAAACATACTCGTGAATAAATTGCGTGTTCTTGTAATTTTCTCTAACTGTTTCACTATATTTCTGTATTACTCCAAATTAAAGTAAATTCCGCGTTCTATTTTTATATGATCTCAAATTATTTATTCAAACAAACTGGTAATTATTTATAAATATTACCAAAAAGGCTATAATATTTATAAACAATTACCAGCTTTTTTTCTCTTTAATTTTACTTCCGTTGGTTACTCTACAAAACATGAGAACTAAGTGAATGGCTTGTTTAAATTGAATTTCGCACTATTACAAGCATCCATCATATATGAGATAGTAATCGAACCTACGAACTGCTGAACTGTAATAAGTTGTTGAATGGCCTGGGTAACTGGTTAGCAAATAGGGGTCCAATAGCAAATAGGTTAGTAACTAGCAAATAGGGGTACCTGCCCAGATTAGGGATTTTACAGAGAATACGTATCACCATGCATTCAAATCTTCCCTACACATGAACCCTACCACCCCAAATATGAAATGTCGAAGTACTCTATCCCTCCTTCTTACTTCTGAAAATTAAGCTTTTTATCCTTTTCTGGATTAAATTACCCTTTTTTCTATTCAATATTCAATTTTTTTGATATAATTTGTCTGATTTTCTTTCCAAATAATAATAGAGTAGTAGTAATAATATCCAAATAGTAATAGTAATAGAGCAATACTCATTTTATGCATATAATTTTACTCCTATATATCTATGCATATATATATATATATATATATATATATATATATATATAAACATTTGTACTTATGTATAATTTCTCTATTAATAATAATTATTATAATTAGTAATAAAAATATGCGAATAATGATTAACAGTAAATTATGGGCATAGAAAATAACTGGATACTTATATTTGTAAAATAAGAGTATTGCTCTTTATTATTATTAATAATAATTATTGTTGATATTGTTAACAATTACTATTATTGTTGTTGCTATTGTTACTAATAATTATTTTTTGTTCTTTAATACATATTAAACATTTATTTTACCTTCGTTTGTCAATAATTTATTTATAATTCTGAATATCTCAGATTGTTGAGGATAATCTATTCAATACAGGATTTGAACTTGAAGTACTTTAATTTTTTTTGAACTTGAGTTTCCTTAGCATGTTTTCTGAATCATTAATTTAGAAATATAAGGATTCATTAATATAATAAAGTATTTAAAGTATTTATATGATTCAATTCTACATACTTTTAATTGCTTAATTTTTGTTTATTTATTGAAATAAAAAATATTTTGATAAGAATTTCGTGTAAGAATTTGTGATTGATTATAAAAGTGTTTTTTTGGATACATGTAGTCGAAAAATTGTACACACTTTGACGATCTTGTATCCGCAAAAGTTGCATTTAATGACCAGATAATATGATATAAAGGAAAATATAAATGCGATATTCACAATTTTAATTTATATTCTTGGATTGTAACTATTTCTTTCATGTGATTTTAAATTTTAAATAAAAATTATTCCCTTATTTTCACGTTCATTTCCATGCTTTTTTCTCGCTCACGAATTATTGGGCTAAACTTTAAAAAAAATCCCTTCATATTTGACAGAGCTATTTTCTTAGAAACCATATTTATTTGTAAGATAATATTTAACCATTACAATGTTTATTAAAACAAATATATGTTTGAACAATTAAAGTGATTATTTTTGCCTTTAAAAATTCTTTGTTTTAAAAATTGAAAAGTGTAAAAAAATTACTTTTGCACCTATAACAATGTAAAAACGGAAAATAGTATCTTAGAAACTTAGAAAAAAAGTAAGAGTTTGGGACGTAGGATTATTTCCTTTGAATGATTAAGATAGGTTCAAAAGAATTGTTTGTCATATATCATTTTTAATGTTTTGAAATTTCACTAATACATTTTTTGTGACCTAGTCTGTTGAATTCATAAACCGTAAAATTTAGTCATAAATAAAATGTAATGTAGTTGTAAAATAGATATTCGACAAGGCTTGTTGTAAATCGTAAGCAAAAATTTAATTTTAGCAATATATGGATTGAGTGATCATTTCTCAAAGGTGTACAGGGTAACAGGCTTCATACATCTGAAATAATTTTACGATAACTTACTTAGGTTGGAATTCACCGGGGCCCCTTAAGGGACACTCATGGGAGTGCCAAGGTCCAAGATCCCACCCACCATTGTTGAATAACGGAAAATTAATCTTGCACTTCTGCTACTTTCATACATATTTCCAAGCATATCTTCTAAGGACTTTTCTGGTTTTCTCATTTACAATACGTGAGTATGACTTTCTATATATGAAAAACCCTGCCGAAATTCCTTTTGTCGAGCTGGTAACCAGCATTCTGGTTAAGTTTTAACAGTTTGTGGATTCGAATTTCTCCCCTGGAATTCGATGTTTGATTCAAAATTCACTTGAACTGCATGTCCTAGTCTGATAAGCCATCCGTGAAAAAATTGCCAGCTAAGTAATAAATAAACCTAACGAAAACCCGAAAGTTGTTATGTAGTTGATATTTAAATCCCTCTTCCCAACAGAGCCAAAGGCCAAAATTTGAATCCCGAAGGATCTTTATCTGTAGTCCATTGCTTCGCAGTGAGTAATCTTGCCATTTCTCACAATTAACGTATTCATCGTATACGATTGATGAAGTCATTAGAGAAGCTTAAAATCATTTCACTGGATTTATGAAATATATTGTTACGGTTCCAGTGAGAACAAAGATGTTCTCATATAACTCGTTTTATGTCCAGAATTTTAAGTTTGTGAAAGATTTTGCGAGAAGCGACGTAGTCAGCTCTAACTAAATTAAAAAAAGTAAATATATCTATTATATTAAATGTTTGAAGAAGAAACTAAAAATCGGTAATGGGGGAATGAATGTAAATAGCTCATGTGATCTCATTTACATTATGTAATATTCTAATCATAATTTTGTAAAAAATTACTTAATTCATTTACATAACGTAATGATCTCTGATCATAATTTGTTGAAAGGAAATATTTTCATATTCTTTATAAACTATTGACTGCCTGACAATGACATTAGATAGTTCCTCTACTTCGTGTGGTTTGTCAAAATAAATGTTTTTGCATTCTATAACCATTTTATAAAGAGTAGTGTAAGAAATGAAATCGCCACTAGAGGGCGAACAAAAAAATAGTCCGTTGATGTACGTCGACCGTGAGATGCGGTCGGAGGATGGCTAAACTCAATATTAAATTCTCTTTGTTATTTGTTACTGAATTGCAGTACTTCATTTAAACGTCCTGACAAGGCTAAATGTATAAGTAATCTTAATGAAATATTGGGTTAAGTGAATGCACGTAGGATATAGCAAATCAGAAGAGGGATATAACTTACGACGCTTTCGGAATTGAGATAGGCGAATTTTAATTGTTTCGTTTCGAAATGTATATTAACGTATTAAGTAACGTATTCTAAAGTACTGAACAAGATTTAAGAATTATGTGTATAAGTATAAAGTATTTTCTTAATTTCGCTTGCAAAAAGTAATTTCGTTTTTAAAGAAACAATTATTTTCGTTTTGGGTGAAGTGAAAGTAATGATTTCGTTATTGATAAAGTATTTTTATGTATAAAGTAATTAATTATTATATAATTTGTAAAATATAGCTTTTTGGGGGAAGGCTAAAAAAGTAGATTTAATAGAATTAGCAACAGAATTAGGTCTCTCCGTACCTGAAGATGCTAAAATAATTGATTTAAAACGTATTATAACGGAACCAGAGACGTATGATGAAGAGTTTAGTAAGAGCTGATTAAGTAGGATAACTGAAGATCGAATTGCATCAGAAATAGCCGCCAAAACATTGCCTGACCGTGAGCATGAACTTGAACGCTTACGTATCGAAAATAGAGTTCAAAATGTAAATATTTCAGATTTAAGTAGCAACAATGAGAAAGTAGAAACATACACACAGATTTTCAGAAGTTAGTGCACGAATACAAAATCAAAGATGGGGATATAAATTTTTATTTAGTTTTATTTGAACGGCAAGCAAGACGAATTGGGTTAAATGAAGAGTATTGGGTGTCGCAATTATTGGGACTTCTCCAATGTGAAATTATGCAACTAATAGCGCGTGAAAACGAAGATAATGCAAATAATTATGAATATGTAAAATTGTTATTGCTTAAGAGATATAAGTTAAGAGCTGATAAGTTTAGATTTAAATTTTAAAATCATGTGAAAAATCCAGAAAGTACATGGAAGGATTATTCATTCGAATTACAAAATTATTTTGAGGAATGGATAACGGGACTCGAGATTTCAGATTTTAATAGTTTAAAAAATTTAATTATTACTGAACAATTAAAGAAATAAGTAAATTCAACAACTCGGGAACATTTTGTGGATGAATGGCCTAAAATTAATTCTCCAGACTAGTTAGCCGATAAATTGGATAATTATGATAATGTTCGATCTATTAACAGTTTAAAATTAAGAAACTCATCGAATTATAATTTCCGTAATGATAAATTTCAGGTAGAAAAAAAATCATTTCCGTTTACTGAAAAGAAAAGTATTAATCGAAAAAAGTTAGCTCGGATATTCGAAATGAAAAGGGAGAATTTAAATGTTTTAATTGTAATGATTATGGTCATATAGCTCGTGAATGCCCGGCGCCGAAGACTTTTGCTTACTGTAAGAAATGTAAAAAACTAGGTCATTCTCAGAGAATGTAAGTTTGAAACCGATCAAAAGCACGAGGGGAATAATTTATCTGTCAGTCAAAACAATTCGGATTCAAGTGCGTCGTTGGCGCCTATGAACTACTTGAAAGATGCTTATATTTATGGAAATAAATTGGTTGCATTGATTGATGTAGGAAGCAGCTGTTGCCTTTTAAAAGAAAGTATCGCAATAAAAATGAATCTGAATAGAGACCCCAGATAGCAGTAATTTATTAGGTTTTGAAAATCAAGATAACCCAGTAACTAAGGCTCTTGGAAAAGCTGTAGTAAATATTCGTGTAGATGATGCCGTTGGAAAATTTATTCCTCTATTAATTGTTGAAGATAATTCCCAACCATGCGATTTAATTTTAGGTAGAACATGGTTAGATTTACCATACATTGCTTTTACGTGTATTGGGGGTAATTTAAAATTTAGATACGCAAATGACGATATTTTTTCAGAAATTCAAGTAGATATAAAGAAAAATACAGTTAAATTGAAAATATTAAATGAAACAGAAATCGAAAGTAAATCAATTTGATTAGAGCGAAAATTGATGAAACCGAAAATTCGATAGTTAATGGAACAATTTTAGTCAAAAGTATAGGACAAAATTTCGACTCTATTCTTGAAGTAATTAACGATGAAACAGTTGTGCCAGTAATAAATAAAGAAGAATTTAACTTAAAAATTAGGAAAGGTCAGTGCTTAGGTAGGGTAATGGAAGTAAGCGAGGAAAGCTTAACCCTATCTATAAAGTTAAAAGCGATAATGTAAAAGTTGAAGTTATAACAATTAACAAAGAGAAGTCTCTTATTTTAATGAAAGATATTAATTTCGACAAATCCTTAGAAAGTGATAAAAAAATTTTGAAGTTTGTTTGACCTTGAGTGAAGATGAGTCAATATTGATGATACAGGAGGCTGATCCAGAAATACGAAAATTAAAAGAAATATTCAGAAAAAAAGAACAGGATAGAACAAAAGAAGAAAAACATCTTATAAGAAGTTACATCTTTAAGAGAAACAGATTATTTAGATGCATAAACGAAAATGGAAAAGAAAAATTTCTCTGTTATTCCAAAGAATATGAAAAAAGTACAGTAATTAGATTCCATGATCTTATGGGACATTTTTTGTTGACAGAACTGTAAATAAGATAAAAGAATTGTATTGGTTTCCTTATATGAAACGTTATGTACGAAGGCACATTTCGAAATGTTTTGAATGTTTAATGAACAAAACGCCGTCAGGAAAACAGCCTGGCTTATTAAATCCAAATAAAGAAGGTCACAAAACTTTTGCAATTATACATATGGATCATTTAGGACCTTTTGTTAAAAGTTCTAAAGGTAATCAAGAACTTCTGGTCATGATAGATAATTTCACAAGATTTGTCCAATTGACTCCAGTAAAGAGTACGACAACATCACGTGTGCTGAAGGCTCTGAAAAAGTTTGTAAATACTTATGGTCTACCTGAAGAAATAATAACAGATCGAGGAACTTGTTTCACTTCGCATCAGTTTCAACAATATTGCGCTGAAAATGGTATACATCATACACTCAATTGTACCAAGCGACCATGTGCAAATGGAATGGTTGAAAGAGGTAACAGAACAATATTGTCTACCATAACAACTGGTATGGAAGATCAGAATCATAAAGATTGGGATGTTAAAATACACGAAGTTGAGAGAAACTTGAACAATTTTGTAAACAAGTCAACGAACAAGACACCATTTGAATTGCTCTATGGTTATTCTCCACGATTCAACGATGGGATTTTGAAAAAGTTAGCTGATGAAGAAGCTCAGAGTTGGCAAGATCCATCTATAGTATAGGAAGAATCTCGAAGACAAATAAAAGAAAGTCAACAAAAAATGAAGCAGTATTATGATAAAAAGATATGTAGAGCAATGACGTTTGAACAAGGAGAGATTGTCGTAATGAAAAGAGCCCCGAAATCTTCAGGCCAACCTACGAAGACACAATTTAAGAACCGAGGCCCTCTTATTGTTACCGAGGTATTGCCGAACGATGTCTACCGTGTAACTCAGCTGGAAGAAAAAAAGATAGGCCACTTCTACGCAACAACAGCTCACATTAGTCAAATAAAACCATGAATAAATGAACCAGATTCGGATGAAGATAATGATATCGATAGTGACAATAGTGATGATGATAACTATTCCCTGAACAGCCCTAGACGCAATCCACATAGATCCACTCGCAAGGACTAAAGCTGAATGAGGGATCCTAAATGGTGAAATCTTTCAAATTTTATTTAAAGAAAAGTTGCAATTAAAAGGCGATGAACTTATAAACTATTGACTCTAAAAATAAATAACTTTAAAGATTATTTACTGTATACTGAAATATTCATCAAACAATATGAAAGTCTGTTAAATTTATTCTGTGAATGATTTAATACTCCTAAGTTAATTTACTTTCTAGTAAATTTTTTTGTAAGTAGTTTTATTAGAATTGTATCAAGAATTATTTGTGGAAAATGTGTATTAGATATTATTATAGTTTTTTTGTAATCTAATATAATTATTTTTCTACATTTAATGGAAGATGTGTATTATTAATGATTATAATTACAGTATTTGTTTGTGTGCATGAAAAGTGATAGTTATGTAGTTAATAGTTTCATTTAATATGCTGTGTTTAATTTAATTTTTAATGTTAATATTTGTTGTATTAATTAGTAATTGAGTATTATTATACGAATTGAAGACAATTGTAAGGTCAGTCTGGCCGAATGTGAGAAATTAAAAATCGCCACTGAGGGTGAACAAAAAATAGTCAGTTGATGTACATCGACCGTGAGATGCGGTTGGAGAATGGCTAAACTCAATATTAAACTTTCTTTGTTGTTTGTTACTGAATTTCAGTACTTCATTTAAACGTCCTGACAAGGCTAAATGTATAAGTAATCTTAATGAAATATTGGGTTAAGTGAATGCACGTAGGATATAACAGTAGCCAAAATAAAAGCTCACAAATATTACAACGAGACAATTGATTCTGCTTTATTTATAAAAGTAGTTGCCATATCCGTTAAAATATTTATCCTAGTGGGAGACGAGAAAATCTATTTCAGTCTTCTAGACAGAGGTACGTTGATTTAAAGATCCACATCCTCATCCATTCTTAAACTTTTTAATCCTAACGAGAACAATGACCATATTAATATTTCTTCAGCTCACCAAAATTGCTTAAATTTTAAAGGGAAAGATTTGGACTGTATGGAGAAACACTTGAGCATCTCAAGTGTTTCTCAATCATATCTCTGAAACGTTTTGTTCACGAGATTGGCAGTATGGAAATGGGTATTATCATGAAAAACTGGCACGTCGTAGTTCATATATTGTTCATCATATACGGCAAACACTAGTAAATGCATTTCAGGTGTGTTTCAGCCTCCTCGGCCACCAAGAGACAAACCCCATATCTGCTCCTCTTTGCTTGACTTCATTACCAACGATGGTAGAGCACATATCACTATGATTATTTTCAGAGTAATGAAGAAACAACAAAGCAAACTTGTTCGTTTCACAACGCATTTCTTCTCGCCGACAAATAGCGGTATTGATAAGTGACAATAGTGTCACTAGGTTGATAGATATGCGTGTAAAAATGGTTATATCGTATCCATTTAAATCCTAGTAAATCAATTTATGATAAAAGATGTATATATATAAATTTGTTATCTAACTACAGTTTACAATGGAATCCAAGTGAAAAAGTATAACCTTGAGACAACTGTTAAAAAGAAATTAGCAACAAAGAAATTCATATGTCCGAATTTCGTGTAAAATTGGGCTTTATTTTCACCACAGATTATCGGTTAATAATTATTGAAAAGATTATTTGAAATGAATTAATCATAAAAATTCTAAAGCTTCTGTTATGAACAATGTACAAATGTTTTTGTAAAACTCATTTCAATTATGTGATATGAGTATTACATTGAGTTATATATTTTTTGATGGTAAACAATATGTTTTGCACGTGATAATATATTTTTTGTCAATTTTAAAAACAAACCTTAACTTTCTTTAGATTTAGAATATTTTAGAATATAAAAACATGTTTGATTTTTTCTAAATTAAAAATCTTTTAATTTTATTACACATCAATTTATTTTTTTTATCTAATAACATGATCAATTTATGATAAAAAGCCAATGCATAAAGTTTGTCGTAGGAAACAAATTTATACCTAAAATTAAGTTTCTAATGAATAAAATTATAATATTAGATTAACTGAGTATTTAACAGAGAAATTTGACACATAATTTAAATGTGGAAAATAAGTCATTTTAATTACAATAAGAAAGTATGCACTCAACCGACAGTTTATTAAGGAAAAGGAATCTATGACATTTCATGAATTAAGTTTTCAAAGTATGTGTCATAAGTTTTAATTTAGGGATAGTACATGGATACCCCTGTAACACTTTTTTTTGTGGAAGAATGTTGATTTTTGTTATTGCCTTAAATAATACTTGCTAAACTACTCAGTATTTTCTAAATTTAACACCAAGAAAACTCAATAGCAAATAAACGAAGCTAATTCGTTCTTTCATAAATCATGGTTTCGTTAGAACAGATGTATGATGACTGTATGATGTATGACGTTATCTTGTTGGGAAACCAATTAGTGTTGATTACTATCTAATAAAAGTTGATTATTATCTAATAAATATGATAGAGGAATATATTTCGATAAATATTTCATTTTATACATAGCTTAGTTATGACGTTGTCAAATTTTCTGCCTTAACCGAAACAAGTCCTCATCATTTTTGCACTTAAGTGATTTACTGCCATCATTTTTTGCCTCATCATTTTTGCTAGCTTTTAAAACATTTTTGTTAGGTTTCGTTCTGAAACTCGTCAACTTCATCGATTATTAAAACAAACATTATTTATATGCTATCAAGTCATATTTTTTCTTTTTAAGAAAACAATAATTTGTCGTGTATAAGACTGTCATTACAGTTTTTCCTATCATAAATTTGAAAGTTTGTGTTTCCTAATTAGCAATGGCTTACTTTTTGTTTTAACGTATTTAATATATTTTTACTTAGCTTTAGAATATTTGTAACTGTCATATGGGTACTTCAATTCCCCCCCAAAAAGAGCAATTTGTCTTGTAAACGCATTTTTCCATGTTGCTAATTGAAACACTCTTCTTTTGTTACGTGAATACTAATTTTCTTCCCTTTTTATTTTTACAGTAATTATAATTTACTTGTTTTATTTTGCGCACTACTAACAGATGTTTTAATAAATTCAGCTATCTCCCAATAAGCTTTATTTTCAGTAAATAAAATTAATTTTCCCTTCTCTTGGCACATTTTTCTTTCGCTTAACGTTACGCTTTTTTGGTCATAAGGCAGGAAACATAAAAATTCATAAAATGATTAAAAGTTCTGTTTTACAAAACAATGATGTAATAAACGAGCAAAATTTGTTGTGCTATTTGTGAACCGTATTTATTTTTTCAAAGTTGAACTAAATAAACTATTTAAATTTACATTGTTTGAGCTTAACTGTGTTTATTAAAAAGTATTTAGAATAATTTTTTCAAGTTCATATGAAGGTCATATAAAGAATGAAAATATTGATGAAGTATTTTTAATTCATTATTAAGCTATATAAATATCCTGAATTATTTGCGAATATTGATTATAGTGCACTAGGAGTTATTTTTGCCATTTTTCTGTGTGACAAGTCGGGTGATATTTTTCAGATTTATGAAAACATTATATTATATAGAGCATAAAACTAATGTTAAAATAATTGTTCTGTGTTAATTTTTATTCTGTTAGAAGTATTTTAGTTTTATATTTTTAACTGCTTTGAAAAAATTACAATTAAAGGAAATATAAGAGATTTTTGAGTAAAAAAATCTATTAATTTTTTAAATAAGTAAAAAAAAAGTAAATTATTTAAAATGTTAGTTGTGTTTACAAATCGGGAACATAAGAGACCGAAATGAAGTGCTTATAATATTTGTCATGAAAAGTTGTAGAAAACTGATTAATTTTATGAATATTTTATAAGTTTAAGAAAACAATCACTGTAATTATTAAGTTGTGAGAATAGCAATAATTTCTAAAATTTATTGACTGAAGAAAACAATAATGAATTCTTAATTTGAGAAATGTGTAATGTAATTAAGCAAATCATCATAAAATTTATGTAAAATTAAAATAACCAACAATTTTAAATCCCTGTTTTGTCTAAGTTTCGAATTTGCTTGACAGCTGGAAGGTTAACCCTTTGACCTACAGTTCAACGGTAGGATTTTCTCCTCAAGATGTTGGAAGTAATTCGATATTATCCACTTAAAAATGTAAGAATGGGGTACCTGACCATAAAACTATAACCTAACCTAATTCTACCATTAGCTTTGAATGAAAAATGTTCTTCGTATGCTAAAATTAGTGTAACTTTATTATATCTGTATTCCAATGATTTTAAAGAAATTCCGTTGAGCTAGTTTATTATTTCAGTGAAAATGTTTTAGATTAATTACTAATATTTACGGAACATTTCTGAAAGTACCTCCTTAATAAAAATTTGTGATCGTTAAATGTATTTATGTTTTTAAAAATAATTAATTTTCTTTTCACTTAAAATTTTTGATATATGTATACATATATGACCATATTTGAGTTATTTAAACTTATGTAATTTCACAAACATTGTCATTTGCAAATTGGTGACTATAAGATAAAAGATGAAAAAAATAGGTTGAAAATCAATTATGACACCCTCCCTTCACAAAATTATGATACCCTCCCCTCACTGGTTTATCCCCTCACTGGTTAACCACAAAATTATGACACCCTCCCCTCACTGGTTCAGTCGGTTTACATGGTTTCACATTAGAGAATATTCCAATAGAGAAAATATCGTTCCTGTTTTCAAATTAAAGATTTCGAAGCCGAGTTAGAACGTCTGTTTTAACTAAGCTTGCCTCAAAATAAATAAAACTTTTCTAGATGATAAAACATATAAACAAATAGCTTTAAAAAATTTGTTTCAGATGCAATTTAGAAAGGATGTTTTTCTTTGCTTTTCATTAACTGTTCTATTCTTTTTGTTTTACTTTTCATTTTCTATTTTTTTCCTACTAATTTGGATTTAACAAATATTAAAACGGAACAAAAGAAACATTTTCTTATTAATATTTCGTTAAATCAGATTTTCTTGTAATGAAATCTGCGTTATAATTTAATCGATCACAGATATTTAACGAAATGATTTTTTTATGGAAAAAAGTTTCATAAGAACATATTTTCTTGAATTTTACAAGGAGATATTTTTTTCATAAAATTAATGGAAATGCATAATTTTACAAGAATATAAATATGATTATTCAATAATGTATTCAGTTCTTTTCTTTGATGAACTAGATAATATTTAAAGCATACGGAAAGAATTTTTTCTTTGAAAAATTCTTTCCAAAGTCTCAATTCCAAAACTAAGTTTTGCTTCTTCGAACTGTCGTAGATAACTGTTACATAAGTGCCATTAACTCAATGATAATACAATCAAATCACAACTATTACTATTATCTGAATAACAATATTATCTGAACAAATTAAATAAATTCTATGTCATTTACCAAACTATAATCACTTTATTATAAATATAAATTACACATTACAGCATTTGACTATTATGAAAATGGATAATGCATAGTTTTTATACGAAAATTGAAAAAAAAATGGTAATTTGTCACGAACCTAAGTCTCGAATCGTACTGCATAAACTGTATGTGAATTGCAGCAATTAATCTTCGATTAATCTTCATTAAACAAATATTTTAATAAAATACGTTTAATAAATATTAATATTTGTTTAATAAACTGTAATGATAGTTTAATGATTTATCGTATGCATTTTTCTGTGAAATTTTTTATTTCCGAAGAAATAGGAGCACGAGTTAAAAATTAAAAAAAAAAATCCTTTTGAATCACACCTTAGAAAAGTTGACTAAATGAAGTTTAAAAAAGTGTTACAAAGTATTTAAATATGTTTTGTTGTTCGCAAAATGCTTTCTAAAGTCGTAATTCAAAAACTAACTTTAGCTTCTAATTACTATTGTATTTAACTATTGCAAGCATCATTAACTGAACAAATTAGATTAACTCATTCGAAAAGCAAACCATTCATTTTACATTACTGATTTTTTCATATCTAAACCATGCGATTTTTTTTATATTATATTGTCATTAAAGAATTTGAAAGTAAAACTGCTTTGTTTGAGATCAAAAATTTTTTTTCGGTTTTGGTAATTTCGCAAAGAACAGCCTGTGTATCTTTTTTAATATATTTCACACGGTTTGTATATTATTGTGAAAACTTACCAAACCTTTTATAAATAGATTGTAACTCTTATATCTGTAATTAGATTTTTTATTTCACATGAAATTGTGTTTGTTTTATTCATAATATTTTGAAGTCAGTAAACATAACAAAAAAATGTAACAACATGTGAAAACATTTAAATAATTATAACAAATAATTTGAATAATCATAAAAAATTATTCACAAAAATTGTTAAGACCAATATCAACGTCTGTCTTAAGTCAGCTCTCTTTAACTGTAATTACAATAATATTCATGCTACCAATAATCGCAAGTTCTATTTCAGCTAAAAGGCATTATTTATCTTATGTATAATATAATCATACACTTTGGTTTGTTTCGTTTCCACTCTGTGGTCATTTTTTTGTGAACAAGAAGGCCAATTAAACTGGGATCTACAGTTTAAAATGGATTTAGAACTACCGCAAACATTCTTATTAGAGACGGGAATCGAATGCACGAACTGTTGAACCAAAGACTAATGTGCTAGTAATTCGGCTGATTTGTAATTTGATGGCAGAGTAAATTCTAGACTTAACCCAATCGATAAGTTTCGTGTTGAAAGAATTAATGCACTTTAAAAGTTTCGCAAGGTTCAATATCACTACACAAGGGAGTTTTGGAGGAGCTGCTAGCTGAGATGCTGACCTCGTCACTTGAGCTTACTTCAAAGTTACATGAATGTTGGCTGTATTTAGTGGCTTTGGTCACTGCTGATATAGGCAGCAGGAAGTGCATTGAAATTTATGACACTTTGAATAATAAAAGATAGACAAGTTTGTTTCTGAAATGTGTGTAGAAATTTTGTAATTATACAAATTTTAAAAAATGAAATATTTGAGGATATTTTTTTCTAAAATTTCCAATAGCTCTTGTATTTTTCTAAGTTAATGCTACTTGATTTTACTCATTATTGGGTGGAAATAGTTTAAGATGTCATCAGAAACTATATACAGTATACTCTTATATTTTCTTTAACAAAGAAGATTTAAAGTTTCCTAATCGAAACACTTCTGTGATTCGTAAAATTTTCAGATTTATTCACATTTGAATATGAAGTCTATTGATTGCGTGAAGACAACTGCTTGTATTAAGACAGTAATCCAAAATAATTAAGAATTAATTAAGAGTTAATTATCCAAAATAATTAAGAGTTAATTATTTTGGATTATTGTCCTACAATATCTATTTTTCTTAGTTATTAGAGAGTATATCGTTCAAGATTTCATAAGAAATCAGTATACACTTCCATTCAAGTGCTTATGATCCTGAATTTAAATTAAAGGCAATATAACACACACAAACTTCTTAAACAGCATTTCATTTGCAAATTTTAAGTAATAAATTATCATTTTTATATCTAAATTTTAGCCTCTTATAATCATGTAAGAAACATGAATAAAAAATTCAACCAATACTGTGTCTTATTGTGGTGTTATTTTATTTTATTTGCTTCTTCGCGTTGATGAGAATACTTCTGCTAGATATATTAAACGATTGATCACGTGAAGACCTAAAGTAATCTGCAAAGTTTTATGCAAGCGAAAACACACAATCTCATCAATTAAAATATCACTGTACAATTTTTACAGTTTTAAGCAGATGTATTTATATTTATTTTCTTTGGAATATTTTTAATTGATTTATATTTTTAATTCAAAAGTTTCTAGTGTGAGAGCACTGATGACTTAAAAAAATAGAAAAGTTTATTTTTATTCTATCATTAAAATTTCACGTTTACAAAACTTTATCGACATAAAGTTTTATAAAAATTTTAAGAATTTCTGAAGTTTTTTTTTTTTACTATACACTTGTTTACACCTATGCATGCTTCCTAATAAACAGTTATATAGTTTCGAATGTATTATCAATTTATCTTTGTGTCATAATATTTCTTTTTATATGAAATTATAGCAATATTGGCTCTCGCTTTTTTATAGCAAAAATATTATTTTAGAGTTTTTTTCGTTATTGACATTTTTTTAAGAAATTTCAATCCATAATAGCGTTACATTGCTTTTAAGTAAAACTCATTTTCGATGTTTTTTTTATTGATTTCCTTTTTTTAAAAAAAACAAAAAAAACACTATTGCTGAAGTGTTTATTATAAGAATGATATTGAAGTGCTTCGCATTAAGATCATTCGTATCTGTGACTCGGTGCCGACAACAGCTCCTTAATTAAATCTTGAAAGAAAGATTTGGTCCGTTTCACTTGAAGAAACTTTAATTAACATTAGCATTAAATTAATTAAACTAATTTGCCTTCTGAATTCTTATGATGTAAAAGCTTCAAGAAATGCTTTTATCATTTGTAAACAGCATCTTAAGCATAAATATTATGGAGAAACCTTTCATATCCAAAACCTTTCAGTTTTCGGTTTTGGTAATTTCATATGATAAACCTTTCAGTATCGAAACAGATATCCGTAAAAGAACTTATATCGTAATAAAAATCTTTTGTTCTAATATTTTAAAATTTATTGACCTTTTTTTGTGACGAGAGTTCAATTGGATGACTTTTTGCTTGGCCACGAATATTGGAGGACCTATCTACTGAAGTCTATTCTTAAGCATTCATTTCAACTTCAGTATTCCTTGCATTTCGGGAAGACTTTTTAGTGGCAATAAAATCTTCAACTATAAGTATGATATATCCCCCCAAGAGGTTTCTCGCCAAATCTACCGTTCTTTGATTTAATTATAGCGTTTCCGGTTTTCCCTTTTGTGATGCCAATTTGAATTTTCATTTCTTTTTTGGTTTTTTTCTGTTGACATATTTGGTTTTTTCTCTTTTTTTACGTAGTTTTTGTATTTCGGTTAATTTTAAGTGGCAACAGCGTTAGAATTGCTTAGCGACGAAAAAAGTCACAACGGTCACCAATGGGGATATATCCTGCTAGTTCTATCTAGTCTTTCTAACATCTATCTCCGTTTATCAAGAAATACTGTAGCGGGAAAAAAATTGGAACTGTGTTTATGAAGTGATTGTTACAGAAATAAAAATAATTATATCGAGTGATTATTTTAGAATATAATTTATAAATATTTTTTTGCAATTATTAATATATAAATATTAAACAATTTTATTCGTTACAAAGATTCTTCTCGCAACTAAACAGCAGTTCTGATTTTATAAGAACTGTAGTGTTTTTTCTGGGGTTGTCCTGGACAGTCTTAAGACAAAACCTATTCAAATCAGAATAAAGAAAAATGTGATGAGGTTGATATGACTTGATATTTTCCTTCCCTCCTCAACACATCAGAGGAGAGACAATGGACCTAATATAGCTTTTAACAAGCGTAGCTGGGTCAAGTATCGAACCAGCTTTCTTTCTATCACTAGAAAGGCACTGTGGTTTTACTGTAGTACCAATAATTTAATGTCATATCTAGTCTTATTCTGTACTAGTTATACTGTTTGAAGTCATATGTATGTATATTGATTACTCATATATGTTAAATATATTATGTATATCTATAAAAGAATGTGTAGCAAAAACATTGAATTATTTGCTTGTTTATTTACTATTTACATTTATCACACGTTTAAAATTTCAGGAGTATTGTATTTTGTGATGATCAAAGTATGCGAAGTTAGTATAAAATATGCATAATAAGAAGAACCATCAAAAAAGATCCCTAAGTCATACCGTATCAAAGATTATTCATTTATATTTCTTTGATATCTCTTTAGGAGGTTAAGATTCTTGAAATCATGAAAACATGCTGTTTCAAATTGATTAATGATGCATTTGTCAAGATACTAAACAAAGTATTTATGAAGATATGCAATCACTGAAATAAGCTAATTAATATGAACATTAAATGATGTAACATATTTTTTCTCATTAAGATAAAAATTTATTTTTAAGACGTCATCTTATTCATGAAGAGGCAATGGTAACATAAAAAGTTATACATCAACACAATAACTATAAACATCTACTCCCGAGTTCAATATATTTTTTTGAAAGGAATAAAAAGTATAAAGAAGTCCAAACAGTAATAACTGTCCTAAAAGTCAGAAAAATTTAATTGATAAATTACTATGGAAATCAAGATTTAAATAACAGAAAAAGTCAAATGAAAAAATGCGTAATTTTTGAATTAAAATATTTTAAAATAATTCTCTCACTCTCTCTCTCTCAAAATCAAAAATTGCTTCAGTATTTCCTCATGATAACACTGGTGACGTTAGCATCGATTATAAAGGTATACTTTTTCTTTTGACACAAGCAGATAGCAAGTTTAATTCCAGTTCAACCAAAAATCATGCTTAATGATTTTTGACCTTAATATGTGCATTAAGGTTTTTAATAACATTAATGCACACATTAATGTTATTACTTCTCATAGCCACACACTAGTGTGAACTGGAAACATGAAGTTCTTCCATCGAGAAGAGTTGAAGGAACCATCGGGTTGAGGTGGAAATCTGCTGCACATTTTATTTTAAACTTGCATGTCATGATTTTTTTAATTAGAGGCTACAGTAACGAATGGCAAGATGAAGGACTACAATTTTTTAATTGAGGATAAAACAATTTTCTGATTTCTGAGATTAGTGATAGAGTTTTTTGTGATAGAATTTTTATAGTGATAGATTACTACCTTCATTTAGGATAAAAAAAAATGAAATTTTTTATGTACTATATTCTTCAACATAAAGACGAAAAATTTTATGAGAATTTATTATTTTAAAAATCGAATTTATATTTTTCAAAAAATAATAAAAAATGAAGAACTTAACCCTCATATGTCCTAAATATGTACCTTAAAATTACGATTCGCTTAAAGTCGCATGATATTATTTTCTGGTACTAGTCGGGACTCCGAAAAATCGATAAGCAAGTGAGACAGACGCATAAAAAAGTGTTATATAAGGGAGAGATTCATGTATTTTTATGCTTTTCTTCAGCGATTAGGCTTTTTTTTTTTTTGTGCCTTGCGATATTGACGATATAGTTCCTGTACCAAGTCTCCCAAATGGAATTGCTGTTTGTTATTCTCGCCACGATATCCTGGTCCACGGATTAATAAGTCAGGCAGAAAACGGTAAAATATTTATGAACAACTTTTAATCAGGGAGAAAAAAACCAGAAATTTTTTACTTGGCGACACTTATACATGAATTTTTTTTAACTTATCCGGAGTAACTGGTCTGCATAATAAAATATCTCAAGGATATAGTAAAGTAGAGTAGATTAAAATAAAATTAAATGTATCACCCGAATAAGTTTTGGTGTCTACTTGATGGAAATCAGACGGAAAGACTTATTATACTGTAAAATGGGGACATTATGAGTCACAATTTTTCACGATTACTCACAGCTACCCTTTCGTGATTTATATAAAAACTCCTAATATAATAATTAAACTTGCTTGATTGACTTTTGTTTGATTTTTATTCCTGTTTGTATCTTTTAATAGATGCAATATCACTAACCCAATGATTTGAAATGTAAACAATAAAAAACATGAAATTTTAGAAATTCTTAGCGTAATTCATATCGCAAAAATAATTGGAAGTTAATTTATTTTTCAATTAAAAACATAAAAAACTTTAATGATTCTTTATACTTACATTAATTTTATTAATAATTTATTTATTTAATGGTAATAATTTTATGAACAACTTAATTCTCACCAAACACAATTTTTTGTAATATTTAAGTTCTTAGTTAATATTTATTTATAAAACGAAGAGAGTGACATTGTTTCGAGAAAAATTAATTTGACATATCAAGTCACAATATAATGACCGATTAAAGTATAATAAAATGCATTAGGGGATTAAAAAATTATGTTTTCGAAATTCCAATGATAGCAGAGAATGTTGAAGCTTCTGATTGAGAAAGTCAATTTTTATGAAAGTGGATCGAAGTTTTGCGAATCTTCATCATTACAAATTATTGCGCTTTTTAAATTATGGTAATACTCAAAACAAACAAATGTTTGACTAACGAAAACCTGATGCATGGAAACTCATCAGCTGACTTGTATATTTGTATGGTTATCTCCAATAACATACAGGTGTAAATTTTATTATTCTAATATAATTGCCAAATTGACCTCAACCTTATATGTTATATTATTCTTTATTTTTAAAAAGCTTGTTGAAAAGCTTGTAAAAGCATTATTGCAAGACCATTTATACCTGAGTTTTCCTCAATATTTGAAGTAATTGTTAGATGAAAAAATCATTTATATGTCACGTATATATGATTTACATTAAGCAATTAACTTTGAAGAAGATAACTGTCGATTAGAAATGAATTTTCTCGCCGTTTCATTTCTTTCATAGCTTTATATATATATATATATATATATATATATATATATATATATATATATATATATATATATATATATATATATATATATATATATATATATATATATATATATATATATATATATATATATATATATATATATATATATATATATATATAATATATATATATATATATATATATATAATATATATAATATATATAATATATATATATATATATATATATATATAATGAAGAAACAATTTATTTAATTAAACATTCAAAGGCATTCTTATATTATTTTTAAATTAGTTACCCCCCACTCACTAATATATATTTAGTGATTTATATAATTTACTTAATTGTTATAATTTGCTAGTTCGAGCTATTTCCCCTCACTAATGCAGGAATTGTTAAAAATATTTAATTATAAAATTTTAAAAATATTTACTATGTTTTTCTCAAATTATTTCCAATATTAATGCCAGAACAATCAGGATATTTTAAGACTTGACGTCAAAACCTTTTTGCAAGTATAACACAGATTGCTGATGTATTTCATCAAAACTAATTTTTATACACGACAGAAACGAAGTACGAAATCATAAAAAAACTCACGTTCAGGCTATATTTTTCTGAGGAGTAAAAACTAGTAATATAAATATAAAAATTTTTCTCATTTTCTACTCTCAATACTAGGTCACACAGGTGGTGGTGACACAAGAAAAGAAAAAAATTAATCCGTGATAGAATACACGCAATAATTTGCTAAAAATAGATTTAGTTTGACATTTTTCATGTCAAAATTATTAAGACCAGTTGTGACAAAATATATAACTGTTAAAAACATATGTCTCTTTATGAAAAATGCATATAGTGTACAATGCAATTACCGTCTGATGCTTCCCACGCAGATGTCTTTTGCTTCATTATTCATAATATTTTATAGTTTTGATATTACCACCTGTTTTAAACTATAAACACATTATCTCAAAACTTAACAATTCAAAAACATAAGAAATCAATATGTATACCAAAGTTAAGCTATATTATAAAGGTAACCACCTTTCAGTCTTCTTTTAAATAATTTTATTATTCATTAGGTATCAATTTGAGTAAAATCAAATTTTTATGACGCATATTGCACTAATAATTTTACATGTATTTAAAAAGAACAGGCAAAAGATATTTTTAATGATACGTAACAAATTATATGACACGAGTATAAGTTTTTTTTAGCATTTTTGAGTAAAATGCTTGTCACTTGGAAATTTTTCATTTGTTGTTGCTGCATGCTCCCGAGGTCAGCAGCGCTAGACCAGGTCCATGAAGCTCGTACGCTTTCCAAAAGTCCAGCACCATAAGTGGATTTTCCACCACATCTCTCCCGGAGAGACCAAGGCATTGAAAAATATGTTCAAGAGAGGCCTGTTCATTTAAACACTTGGAGGAAATTTCGAATTCCTTCGTACCCTCGACGAATTTCAAGTTATTAAGATGGCCACTTCTGAAACGGGCAATAGCCGTTTGTTTTTGTCTATTAAGACCAGTAGCCAGGGAAGCACCTGGACGCTCACAGCGGTACCAATGATGCTCAGGGGAGGGGGGACAATCCAAGTGATTTTATACTCGTGTTTAATCTTTGAGTGAATCTCCTGAAATATGAGAGGTACCGACGGCACACCGTTCTCAGCCACACCAGCTTTGGCCAAAATGTCCACAATCTCATTCCCCTCGAGATCTACGTGGGAAGGAATACACTGTCGGTGAATATGATGCGATATGGACAGCCGTTTTAACATTTGAAGGATTGAAACCCCAGTCCTGTCTCTCATTTGTTGCCAAGTTCTTTCTGAAATACTACTACCAATTCAGTCAAAATGAAAAACTGGCTTGTTTGTCACTCAATGATTATTTTTTGCACCGGAAGGATAGTTAGACAGGGATTTAATGTTTGAAAGGGATATACTATGAACATCCACATCCAATGTGGGAATCGAACCCAGGAAATGTTGAATCGTAGAACAGAGTTGCTAGACTGGCTAAATTGAAATGAAATTCACTCAATAATTTTGACGACATTAAGATATAAAGAAACGATGTTTATAGGCAGAAAATATAATTTAGACATGAGAAAAAATATGATAAAAAATAGTGAAGTGAGTCTTAGCTATAAAAATACCTCATGAAAATACTTTTTATTAGTCTTTCTGTCAGTATTTTCTCACTTAGGTAGCCTGAGGCAATAGTATTGTCTGACAGAATCTCAAGTGGGTAGCAAAAATTTTAAGTTATTAACTTATTAGAATTAGCGATAAATTTAAGAGTGACGATTGAAAATTATTAAGAATGCATAGTCATTTTTCTTTATAAGTAGCATATTTTATGGAAGAATGGATATATTTTGCCATATCTCTTTGAAAGGAAGTCAAAATCATTAAAGTTAGGAAAAAATTTATATAATTAATGATAAAAAGTTAAAAAAATTATAGAAAGAAAGAAAAATTAGCTCAACTTCTGATCAGGATCCAAAGTGATCTCTCTCAAAATACTTATAAATATATCTGTTACCGTTAAAGCTCGTAAATCGTAAATGGGTCAACCTGCAAATTAACTGATTTGCTCTGTTAATGTGCGGAATCACGAATTCCACATTTAACTACGTACTGTAAACATTAACAGTTTCCGTATCGTTAAAGTTCAAAAGTGCATCGTTGAAAAGTAGATTTTATCAACGAATTTGTTACTGGTTTGTTTACATTAACTTGATAATTCAGCTATCGAAAAATAAATACATAATATTATGTTATTTTCCTTAATTATAATATTTTAAAAAGTTTTGTTATTCGTATTATAGTTTGGTTGATGATTGTTTCTTATCATAAAGTGTGTTAACACACACACACAATTAATTCATTGATTCATTGATTCTATAAATGTAGCAATATAAATAAATACTGTTAATTAAGCGTGCAGATACTTGTTGTTAAAACAAAAATAACTAAGTTTTATTTCTATTTTTTATTTAACGGGTGACGTTTGGGTAATATGTGCAGGTTATATAGATAATTTACAGATTTATACTTAGTAATTTGGGAATTGATACAACTCTTTACTTTTTAATGGGTAGTTCCATTTATGTGGGATAACTGATTTTGTACTTCAGCTAAGCATTTATATGTATATTCACTAAAACTTGCTTGCATGGAATTATGGATTGCTAACTCAAAAATATATAATGTACGAAATACAAAGCATAGGATGGAACCGTTTTTGATAATCATCTTACACAAGTTTTTGATTGTTTCATAATTTTAGAATTTGAAGTTTGTAATTCACAGTTAGCAATCATTTCTATTTTGGTTTCACCTGAACTATAACTTAATAGTGAGGTGACTCGTAATTGATTTCACATATTCAAAAATTAGTTAAAAATATTTGCTTGCACACAGTAAAATAAATCTGGTAAAATTTTATGAAATATGTTGTTGTTGTTACTTATCTTCTGGGTTCAGCAGTGCTAAACCAGGTATGAATTTATTCACTCTCAAAAAGTTCAAAACCATGTTTGGGTTTCTATATAGATCTAGTCTAAAAAGCCCAAGTCAATCCAAAATATGATTAGGAGTCGCCTGTTCTCTTCGACACGTCACGCAGATAGGAAAGGTCTTATTCCCGTTACTGTAACACTGAGATCTTAAATGTCCACTTTCCACACACGCCGCGGTACCAATGATGCTCAGGAGGGACAATCCAAGTGGTTTTATTCACGTGTTTAATCTTTGAGTGAATCTCCTGAAATGTGAGAGGTACCGACGGCACACCATTCTCAGCCACACCAGCTTTGGCCAAAGTGTCCACAATCTCACTCCCCTCGAGATCTACGTGGGAAGGAATACACTGTCGGTGAATATGATGCGATACTGGACAGCCGTTTTAACATTTGAAGTATTGAAATCCCAGTGCTGTCTCTCATTTGTTGCCAATTTCTTTCTGAAATATTACTACCAATTCAGTCAAAATGAAAAACTGGATTGTTTGTCACTCAACGATTATTTTTTGCACCGGAAGGATAGTTAGACAGGGATTTAAAGTTTGAAAGGGATATACTATGAACATCCACATCCAATGTGGGAATCGAACCCAGGAAATGTTGAATGTTGAGCCAGTCTAGCAACTCGTAGAACAGAGTTGCTAGACTGGCTAAATTGAAATGAAATTCACTCAAGAATTTTGACGACATTAAGATATAAAGAAACGATGTTTATAGGCAGAAAATATAATTTAGACATGAGAAAAAATATGATAAAAAATAGTGAAGTGAGTCTTAGCTATAAAAATACCTCATAAAAATACTTTTTATTAGTCTGTCCGTCAGTATTTTCTCACTTAGGTAGCCTGAGGCAATAGTATTGTCTGACAGAATCCCAAGTGGGTAGCAAAAATTTTAAGTTATTAACTTATTAGAATTAGCGATAAATTTAAGAGTGACGATTGAAAATTATTAAGAATGCATAGTCATTTTTCTTTATAAGTAACATATTTTATAGAAGAATGGATATATTTTGCCATATCTCTTTGAAAGGAAGTCAAAATCACTAAAGTTAGGAAAAAACTTATATAATTAATGATAAAAAGTTAAAAAAATTATAGAAAGAAAGAAAAATTGCTCAACTTCTCTGATCAGGGTCCAAAGTGATCTCTCTCAAAAAACTTATAAATATATCTGTTACCGTTAAAGCTCGTAAATCGTAAATGGGTCAAACTGCAAATTAACTGTTAAGTGCGGAATCACGAATTCCACATTTAACTACGTATTGTAAACATTAACAGTTTCCGTATCGTTAAAGTTCAAACGTGCATCGTTGAAAAGTAGATTTTATCAACGAATTTGTTGATGGTTTGTTTATATTAACTTGATAATTCAGTTATCGAAAAATAAATACATAATATTACGTTATTTTCCTTAATTATAATATTTTCAAAAGTTTTGTTATTCGTATTATAGTTTGGTTGATGATTGTTACTTATCACACACACACAATTAATTCATTGATTCATTGATTCTATAAATGTAGCAATATAAATAAATAATGTTAATTAAGCATGCAGATACTTGTTGTTAAAACAAAAATAACTAAGTTTTATTTCTATTTTTTATTTAACGGGTGACGTTTGGGTAATATGTGCAGGTTATATAGATAATTTACAGATTTGTACTTAGTAATTTGGGAATTGAGATAACTCTTTACTTTTTAATGGGTGGTTCAATTTATGTGGGATAACTGATTTTGTACTTCAGCTAAGCATTTATATGTATATTCACTAAAACTTGCTTGCATGGAATTATGGATTGCTAACTCAAAAATATATAATGTACGAAATACAAAGCATAGGATGGAACCGTTTTTGATAATCATCTTACACAAGTTTTTGATTGTTTCATAATTTTAGAATTTGAAGTTTGTAATTCACAGTTAGCAATCATTTTTATTTTGGTTTCACCTGAACTATAACTTAATAATGAGGTGACTCGTAATTGATTTCTCATGTTCAAAAATTAGTGAAAATTATTTGTTTGCACACAGTAAAATAAATCTGGTAAAATTTTATGAAATGTTGTTGTTGTTACTTATCTTCTGGGTTCAGCAGTACTAAACCAGGTATGTATTTATTGACTCTCAAAAAGTTCAAAACCATGTTTGGGTTTCTATATAGATCTAGTCTAAAAAGCCCAAGTCAATCCAAAATATGATCAGGAGTCGCCTGTTCTCTTCGACACGTCACGCAGATAAGAAAGGTCTGTTGTTGTTGCTTATCCTCCATGTCTGACGGAGTTAGACTAGATCCACAAGTTCGTTGACTGTAAGGAAGTCGAAGACTAAAAGAGGATTGCTAAAGAGATTGTCCCTAGAGAGACCCATGCAATCCAAAAGATGCTCAGGAGAAGCCTGATGAATTTATATTACATAAGTTCACTTTAAAAGCCACTGTTAGAGGAACATGTAATAAATTCACAATTACATTAAATATTCATTCATTTTAAAAGGAAAGATTTATAAAATAAACATTTTTTATATTTGTTGAAATTATTTTAAATTTTGATTATATATTATCCATTAATTATTCTTACCTATTTCTTATTTTGTGTTTGTTATTGTAAATTTTTTCATATACCAAGAAAGTGAGCTCACTCTATGATCTCTCACTGAAGGTCATGATCAGTATAAAAAAACAATAAAATAATTTTATAGCAAATTCCTTCATTTTGCAAAGAAATGCTTAAAAATAAGCCTTTTTTTACATTTATTCAAATCATTTTAATGGTTGAACATATTATCTCCTTATTATCGTTATTATCCATTTGTTGCAGTAGTTTTTTTTTCTTATAGTAGTAAAACGAGTTAATTTCTTAAGGTCATTTCTTGATCAGCATCAAAGAAATAATCCGAAAATTCAATTGTTTAAAAAATTTATGAGCTTAATAAGGTACAGCTTAAAAATTAAACTTATTTTTTTCTAATCATTTGAAATATATTTACTACTTTTAACTAAAGAATTACCTTTCATAAATTTTAATGTTTCAAATTTCAAAAATTATGTTTCATAATACAAATGTAACTTTTACTGACATACTTAAAATGTAACTTTATTAACTTTAGGAAATTATTCCTTTTTAGGTGGTATGCTCATTTATCAAAAAATGTGCTCAAAAGAATGAAGCCGACGAAGATGTTATCATACAAGAGAATAACGTGCTACAAATCGAACTTCAAGAAGGGGATTGGATAGTGTAAGTTTTAAGAAATTTAAAGTTAATTTTATTTTATTTATGTTTTAAGAATCTTACTCAAGTTGTTTTAATCATATATTATAGTAAAATATTAAAACTGTTTTCAAATCTGTGAATGTATAGCCAAAATAATCCAACATATTTGTGAATCATTTGTGAAAAGATTTGTTGCATTTAATCATGCAGATAATTTATTAATTCATCATCACCTATTTTTTGCTAAACTCTAAGATATTTTTTATCTTTACCCGAAAGTTTGGTAGCACAAAATTTCAGAAAGGAAACAGTTTTAGCATTCGTCTAGACCAGTGGTCGGCAACATGCGGCTCTTGCTTTTCAGCTACGGTTCTTCTTCTTAATGTCTAGTCCAAGCAAGGAATATTATTTATTATTTTGCCTTGTAAGAGATGAATAAAAATTTTGAAACACAAGACTATAAGGAAGGGGCACATTTATAGAAAGCAAAAATTGCACGGAGTCTAGACACATGATGCAAAAATTTTTCGAAATCATTCCTTTAAAAAGTTCAACAATTTTGATGGGAACATTGTTTCTTCATCAATCATTTCGAAATAGTTTTCGATAAAGTAAGAAAATATCGAGAAACTCGTACCCTTCAATAAAATTAATTTCAAATTAATTTTTACCCCTTTAATATTGATATTGGCTGTTTTGAAATGCAATTGCTTGATTTAAAAAAAATCTAGGATTATGGAGCTCAAAATTCTAGTTATTTTGTGCCGACTTAAAGCTCTTGGAGAGAAATAAATGTGAACTAAGTTTATTATTTAATGGGAATGCTTTAAAAGGTCTGGAGAGGGAAGATATGTTGATCTTTAGCACTTGGAATCATAAGATCAATTCATTCATGAATCACTCATGAATGAAGATCACTCAATTCATGAATCCTATGATCAACTGAAAAAACTAGCTTTTGCTATTCTTTCCTTATTTAGGTCTACATATTCATGAGAACAATCATTTTCAAGCATGAACAATATCATGAGTAAATTAAGAAATAAGCTTTTCGCTGAGAATTTGGAATCGTGCCTCAAATTAAAAACTACATGATACAAACCTGCTTTGCCCTTACTTTCCAAGGAAATGCAAGACCAAAGTTCAAATTAGTGGAATGTTTGTAGTTATTTTTATGAATACCTTTTATATTATTTTACTAGTGATGTTTTTAAACAAATATAATTATCTTTATATGAATATGGTATCAAGTTTTAGTTAATTTACTGTTAGTGAAACTAAGATTTATTTAGCAAAGACTAGCTTGTTCTTTCATACGTAATTAGTTCCGTAATAATGTCTCCTACTAAAGCAAAGCTTATGTTAAAAGAATGGCTTTTTGAATATAAATTTCAACTGTAAATTGTCTAGATTTGGCTGTTTTGAATGACAGGATTGCCGACCACTGATCTCGACAAATGATAGCAGCAATGATTAAAGTTAACGCAGACTTAAGAAATGGACAAGTCATGACAGTGTAAAAAATACAAGGAAAACCAGCATCTACCAAGTACAAAAGTGTATGAAAGAAAAATCTAATAGAAAAAGATTTTCTGACATGATGATGTATGAAAAAAGGAGGCAACCGAAAAAAAAAAAACAATGGAAGACAAAAAAGAAATTGGAAAGAAAATATGAGAAAAGTTAGTGTGCGATTTTCTGATGATAAAGTATCGAAAAAGAAGACAGCCAAAGAAAATGATAGAAAAAAATGTAGAGTATGAAAAAAATCGGAAAGTATATCTGACAAAAAATAATTTTCTGGAAATGGAATATTAAAATGTAGAAGACAAAGAAAAAAAAGATGAAAGTACATATAATTCATAAAAGATATTGCTTGGCAATTCAGATAAAAATAGATTTTCCAACTATGAAATGTCTGAAAATTTATTTTCAATTTTAATAGATTTTCTGGCAAAATAGATTTTCTGACAATACAACAACAAAACATTAATGTAAGAAAATGTAAGCATGAAAGAAATAGGAAGTCAACTCTGGGAAAAAGGATTATATGTCAAAGAAATACTAAAAAGAAAACAGCCAAAGAAAAGATAGAAAATAGTGTAATACATGAAAGAAATAGGAAGATAATGCTAGCAAAAAAGAAATTTTTTTCAAATATCAAAAAAAAAAAAAAAAGGAAAACCAAACATAATATTGGAAGAAAATCCAGGGCATTAAAGAAAGAAATAGGTAATTCTGACAAATAAGATTTTCTGATGTGAAGGATCAGAAAAAAGGACAGCTAAAGAAAATGTTCGAAGAAAATGATAAAGTGCATGGAAAAATTGATATATTCCAACAGATTGTAGTTAATAATATTCTGCCCAATATGTTTTCTGTACAGCCAAGAAATAGAGCTATCATATTTTATACGAATCATATTTCTCCAACTAGGAAGTAAAGATTTGCATTTGAATGAAAATTTCAAACTTTTTGTGGATTTTACGTCAACGCAGAAGGTTGAAAGGCATTTTAATAAACGAATTTAACTTTTTTAGTAATTTCTATATTTTTTAATGTGCAGAAATTGCTTTTCACAATGATGTTTTCGCTGCAATACATTTAAATTGCAAATGATGGGACAATGATTGTAAGCGAATTTTATTGTAAATGAAGAGTAAAATAACTTTGTTCAATCTGTTTCTACTTTGAATAAAGAAAATTGAAAGCAATACGTTTTTTTCTTTTTAATTAACGTATCCCCCCTTTACATGTCCTCACTTTCTGTTCTCAATATTAATAAATTTAATATCATTTGTTTGCAAGAATAAAGTCTAAGTGTACTGATATTATGATTCTGAGATTTCTCCTAAGTTTTAGTGAGATATTAATTTTTATTTTGAACTATGAAAATTATTGGCACTGAGACTTGTTCAAGCAACATACCCTAGTCTTATGTTCTTAATATTAAAACTAATAGCATTCGTTTAAAATACCCCAAGTTTGCAGTTTAAATTTAGCGCTATCATGGTTAGGGTGTTTTTAAAATTTTTATATGTCGAATGAGTAAAGCTCTTTTAAATATGCAGTGTATTATACATACAATTTAATTCACAAAATCTTTCATGCTATTTTAATTGCCAAAGATAGGTTTACAATATCTTTAAATTGCATATAAAGAATCATCATTTTTTTTTTTTGGTTTCCATTAATTTCATAGCCATTTGCATATAAAGGGGAATTTTGTTGAATCATTGAGGGCAAAAGTGTTATTGTATTCGGTTGGTACTGTTGAAAAATTTTTTCTGAGGCTGCACATTACTTTCTCATTAGATTGCAACTTGATTGAAAATGAATTAAAAATAAAAACATTTTTTATTATACTTCGTTATTTTATTTTTACGCTGTAGTATTAAAAATTTTAATTATAGGACTTTTTTAGTTGTTTAATAGAGCTCATGTAGGGTGGAGAAGTTGTCCAATAATTAGAGTTTTTTTATTTTCATACCATTACAATAATCAGATCAGATGCATTGATTTTTTTAGTTTTTTTTATATAAATTTATTCTTTTTTTCGTTACACTGGAGCGATAAAAGAATGCTTATAAACTTCATTAGTTTATGATGATTATGGTAAAAAAATATGAAATAATGAATTACATAAGTAATAAAGGTAAAATAGGCTGAACATAAAAAGACATTTATAGCGTTGTAAAGTCAAGAAGCAAGTTAGTTAACACATCATGGATTACGTCGATAGAATAAACAGCTGTTCCCACGTTTTTCATGAATGCAATTATTGAAGAAGAATTTTTTATAAATTTCAGCGTGCTAAAAACCATCGGTAATTAATTCTCATGAGATTAAATATTTATTTGAAGTATCATCAAAATAACTCCAACATCTTTAATGGCTGCCTCATAAAATATTTCAGTTTATGACTTTTTGTTTGGTACTTACTAAACAGCTGTTCTACATTATATGAAATCCATAAAGAGCAAGATAGGTTAAGACGGTTTAAATGAATCATTTCCGTTTCTGAAATAGAATATTTTTAATTTAAAAATTTTATTAATTTTCAAAGTCTTCTAATGATAAAAATGTCACATGAGCTCTCATTTGCTCGTTGTATCTAGTTGTTTCTGCTTCAGTAAATAATATGATTTCTTTGTTTATTCTTGTTCACTTTATTCTAGTTAAGAATATTAATTCACGTGTTTTGTTTTAGTATGTGAATTAGTATTTATGTGACAATATTTTTATGGTTTCCTTTTCCTAGAGCACTCTTCTGATAGTCTAGACACATTTACGAAACTTACTTTCTACAGGAAGTTTCCACTACAAAAAAGCAACTTTTCTCAAAAAAATTTATATAACAAGAAAATAAAAGTATTAAAAGATCAAAAAGTTATAAAACATCAATTCTTGGTAACTTCAATTAAGTCATCTTAAACTATCAAATTTCTTAAAATGAAGTTAAGCAAATGCTCTGCTACAGTGAAATTTCCACTTATTTAAATATATATGCTCTTCTTAAAAAAGTAAAATCAAATAGTTTCTGTAAAAAAATCTTTAGTTATTATAATACAATGAATTCGGAGATTTTAGAATTTTCATGAATTTTTTGAATGACTCACAAATAAGTTAGTAAAATAACTAGATCTATTTTGTGCAATTAAATTTTAAAAAATTGATGTCTCATATTAGATGGAGTATAAATTTATTATTTTTAAAAAAATTAAGGAAAATAAAAACAGTTTATATATTGTGTCATGAAAAGCGTCCCGAAACTCCTAGATATTTTTAATCGTCGTTATAAATTAAAAACTGCTAGAATGATTCTCTGTAAATAAAGCTGAAAATTTAATCATTTTCAGTTGAAATTGATTTTGAATAGAGAAACAGACCATAAAAAGTAAGAAATCTAATTTTTTTGTATTGTTCTCAGGATTTCATAATAGTATTTGATAAAATTTCATTGTTGTGTAAAACTTCGTACTAAAACCCTTCTTGTCTTTATATTATTGATAGAGGTGCAAATCATTAAATTTTGCAACATAATTTAATGTTTTACGATATCTTGGGTAATTTGTGACTTTTTTTTAATGTCTCTTAACTTTGTGACATTATTAGTACCAGTGACTTTTTTTATGCAGGTTACAAACCTTTTAGGTATACCTTTACATACGATAATTTAAAAAAGCTATTATAATTATCTTTAATATTTTTCACATTTTCATCCTTTTCTACAACTATTGCTATATTGTATTAGATTTCTACAATTTGTATGCAGTTGTTTTACTATTCTGTGGCTAAATGTTTGCAAAATAACACTTAGTGGCACACAAAGATAATGATTTCACAAGTAGCTTGAATAAAATTTTTTTCTTTCATTATCTTCATGCGTTACTTTATTGTGTAGTTTATTTTAATATCAACAAAACTAGCTCTCATATATATGATTATGCTAAATAGCATTAATGATTTTGCAGTGGAATTTTCATTCTGCCATAAGATAATTTGGCAATTTAAATCTTCAATTTCCAAATGAAGGAAATATTATCAATTCAAAACATATATGTGCACATTACATAAACTAGAATTTTATTACATAATAAGAAACTTTAATATAAAATTTAACTTACACTTCATAATTTTATATATATAATACAAATTTCAATTATATATATTTCCAAATATTATTTCATTTGAAGAGAAAATGCGAGAGAGAGAGAAATTATTTAAAACAAATTTTTGAAATTTTTGAAGTGGACTGCATGATTTTCACGCTCTTGTCTACTAAAACAATGCCATGATCGCCTAGTTAGAACTTCTTTAATTTAGCCCGTTGAATTTCGTTGAATTTCGCAACATTAATTTCTCAAGGTACGACTCTAGGTGATGATAAAGTCGTACCTAAAAGGCTCTTTTTCTTTTTTACATTTTTTTGCATTGTGGATTCTCAGATACTTTAATTCATTTATAATTTCATTTTCTCTGCCTTTACACATATCTATTGCAAAATAATGCGCATTTTTCCTAAGGAAATGAAACGGCACTTTTTTTACTTCTCGGTAAAATAAAAATTGTCAATACTTTGGTGTAAGTTTGATATCCCCTCTAAGTGATTTCTCGTCAAATCTAGCGCCCTTTGTTTTGATTATAGTGTTGCCAATTTGAGATTTTGTTTTTATTATAGTGTTGCCAAATTTAGTTTTTGCTACTTTTCAGATTTTTTTGTTGCCATATTTCTTTTTTCTCGTGTTTTACATCATTTTTGCGTCATACATATGCTTCTTTTCAGTGGCAACAGCATCTTTAGTTTCACTTCAAGTTAAGTTTTAATTTTCAATTCGAAGGTATGTTTTTGGGGACATTCTTAAAGTAGTTGGAGTTTCGAGTTGAAATTATCGTCTGACTTTGGCTCATTATTTGCTTGACTAAGATTGTGTATTTTTGTTCTTTTATTTTTACTATTTAAATTCTTAATTTGTTAATTTTATTTCTTTATTATGGATTCAAAATGATTGAAGCTGAGACTGAAATGATTTACACGGTTTGCGATTTACGCATTCCAAAAATAAATACTTCAAGATTATTGACTTTCGAAGATTCTATTCCACAACTAATCCAGTTAGCTGCGGAAAATGGTATAACTAAGTTCTTCATTTTCCTGTCTCCCACTGATGGTACTGCATCTATTCCAAAGAAACCTTATAATTTAAAGCAAGAAATAATTCAACTTGTAAAGAATCACAAGAAAATAATACAAATTCAACACACCCGTCAAGGTAAGCTTCTATTCGAAACTAATTGCCCAGATGCTGCTGTTGAAATAAGCAAGATAAACAAAATTCTTGGAGTTCCTGTTAACTCCAGTTTTCAACCTGAATACATTTCTTCAAGATTTCTTATAAAAGAAATAAATGTAGATTTACCTTTATATCTTGTTGCTGAAGAAATTGCGCAAAATGGCTTAACGATATTAAGCTTACAAAGATTTACAAAAAAGAATTCTGAAGAATTGAGCGAAAATATTTTAGTGAGTGTCATTGGACATCATTTACCTCAAACTATCAATTTATTCTATTCCATCATTCCAATTTCTCCTTTTATTGACAACGTTCGTCAATGTGGAAAATGCTATAAATTCACTCACCCTACGAAAAAATGTACACAAGAAGTCTCCCTATGTAAAAACTGTGGAACATTCCATAAAGACTCTCCCTGTACCAATGAAACACCTAAATGTATAAACTGTCAGGGAAATCATGCAGCTAATGACATTTCCTGCCCTACGAGGCTTGAAGAAAAAAATTTTTTACAATTTAAAAGCTTGAACCACCTTCCATTTATTGAAGCGAGAAGGCGTTATAATAAATCTTTAAAAACCAGTTACTCCAGTGTAACCAAAAGTCATATTCCTTTCGTGCCGAATCAAAATGAAATAACTGATATTGTTAAAAAAGCAGTGACTGAAATGGCTTCTATTTTTGAAGCAAAATTACTTGCGATACAGGCTAGACAAGATCAAATGATTCAACAATTTTTCTCATTTATGACAGAATGTATGCGAACATGTTCGAATCCAGCTAGATCAGTTTCTGGATCTCCTCCAAGAAAGAGTCGTGCAAGATCTATCCAGTCAAGAAAGAAAAGTCCAAAAAATTCTATGAATCAGCAAATAATATCTCCCGAACAACCTATTATGAAATCAAATATTAAACATGCAGAACCTAACATTAAAGAAAGAATTGAACCAGGAAGAAGTAGTAAAAAACATTCATAAATATTTTTAATATTCTTTTACTACGAGCGCAACTTTTTTTGATTTTCAATAACTGTTCAGGTTTTTCGTTTATATTTAATGTTCAATTTAATTTCTTGGAATGCAAGAAGCGTTCTATCTAAGCGCCCGTATGTAAAACTTCCGTACTTCCAATCTTCCGATGACCTAGCAATTCAAGAAACGTTTCTTAAAAATTCCGACTTATTTCAAATTTGTAATAAAACAATAATTAGATTAGATAGGCAAGATGGCCGTGGTGGAGGACTTCTTTTTGCTGTTGATAAATCTCTACCTGTGCAAGTTTTAAATATATCCAGCTCAGAAGATAACGATACAGAAATTTTAGCTATAAAAATTACTATATCCAAATCATCTCTTACTTTAGTAAATGTATACGTTCCACACGGTAAATTTTCAAGTTCTTTGTTCCATAGCATCTTATCTAATATTTATCCTCCTTTCATAATAATTGGAGACTTTAATATACGAAGTTCGGCGCTTGGTAGTTATTCAAACTCTCCCGATTCTTCAGAATTCCTCGATTGGATACTGGATAGCAACATCTGTCTTTTAAATACCTCTCAGCCTACTCACTTCGGACTCCACCATAGACCATCCCTTATCGATTATAATTTTGTATCTCCTGATATTTTTCCTTTTTGTACTTTCTCAGTCAGTTCAGATAGTTATGGTAGTGACCATGTCCCTGTCCAAACAAGTGTTAAAATCTACAATAACGATTATTCGAAAGGTACTTCCCGCAATAGAATTTTATGGTCTGGCTTCTTCAATTCAATGAACACTGAAATTGCTAATAACGGACTAGTTTCTGTAGATCAATTCCAAATTTTATGCAAAAATCATCTTGATAAATTCAGGAAAAAACAAATCTTTCCGTTAAAGTCATATCCTCCGTGGTGGACATCGGAATGTTGTTATCTTTTGGGAAAAAAAGAAAACTTTGGAGGAAAGCGAAAAGTTCTCTTAATCAGACTCTGTGGATACAGTACAAGCGAATTTCTGCAAAACTTCATCAGCTTCTTCTAACCCTTTCCAGAAATTTCTGGGATAAAACTATAACAAACGCTGGAATATCTAAGGACATTTATTCTATTCTTAAAAAGCTTAAAAATAGATCTACTGACTCACCAACTCATCATCTACTAATTTCTAGCGAAACTTCAATTATTTCGGACCCTGTTTTTCAGGCTAACTTATTTGCCAAATTTTATTCTCGTCAATCGGCAACTGAAGTATTACCTCTTGATTTAAGTTCAAACTTTGATTTAGAATATAACTCTACATTCTCGCTCTCAGAACTCCAATTGGCGATTTCTAAATGCAAAAATACTTCAGCTGGCCCTGATTTAATATCTGCTAAAATTTTGAAGGGTCTATCAAATATAGCTTTACGATCCCTTTTGTCACTCATAAATAACTCTTGGTTAAGCGGTATTGTTCCCCCGTCTTGGAAAAAATCCATCATAATTCCTATAATAAAACCTGGGAAAGATACTACTTCAGTGAATTCTTATCGCCCAATATCTCTTACAAGCGTTCTATGTAAGGTCATGGAACGCATGATATTAAATCGTCTAATAAATCACATCTCCCTTTCTAAATATTTTCATCAAAATCATCATGGATTTATGCCTCATAGAGGTTGCGATAGTGTTCTTTCTATGCTTCATCATCATATTATTGCTTTACGCTCACAGAGAAAATACATCATATGCGCAACTGTAGACATATCTCAAGCTTATGATTCAGTGTGGCCAGACGGTCTTATTTATAAGCTCCTCCAATTTGATATCAGAGGAAATGCTGCTCATTGGATATTGGATTCTTTATCGGATAGAAGTTTTAAAGTGAAATGGCGTGGAACTTTATCTCAACCCACTTTCTCTAATAGAGGTGTTCCTCAAGGCAGTGTTCTTTCTCCCTTTCTTTTTATGATTTATATGTCAGATATTTACGAAGTTCTCTCTCCTAACATAAAGTGTTTTATTTATGCTGATGACATAATCCTTTTGGCTGCTCATACATCACAAGAAAGTCTACAGCAAAAAATGCAGACTGCAATCATAAAACTTGAACAATGGTGTGATGAATGGAAACTAAAAATTGATTCCTCAAAATGTTCAGTCATTGATTTCTCTCGCAAAAAATATCCTGTAAATTTTGAACTAACTAATCAACCAATTACCTATTTCTTGGTCTAAGCACATAAAGATTCTGGGCCTCTATTTTACTAATAACTTAACCTTCAAGTATAATTTTCAAATGAAAAAAAAATCTATCCAGAAGAAAATTAATGTTTTAAAAGCAATTGCAGGGAACAGATGGGGAGCAAAAACTAATCACTTACTTCAAATTGTTCAGTCCTTCATTACAAGTAGCCTCGATTATGGATGTCATGTATTTACATCTGCGAGCTTATCAGACCGAAAAATCTTGGATCCGATATATCACTCAGTTCTTGGAATTGCTACAGGTCTTCCTCGCTGGACACCAATTCCACTTCTTCTGAAAGAATCAGGGGTCTTACCTCTTACTGTAAGACAGAACTTTCTCTCTACAAGGATGTACATTAGAAATCTTGCACTTTCTACTAGATCTCCATGTGGTAGTTTGTGGGAATCAATGCCATGCAGCCATATCTCGGGTGCTCTTCCTCTATCTTTGCGAGTGAAAAAATGGCTTGAAGAAAATGGAATTCAAGAATCACATATTTTAAGAGTTCCAGCAAAACCTACTTCTGTTAATAATAATTTTAAAATATTTCTTAGAAAATACACTTTTCAGACTAAAAATCTTCCAACAAATACTATCAATGACCTCTTTGAAATGCATAGAACTTCTGAATGGTCCAATCACATATTATTATTTACTGATGCATCTAAAATAGAAAATAAACTTGGAATCGCTGTTTATGACAGCAGTAATAACTCCTTTGTTTCCGGGCAAATCAATAACTCTAATTCCATCTTTACAGCTGAGGCTTTGGCTTTATATCTGGCGGTGACTAAATTCTGTATTTCTCCCTCCAACTATATCATATTATCAGACTCCTTATCCTGTCTAAAAAGTTTGGAAACTCTCTCAACTTCTTCCCCAACCATCATTCAACACATCGGATCAGCTTTAGGAAATGCAACTAAGATTTGCAAATCTATTCAATTAGTTTGGATTCCTGGTCATTCCGGAATTGCAGGGAACGAAAAAGTAGATACTCTTGCAAAATCGGCCATTAATAAAAGTTATATTCTGCACTCAATTTCACCTGAAGACCTTATCCAAAATATAAGAAACATTTTTATCAATTATAATAAAAACGAATGGAATAATAGTAAATATGCCTCTAACTTTTCGCACATGTCTTCTATCACGAAAATTCACCGCAATTATATTAACTCTCGCCTTGAAGAAGTATGGCTAGCTAGAGTTAGAACTAGATCTTTTCCGACAAATGCTAAATTACACAAATTTAAACTTTCTTCAACGGATAAATGCTCTTGTGGAGAAAGAGAAACTATTGATCACATAATGTTATCGTGTCCTCGATATGATCAAGCAAGAAATTCCTTAAGAGAAAAACTTGGAATTGGAGCTCTTTCTTTCTCTTGGATTTTAGATTTGTCAACGAGTCCTAAAGAGAAAATTGACGCAACAATTTCTTTTTTGAAACAAATTAATAGATTCTAATTTTTCTTTCTTGTGTTTGTATTTCCAAGCGGCCTTATTTCCCCTTCAATTGTCAATCATACACCGTGCTTATCTTCCCTTTTTATTGTCTTTTTTTTCAAAATCATCAATTCATCAATTTTTGTTTAGATTTCAAATAAAAACTCAATCTTACTCAATGCGAGCTATAAGCCTTTGAGCATAAAGCTCCAAAACAGTTTTTTGTCATAACCTAACCTAACCTAACCTTCAATTCGAAGCTTTTGTTCTACGTTTCAATCGAAGCCATTTGACCGCTTTTTGCTGTTGTGTTTCGTTGTCGCCAGCGTCCAAACATCGTAAAGTGTTCTTTTTATCAATAGTTTATTTATTATTTATATCTTTTTTGGTTTATTTATTTATTTTTTATGTATATTTTTTAATTTATTATTATATTTTTCTTTTATCTTTTCAACATCGTAAAATTTAAATTCTGTTTTTAAATATTTATTTTTTATTTCACATCGGATGTAGAATGGAATATAAATATTGTCTTTTATATACACATTTTTTATTTCGCTGTGGATATAGCACTGGAATTTCAATCCTGTCTATTATATTCGTTTTGTATTTCACTATGAATATATTATCAGAAATTAAATTCTGATTTTTACATTCATTTGGATTTTGCTGTGCATGTAGAGCACCGAAAGAAAAATGAAAGTAAGAATTTTATTTTAATTATTTTCTGCAGGCATAGAGTTCCTAGAATTGTATGTTAAGTATTTAAATTTCCAATAATAAATTAAATTACAGAATAGTTCTATTTTTTTAATTATTCTAGATTTGTCTAATTTTATGTAGTAGTGATTTCTAACATTCTATTTTAAATCGCTGAGATTCATTGTTTTATTTATTTTAACTAGATGTTATTAAATGTAATTATTTTTGCTATTTTATTTCCTTTAATTTCAATTCTGAAGTACTTTTAAATAGAATCTTTAATTAATTCTTAATAAGATTACTGTTTTCTTGTATACCGTTACGCTTAGCAGTTTGAAATCGGGAGGAAAACCTTGCTTTATCTACATGGTTGTTATTGTTTTCTTATTTAGTGTAGGCCTATTAATTGGAAATCGGGGAAAACCCCGGTTTCTTACGCCGATTGACACCCATTGAATTGAATCGCTTGAACGCTTAGAAATTTTAATATGATTGTCATTTCTGTTTTCTTATTTTAGAAATTTGAAATCGGAGAAACTCCCGCCGTTTATTTATGCCTGTTAGTGACCATTCTAGCGACGATAAAAGTCGCAATGATCGCCAATGGAGGGGGATATCATACTACTTCCATATATATATATATATATATATATATATATATATATATATATATATATATATATATATATATATTCACTCAAAAAATGTCACAATTTCACGAGCTCCTTTGAATCCGAAAAACAGAAGTTGAAAGTAAAAGTGCATCGTTTAGCTACTTACGGCAAATACTTTTCTTTCTTTTTTTCCACATGATTTAGTGATTTTTTGTAGGAACCATGAAAACCCCAAGTAGTACCAATTTTTACATTTATCCTATAGGGACGTAATTTTTAATTAAATTAAGTGATATACACACAAAACATTAGTTTAACATAAATGTAAATTTTTAATAAATCTTTTAGATGTGATTATTTCAAATGTGTTTATTGACGGTTTTTTTAAAAATTTAATCCAGCAAATATTTAAAATATAAAAAACAATCTAAAATTAAAATGGGCGCACACTGATATATTTTTAGCAATGTAACATACTTCGTGTGTTGTATAATAATAAACATATTATATTACAGTAATTGAAGAAATCTTCCCTTAATTTTTTTCTCTGAGTTTACTGTATACATTCATAATAACTGTTTTATCGTATTTCGTATTTTTCGAATTGAGAAGTAAATTAATACGTAGTTTGAGAATTTAAGCAATAATTGCTAACAGAATTGTAATCATCCAAAATGAAAGAATAAGAAACAGGAAAGAATAATCAGTAGTTGTGAAAATTACTGGGATGAAATTGGCAAAAAAATATTCCCAAGAAAAGCAAATAGCCGAAAAAAGAAAATAAATATTTTCACTCAATAATACATTTCTCCAGCTCAAATGAGGCGCCAATATTAAAAAAGTACACTGATAAATAAGAACCAGCTGTCTGCTATCATCTGCGTTATTATTTGGGTCAAATAAAAAGCTGGAAATATATTTGACCTTTCAAAAATATTAATGAATGTGGTATCAAAATGGGATAAATTTATCTCTTGTTTTCAAGTATATTTTATATTTAAGGACTATTTGATAAGTAGAAAGGAATGAAAAATTAGATGTTGGACTTTATAAAAATAGATTAAAAATAGATAGAAATGATTAAGGATGATTAAGTTTTACTGCAAAATTGTCTTGAAATGTTTCTTAAGAAATGGTTGGAATAAAAAAAATTTCCCATTAACTTCCGCATGTTTCTTTTTTATTATATGAATTTCAAGTATTTTCATTATTTTTACACTTTAATTATATATAGTCACAACTACTCTCGTTATAAATGGTACAGCTTTCTTGTTTTTATTTTTAAGAAGCTAAAAATAATCGCTGTTATAACTTTTTTTGTTGTTGAGAAGCATTACATTGCTATAAATAATGCTATCAGTTTAAGTTTGCACTAAAAAAAATTCTTTTTCTTAACTTTAGTTTCCAAAGTTTAGTAAACATAAACCATGTGATAAAAGAAAAAATAATTAATGTTAGTGTGATATAGTTAGTGTTATACAGTTCACATTTGTCATCTGAAGAATCGTTTATTATTTCCCCCCCCCCTTGTACCCTAAATAATGGATAAGTTTCCAGCAATAGTGAGCATGAAAGTGTAATTAAAGAAAATTTTCTCTCAATTAAAATGACAAAAAAATATCGTAAATGCAAAGTTAATCATTTAGAGTATTTTAACTTCCCAAATTGGTGGTAAATTGAAATACAATTCAGTAATCAAATAAAATGTAACTAAACGACACTTTTTTGTCAAAATCTTTGGAAAAATAAAGCAACAAACGCACGCGATTGTAGTTTTTTTTTAAGTTTCTATCAATACAATACAATGAATAATTAGTGTTTAATAGAATTAAAGGTGTAGCAAGCCCCATATCAATTGCAAAAAGATATCTTAACGGTTTTTGTGGATTTATTAAACATTATGGTTAAGGATTCTGCTGGAAAACTGCTTTCTAAAATATTTTTGTCTATACTTTTAAACGCAGAATAAAGCAAATTGAGAAAATTTTGACGCTAAATAGACTAAATAAAAATAAAATGCAGTTGATATCTAAATTTCAGGAATAAACGATGATTTTTTTATTTGCATAGCTATGGAATTGCAGAAATTATTTTTTTTCAAAAATTTCAAAGTTAATCAGATATCTCTATATTTGTCTGATATCTTTGCTATATTTACATATATTTAATATAGATATATTAAATTACATATATTATAAATTTAATTAATTTTATTTAACAGAGATTACGCAAAACTGGGTGTAAAACAAATCTATCGTATGAAATACATTTAGAAACAATATTATTCTTATCTTAAATATTTAGGGGAAGATATTTAAAAAAATGAATTAAACAGCAAATTTAAAAAAGACAAATTTTTTCTCTCTTAAATATGGCAAGTTTAGTTTTATATTGTCTTCCTTATGCAAAGAAGGAAATTCGGTCACCATCTACCAAGGAGTAAGAGAATTTTCGTCAAGATACCTCCCACCCCCAATCTTTTGTTCCATATTTTCTAGTGCATATTTTGCACATTTTCAAAATAGACACAGAATTAGCAGTAAAACTTCACAAAAGTGCTAAAAACAATATAATATATATATATATATATATATATATATATATATATATATATATATATATATATATATATATATATATATATATATATATATATATATATATATATATTTATAAAATCAATCTTTCCATATCACTTTTAAGCGGTGTAGAAATAATTTGGTCATATAGTATGCAAATTATTAGCTCTAACGTTTGCATGTATTGTAAACAAATTATATGCTCGATGCTAATCATTTGTCTGTCTATTCTTTATTCATGCGGAACGAAAATATACCGTTTGCAGATATTCCTTTCCAGTAGTTACATTTTTGTTGTTTAATGATATACTAATTCATAGATAACAAAATCAATGAAGATAGCAAAGATTACATGATTTTATTTTAACTGTAGCATACAATTAGTTTTGCTTCAGGCAGGTGTTTTGTGAGAATCTTAAAAAAGAATCTATAGATTCTCATTATGGTAAATTTTTGAAATTTAAAGGTGTTATGAACATTGTCCTTAACATCTTTCTTAAATTATCAGTAAAATAGTATTTTATATTTATTTCGATTAAAAATTGAGCTAAAATAACTGAATACATTTGCATAGTCTATAATAAAGGATCTTCATTAGAAATTACAATATTTATACTTGTATATTTCCGTTTTAATCAGTCATAGTTATATATCCTACGTTTTTCTTACATATTCAAAACTGGAGAATACTGTTTTTTAACTAGCCTCCATGTCCACAAACTTATGTAATTTGCATTTTGAAATATTTTAGAAAAATAATTTTCGATAATATAAGTTTAACTTATGAACTTATTGTCATGAAAATATATAACCTTAATTAAAAATAAACTAAGAAAATATGATTGAAAATAAATTAAGAAAAATGTTTAAATGTTACACGTTTCTACATTGAAGATAATGTATTTATTTCTATTGTTTATAGATGAAGAAATATAAAGTTTCTAGAAAAATGAATAATGAAGTAGTGATGTATATAAATATGAAGTTTCAATACATTAAGTCAGTTATTTCATTTGTAATCAAAGCTACCATATTTCAGAGAGACAAAATTATCAATTCAACTTGTATTGTCTTGTTTCCACACATACCTTAAATAATATCAATATATCTTATACAGTATATATAGTGTAAATTGTACTATACCTTTAAAAAATTTATTATAAGTATGTATGATCTTTCAATAGCTATTTATTTGTAATTAAAACTATCTTCATTATGATAACAAAAATTGATACTTCAAATGAAAAATAAAAAAATTGATACAAGATACTGAAATTTGACACTTATTTAAACTAAAACAAAATGTCATGATTTATGTGGAATAAAATATCTACACACAAAAACTTTTAACAAATAAAAATACAATAATTTTTGTATGCTTTTTAAAAAATACTCTAATAATTTCATGAATGCTGAAATAATTGTATGAATAATAAAGAAAATGGCGTTGGTTTTCTTTTGGTAACACCCGTAAGCTATGATGGCAGATTTGCTGCCAAATCTTAAGCTTCTTCATTATGTGATATTAAATGGTTTAATAAAAGGGGTTATATAATTTATCAAACTTTCAAAAGAGTACATTCTTTTATGCTTCCACTTATTTTTTAACTGCTCATTAAGAAAATTTTCTAAGCTTTCTTAAAAAAATGACTTTTTTTGTACCATAGTTGCATTGGGTTCTTCATTTTTCAAAGGGGAAGAATATTACGTACATTCTTCTGTTTTGTTTTTCATTATTTCAGAAACACAAGGGAAAAAGCGTTTTTCTTAGTGATCAATAATAACAGACTGTGAGGTGTATTATGATAATATAGGTACTTATAAACTTTCGTAAATTTATTTCAAGATAAAGAGTTAAAATTAACGTATAATTTAATTCATAAATCCCGTTCCCGTAGTAAAATGAAGGGTGAATAACTATGTGACTTCAATATACAAACTACACAGCTCTTGATGTAATTTTTATAAACAGTCGTTCTTTTTAACAATTTGCATTATTTTTCTAGTAAAATATATCTTTCAAAACCCGTCAATTTCTGTAAATGTAAAATGATATGCTCCTTGACGGTATATTTTTTGTTATATTGTTTTATTTTTGCTATTGAGCTAATTTACATATTTCACAGAGATGATTTGATTTCTTAAGTACGCTGCAATGCAAGGAAAATGCAGCAACTTGAACTTGTAACTGAAAGATAATTATTAAAAACGTTGGTAATCATATCACATAAAAGTTATAAGAAATGGCAGATTTGTAAGAAACCAAATGTTTCACATTAAGTGAAGAATGGTAACCATGGCTTAAGGAATGAATGTAAAATTAGAATGTGCATAAGATTTTAAAAAATTGAATGACAGGATGAAAAATTTATTCTCACTTATTCAAGATTTTATCGCAAAGAATATCTTTAATGAAAAAGACATCACTCTTTTTTGAATAACGTCGCTTTCTTTTAAACCTATATTTAAAAAAGTGCAAAGAAAGAAATTATTGACTTTTTTAGTTAGAGCTTACTGTGATGGAACTGAATATATGGCTTATCTGGGAAAAGTTTTTATCCGTTCCAGTTACACATTACTGGAACAGATAAAAAAATATTGTAATTTAATTTAAAAAACCCCGTTGTTTCACTTTCACTAAAATTTTGAAAAGGAAGTGTAAGAAACCATATAAATTCTAGATGACGCGACAATTTGTGGAAATATGCTGGGGAATTGAATCAATACGATTCCTAAAAGAAGAAAGCGTTATCCTAAATATCTAGGATAACTGATCAGCTCAACGTCCAATGATTCATGGTTTTAACTCAATAAAGATTATCTTCTTTCCCCAACAAATTGCACTTTAGATCTTCAACCAATATATCCAGTTATTATCAAAGCAAATTTCAAAACATTAAAAACACATTACCGACTGTTTGTTTCGGGTCATGCCTATTGAGACTTCAAAACCTTTCGATGCAAATGTTCTTTAAGCAATGGGAGATGGCTTCAGTATTCTTTTTCACAAAATCTTTGCCTCAACCATCCTCAACCACTTGCAACCAGAAGGATTTGTAAAATTTTCCAAAGTATCATTAGTAAAGGATATTAATGATCTTGGCTAACTCAAAAATACATTTCCAGCATCGATTTATTCTGAATCTTAAGTTTTAGAAGAGATGGATGTTGACGCTTTTATGTTATTCCGATATTTTTATTTTTGGCGACTTATCTGATGAAAATACAATTGACGAAATGGAAAACAGAGAGAGATAAAAAGACTATTTTTGTAGAAATCAAGAAGAAATGCAAAATATGCAGTAAGTGACAAAGATGACTTGGTGTGTGTTGGAAATTCAACGCTGTGTTATCAGTCAAAAGGGAATGAGTTCGAAAGTAAATTTGCGTATCCTTCAAAATCTGAAAATGATGTCGTGAAAAATCAGTCTTGCAAATGACACGAAAGAAATGAATAAATTTTTTTTTAGTGAAATTTAATATAAAAAGAAATATAACTAATCCTATTTAAAAAAAATATATTGGTTATTTTCACGTCCTCTCCCTCTTTTTCTCTCTGCACACACATATATAAATATACAATGCGTACTTTATTAACAAATTATTTTTGAATTTTCCTATTCACATTGTATAATGCCTTCACTATTTATAATATTTGGTGATATTTTAGATTTTTCTATTTTTTAAAGTTTCTAAATAAGAAGAGAATGTATCATTCTAAAGATTGGTTGATTTCTCACTATACCATCACTGAATGAACACAAGAATTAATTGGAACAAGATAGTGCCTAACGGCCAATGGTTGTCGTGAAAAATTTTAACGTCTACCAGGTATATGTCTTCCGGGGGACTTTTCATACATTGAGCGGTATTTACGTGTCGCAAGGGATGAAACCCCGAAAACTCCCAAGCACCCACCCCTGACAGGCGTCTATACAGAAGTCAGAAGTACAACATCCATCTCCCATTGTTTAAGAGTGACTGGGACTTATTCTCCGAAAAGCATTGTCCTCTACCACTAGGCCACGTTGAGCCTCAGAAACAGGATCTACTTATCGTTTTCTTGAAACACACTGCAAATGTTCAATTGTTTAAAAATGCAACACATTTTCATGGGATGCATAATTTCACTATACTTTTTTGACTGTTTAAATATGGATTAAGATAGGAGACTGCTACTTTTTTGTGAAGGAAACTTGACCGAATTAAACTACACCATATTAATCGAATGCTTCTCCTAACTCTTTCAAATCATAGCTAATTTCGCTTTATCAAATTTAATCCTAATTTAATTCCTAAGCGTTTCATTTGCTTAACAATGGCTCATTCAACCAGGATTTACAATTACGAATGGTTTCCGATTACATACAATGGAATAGATTAACATTAATTATCTAATATCCTGCAGCTGAGTAAATTCCGCTCACTATAAGTACATTTACACGCTAAATGTGGTGACTTTGTAATATCACGACTGTGTGATTTGCAGATATTTGGAGTTTGATTTAAATATATTCTTCTCAAAATTATATATTTTCTTATTCTAAGTTTTTAAAATAGTTTTTTTAATTATATATATATATATATATATATATATATATATATATATATATATATATATATATATATATATATATATATATATATATATATATATATATTATATTATATATATATATATATAATATATATATATATATATTATATATATATATATATATATATATATATATATATATATATATATATATATATATATATATATATATATATATATATATATATATATATATATATATATATATATATATATATATATATATATATATATATATATATATATATATATATATATATATATATATATATATATATATATATATATATATATATATATATATATATATATATATATATATATATAAAGAGCTTAAACCCCATAAATGCACATTATTTCTCTTAAAATAGAAAAGAGTGTAGATATGTGCTCATTTTTTGTTCTTAAAAGCTTATTTGAACGGAGCCTAAATTTTAAAATTCCATTTAAATTTTTAAAAACGTCGCAACTAAAAGTTAATTTCGAACTCATGAACTGTTGCGCTGAAAGACGGCGTTAATTGAGAAATGGCAGAAATAATTGGAGCTTTAAAAATTAATCTAAACTATTCTATCAAAAGACATTCTTTCAATCCAAATATAAGCTTCAATTACATAAATTTTAGGGAAATAATCCTAGATATAATTGAATAATCATTGAGTAACATAAGATCTATGCTGTACAAAAACACCTGGTAAAATACCCAATATGTAAATATAGAAAGTGTATAACACTGAAAAAAGAATGCATTTGATTACAATAGTAAAAATAATTATTTTTTTAATATTGCGTAACGGACAGTTTAATCGCTCTAAAATCTTTAATAAGTCACTTGAACATTTGAATCATTCTTGCTTTTCAGGATTTTACTTTTATTGATTCTGGGAGACATTCATAAGTGGGAAGGAAGAAAATACGGGAAATCCTAGGCTCTTTCATTACGATGACACCAATTTGGCCTATCCATTTCTTTTTCCTTTCAGGGCATTCCAGAAAAATCTCGAAGTATGCAATAGAAAAGATTCCCAAAAGTTGACACTATATCACCAATTTTGTTTCCAAATATCGTCAAATGGGAGAATCTTAAGAAATCTGGCAACATTTTTGCCTTCTTCTATTCATCATAAACTAAACACCACTAAGCTCATTTCATTTCATCGAGGCGAGTATTGCAAGAAAGCAAGCCTTACACGAGAACTTTACCGAACATCAACAATATTTAATTTTTGCTTAATGAATATTAAAAACAAAGACTGAAATATTAAACTTGAGAGTAAAACTAAATTCTAAATCTTTGTATACTATTTTGTTTTAGAAAACATGTGAAAAATATTACGGGCTGTTTTACTCTGGAAGTTCAGATACATATGAAAATTACTAGTCGTATCAAATTGTAAGACTCAAAAGTATTTCAATGGTTAAATATGGAGAAAAATTACAGAAAATCCTTAATTGAAATGCAAGTTGGGTACAACGATTTTTGTGAAGAACTATATCAAGAATAGTGTTTGTGAGAACAAACTGGTATTATACAGTACCTATCAAATACAATATTTTTATTATTTTGAACTTCTCTAGTCTGAACATATTTGAATCTAAAAGAAATCTGTAAACTTTTAATTTCAATAAACATAAAAAAATATTTAATTATTTTTTGTTTTAAATCAAACTTAAACTTAAAAGAACATTTATAATAGCAGAAATTTTAACTGTCTTCCCGACCTAAGAAAGCTGAGTTTTAAAATATTCAAATTGATTCCCCCTAAAATTTTCCTGTCAAGACAGGTTCACATATGATACATATTCAAAAAATGTTTTTTAAACTTATTCAAATAATTCGCGCTAGGAAAATTTTGGGGCAAGAATTGTGATATCACCTACATATGTGTTTTGTGTAATTTGGCTAAAGATCATCATTGTATTTTCCGTTAAGTTTTAAAACTAATTTTTATAGTGTGAATTTTTTTAGATCAAATTTATGTATACATAATCAAAAAATACTTTATTTCACTTCTTGTTGAAGTATATTTATGAAAGTTATGTATGTTACTTTGATTATTATCTTTTGTGTTAGTTGCAGACGATTTTATGCTTTATTTAGCCCTCAACAGTCATCTTTTGCGCACGAGGGTTAATTAGATCGGGAGACTTAAAGTGGATTCCGAACTATAAGCATCCATACCCGAGGTGGGAAGACGACTTTATGGAATTCGCCATCCATAAAATCGTTTGGATACTGCATAAAGATTGCATACACACACACAAAACTAAAATTACATCTGTGTTACATAATAAATGAAATAGGAAAATTTTATTTTCAAAATTACAAATATTTTGGAGTCAAAATTGTGTATGAGTTAGAAAAAATGGCATAGAATCTTGATATGAACAACCGACAACCTTGATCAAATGATGAAATCGATTAAAAAAGTGATTACAATAAAATTATGAAATTTAATTTCTTAACATGTTATAAGTAAAATTATAAAAAATTAAATATCTATACTACGGATAAAGTCACAGTGGAATTCGAAGAATATAAATTTAATTGCAGTTTTACAAAATCTTTCTAATATTCAGCGTTTCAATACACAATTTTACTTAATTTTATCGAAAAATTAGATTTATCATCATATAATATAATCTTCATATAATAATAAAAGTAGTTTTTTTATTAAATTAAACATGTCTCTTTCATGGAAAATTTAAACCTCTTTTCAGAGAATATCTCAGTATATGTCAAATCGCACGAAATAAGAATTTTATAATTTCACCTTGGCGCACAAATATTTAGGTGAATAAACTGTTATTTGGTAAGATTATATATTTTCCCAGGTTTGTTTGTCACTACTCTACACTTACTTATTTCACATGAGGGCTAATTCAATTGGAACCTACTTTGTTTATCGCTTTTCTCTATTTTCTTCTCATGAGGGCTAATTTGGCTAAGATGTAGTTTGTTTGTCTCTCTACGCTCATATTTTATTTATGAGGGCTTATTCAAGCAGGATCTACACTTTTAAAGTAAATTCCAGTTCTACACAAAAACTATGTTCAAAGTGAGATTCAAAATCTTGAGCTACTAAATTCCAGGTCACTAACCATTTACTTACCAGTACGGCTATATGTAATGAGGGTTTATTTTTAAGTTCACACATTCCATCAAAATGATTGTTATCCTTATATATAACTATATATGAAAAGAATTTTAGTGAATATTTCTAATTTATATAATAGACTTTTCTACTATGAAAAATTTTGAAAATTCGATAGTGGTGAGCAAAACATTAAAATTTTGGTCATTTCCTTGTAGAACTAAAAAAGAGGATGTCGCGTAACTTTTTCAGATATTTATCGGAGTGGGTGTTTGGTAGTTTTCTGTAGTTTCTTCCTTTCAGCATGTGAATAAGGTCAGTCTGTGGAAAGAGATTCCAAAAACTATTATAAAAAGAATGTAACTGGATCATCAAATTACTTGCGCAGTTCGTTGATTTTAGGGTGTTTTTTAAGTGGTATCAATGTTTTTTTTTATCGAATTCAAAATTTCCTTGAAAAAAATACCTTGAAATATATTCTAGAAATAAATGTATAAATTTTTAATTTCAGAAATGATTTCAGTGTGAAAAATATTATTTATTGGGTGTCACCATGGTCTAGTAGACTGTGTTCGTCGTGACAAAACATTTTTCCGTTCAGTCTCAGCTACTATTCAACAGATGAATGACGGAAATCTTCAGTCCACTTTGTGTATCACATTACAGCACAAGTTCCGTTCTAGATTTGATTCAAAAGTTACTTAAGAAAGTTTTGAAGTGAATATACAGTCTAAGTTTTTATGTATCACATTACTTTGTGTACTTTGTGTATAATATTGATCACTTTGTGTATCACATTACAGCACAAGTTCCGTTCTAGATTTGATTAAAAAGTTACTTAAGAAATTTTTGAAGTGAATATACAGTCTAAGTTTTTATGAACGTGCTAACGCTCAAGAACTATTAATTTTCTTCTTTATCTCTTAATTATCCAATCTAAAAGAATTGTAACATAATAATATTAACTGATCGAAATAAATTTTCTGTTCAAACCATAACCTACCCCTTTAAAATTTTCTAGAAATTTGACTATTTCGAATAAAATTTGATCGGAGAGAAGTGTTTCTTTAATAATCCAAAAAATAAATTTTATCATACGTCATAACAGACATCTAACTTAGTTGGCCCCAAAAAGAGAACTAACGCGGGGAAAATATTTTAATTCTAAAATATTTACCAGTTCTTCAGTTGCGTGGAGATTTCAATGTGTTCGGAAATATGTCTGGTTTCGAATATATATAAATTAGAATAAAGAAGCTTCTGGTTCAAAAACAAGATGAATTACATAATATGTAGCAGTACATACCTGTCAAAAGTCTGTTTTGGTTAGCTCAGAAAACAGCAAAGCAGTGCACATTTTATCATTCACGGCTATTCATTAATTAAGACTTAAAACTTAATAAAATAATTGCAAAATACACTGAGTTTAGTGTAATGCGCTATTCGATTGAGTGTGAATTTCATTTATAGAAATAAAGTATATTATATTAAAAGATACGTAAATTGTCGAATCGATATCAAAAATATGCAGCTTTTCATTCTTTAAAAATTAAAAAGCGTCACTTCATTTCAACGTTCATATTTTAATTGTACAGTAGTCAAACAGTATTCGTTTCTCTCATTTAAATATTCGAATGCAAAGATTCGCTTTTCATTTAACACAAAAAATAACCAAAAATTATTCTCCTAATATTTTGTATTAAATAATATTTATGAGAGCTAACAGCTGCATGGTTAATCATCTGGCTTTCAATCAGTGGTTTTGAATGTCACTTCGGGTTTGGTTTGGCTCTTGTGAAACTATATTGTTTAAATTGAATATTGCCAATATATATATATTTAATTTAAACTATAGTTTCACGGGGGATCAATTGATTGAATTAGCTTTCGCGAGTACAAAATACCCATATAGTGAATAACTAAATGAGCCTACTTCCCATTAGTACAAAAAAAAAACTTTTGAACCATGAGTTATTTTGTTAATTACTGTTTTTTAATGTTAAATATTCGTACTGATTTTTAATGTTAAATATGCGTGTTTTGTACGTCTTATATGTATAAATAACCTACGATTCTTTTCAGATTGCATATGAATCTTACCACTAATGGAAGCAATGAAGAAGCAGTCGATGTGTTTCTAGATCCTGTTCCAGAAAGAGAAGCTGTTTCCTGCAACCTCGCAATCTTACCTCTTGAAGCGGTGTCACATCGGAAAGTTGGACCGTCAGATAACATCACCTTAAAGGAGGAGCTCTTGTTATCTGGCGTTTACGTATATAATGGTATTTATTTTATTTGAGCTTTGGTTATGCAATTTTTACTTTCTCTTATTAGGCAGAGTTCATTATTATAAGAATATTCATTTAAGATGGAGTACACACAAAATAAGTATATTTCACAACTAAAATTTATACGTTTATTAAGAATAAGGTTATCTTAAGGTAATAATATGGTTACATAAATTTTACACTGATAAAAACTTATCTTAGAAGTAAGGTTGTTGATGAATTTGATCAGAATATGCTTTTTAAAACAGAGCAACAAAGAAAAGGTAAATAAGTAATATTATTTATAAGAAAATAAGAGATAAAATAGAATATATGAAATCACATGAGAGAATATTTGTTTCACTTGGACAAGTAAAAATCATGAACATTAAAATTTGAATTTGATAAAAGGAGAATAAAGATTTGTGTTAATATATATACGTCTTGATATGAGCTATGCACATTGCTCAATAAATGCAGGGAATGTAGAGTACTTTCACGTTGTAACAGCTCTTTTAATTGACAAAACATCAATCTAAAATTCCATCCAAATAATCGATTGTTAGTTTAAGCATACGACTATCGAAGATTATTGGGTCTACGTTTTCTTTAATGCAACTTCCGCAATTGTACTAACAACGAAAGCAGATGTTTTTTGCTCCAGTATGTTTCAAATGACAGTGATTGTCGATTGTTGAAAGATTTTATTTAAAAACTACTGTACGCAAAAAGAGATTAAATGCTTTTGCTATTGTTTATCACTGTTAAGCTCTGCAGCCAAAGTTAGTTTAATAATTTAGTTAGTTAATTAATTAATTAGTTAATTAATCTAAAAATTCTATTACTACAGTTAAAAAAAAGAATTCTGAGGAAAAATACGTCAAAATCTTTTATGGAAAATTACATTACTCAACGCATATTCTTGCTCTACAATTAATTCAATAGAACTATATCTTAGGTTAAAACTGCTTTAGTAATTAAGGGTTCTGTTAACAGCAAAAAAGTTGTGGCCGTTATCTAATTAGTTTCAATTAGTGACTTAAGTGCTTCAATCTTAAATAGCTCTCTTCTCTGAAACACGAGCGCATCGGTAACCTAAGGTAGTTTACTATTTGTGCTAATTTAAGGCAAATGAGAAAGGCTTTTTCAGGAATAGGAATTTTTAATCCATAATTTGGTTTTTTACAGTGAGATCTCGACTTCCTTTGACTGGTTGTCAAATTTCTTGGACATTAAATGTAACAGTGCGGAAGCAAGAATGCTCCCGACTTCCTGAAGATGAAATATGTTCCGGGAAAGGAACATGTTTTACCGATCCTTCCATGGTAAGAATTATCTGATTATTCACTCTGAAGCATTAAAATTTTTTTTCGTTTCAGAATTGAAGGTTACATTTCTTCAGAACTATGCACGATACTTTTGAAATATAATTGAATCCCCTATCTTCTCGTACACTCATATAATCTCTTCTCACAAATTAATAATGATTTAATTTATAAAAATTACATATAATAAAAAACTAATTTATTATAATAAATACAAGATATTATTTTTATATGAAATTCTGTTATTCTTAGTAATGTTTAAAATATTATTTCTTTGCGAAAAACATCAAGTATAAAGAAAAATAAATATATTTCATAAGGATCATTTTGATTTAATGGTGGGATCTCATTTTTTTGAGAGAAAAATCCCAAGTTCGATCGAAGTCATTGTTAAATCAAAGGTTTACTAGTGTTGCACTGCTTCTTTATGCATGCATGTCTGTCAAAATAGAAGCTTGCAACTCACTATTTCTAAAATGTCCTCCTGAAAGACAATAAATATATTGATAATTTCCAACTTCTTTATAGATTTCGTCATTATGCTGTAAACTATGCTATGTCAAAACACCCAACAAGACAGAAGTCTTGTCAGGCAACAAAATCCACCGACCCCCATTTATTCAACAGGAGCTGATTTCAAATCGGGAATCTTCCAAATAACTGATATAAAAATACATATAAATCGGAAAACCACAAGAATGCTAATATAGTTTGTATCTTCACATTTTCCGATGTCTTCCCTGGTAGTAGAATAATATATATATATATATATATATATATATATATATATATATATATATATATATATATATATATATATATATATCCTTTATATATATATATATATAAAAGCATGAATTTTATACCATTCTCTCTCCCTTCACAAGCACGATACCATCCACTATTTTAAGGTTTTGATATATATTTAATAAATTACAAATGAAATCCTTGAAATAGTGAGTTTTTTTTATTGATTATAGTGAAAGAAAATAAATTTCGTTTTCATTGAAAATTTCCTTTAACGAAATAAAGTTTTCAATGAAAAAATACACTATTAGTTTTAGAATCAAATATCTTTTTCCATTAAGCAAGTTAAGCTACTACGTGTGCAACAATTAACGTTCTCCGCAGTACTCCGATTTTGCTGACCTAAACATCATTAAGGTGGGAGTAAAGAAGAAAAAGGAGTGCAGTTCATTTGTTAGAGGATTTTTAGAGAAAATAAAGGATGAATAGGGCCGAAAACCCTATTTGGATACTTTTACGTGATCAACTAAATATCTGTTGAAAAATTATTATATTCTCTGTATTTTTTATTATCATAATTAAAAATTTACAAAATCAAATTATATACATTTCCCAATATTTCTTGGCTGAGTTAAACATCATTAAAATGAGTTGTATACAAGAGAAATTAGTCATCCTGCTGTAATTGAATTCACGCAGAAATAATAATAAATAGGACAGCGTAAAAATATGCTTTCTATGATGGCATTAACTTATTGTATGTTAAACAGTATGCATTTAGTGAATTTTTCCACTTTTTTTGTGATAGTAACTATTAAAATTAACGTTTCAATAATCATTAAAAGTAACATTTCAATAATTATTAATAAAATATTACTTACAATGTAAATGTATAATTATTGAAATGTATATCATTCTATTCTTAAAATGCTGACCTGGCTTAACCATTTTAAGAATAGAATGCTATACAATTCCGATATATGTTTCTGCTGACTTAAGCATCATTAGAATGAACTTAAATGAAAAGGTGTGTAGCCCGTTTTTATTAAATATTCGCTGAAAAATCATAGAAGAATAGTTCTTTCAAGTAAGAAACATTCTCATTGTCTATTAATTAATATAAATCACGTGTAAAGTTCCATTTTCTTGTAACAATAATTAATAAAATGTTACAAATAAAAATGACATACATTGTTCGATACTTTTGCTGACTAAGTACTATTAGAATGAGCGTAAAAGTGAAGAAAACGCTACTTGCTTTAAGTAGATTCCGATCGTAAAGAACAAGAAAAAAAACTCGGATTCACTGGTACTTCGAAAATTTTTTGTGCATTAATTTCTATGAGTTAGACATTAAATTGTATGAATTGTATTTTAAATTGTGTGAATGAATGGCGAGCCGAGTATTAACTTTTTTTTGGATGATAATTATTATTAAAACAGAATCACACATTTTACATTAGTTTTTACTGCCATAAGCAGTATTATTCGAATAAGCACACAAGTGAAAAAAAAACAGTGCAGCTAATTACTGTTGGATTCACAGCAAATCCTACTTGAAAGAAAAAGTTTGGGATTAATGTCCTTACGAAAATAATTGTACGTTAAGTAGTGTGATTCATGAATAATATTTCATCTTATTTTGTGATGATAATTACTGAAATAGTGCAAAATACAGTAATACATATTTGTAAATACAGTAATACAGAACAGTAATACATATTTGCCAACATTTTTGTCGAACCTGGTCATTCTAGCCATAAAGACGATATTCCGTTTTGATTCAAATATATTTAATATTGTTTTCCTAAAGTTAAAAATTTTTTTCAATTATACTATTTGTATATCTGTACATATTCCAACATTAATTCGTATATTTTAATAAGTATAATAGGTTATATTACAGAAAATGTATTCGTGTAAGGAATATATTCTGAAACTTTGTTTGGTAAATGTGTAAAATCACGTCGACCAGGAAAAAAGTGGCGTCAAAATACATGATTTTTTTACCAACAATAGAGAGCTATATATCAAATAATTGGTTGTTATTTATAAAAAACATCTGTTTCTTTAAACAAGGATTCAGTTCTATAATAGTCATTTCTCAGTCTTTATACCCTACATTCATAAGCATTCCGGATCTACCTGCTACAGAACGGGAAATGATTGGTTTAAACTTAATTATTTTATGAGTATTTTCTTTTAATAGCTCTCTTCTGTTGTTAAAACAATGAATTTAAAGTATCTTTATTTTTAATTATTTTTGAAGATAAACTGTGCCACAAATTTTTTTAATCCTATTTTCCTTTTTTTAAAAGCAGTGAAATGTTTGTTTTAATTTTTATTAAATATCAACTATAAAAATCATTTGAAGGAACAATATGAAACGATTTGCTGTTAATTTGGCGAAATCTGTCCTAACTTTCCTGATCGAAGCAAAGCATTTTACTCTTGTACTAATTACTCATTTGATTCTGATTTTACTTATGTATCTTTGTGCTTTAATTTTAAAACATTAAGTGTAAGCCAATTTCTTTTTATTATTTTTACATGCAAGATTGAAACGATTAGAAAGGTGTAAAATATTATGATCGTTTAAAATTTGAATCCCACTCAAAAATATTTAGGATTTATTTGAAGAATGTAAGTGATTTTCATAGGTATTATTGTTCCAAGTTGTATATTAATCACAATTTAACAACGGAGATGAACGTTAAAAGCAACAGTGGTGTCCATTGAGTGGGCTACTTAGGAGTTTTCTGGGATTTTTGTTCCTTGCATACATAAATATGCCCATTGATATATAAAATTTTTTTATAATATCCCAATATAGATGTTAAAAAGCTATATGATAGCTGTAAGGTTATTCATTATGTTGTGATGACAGCGGGGGGAAACAGACTTAATTCAGAGTTAGTAGTGGTTATTTAAAAATCGAAGCTCAAATTCTACATTAATAGTTACTTTGAATGGATATTAATTAAACTTTTACTTATTGTATGTGACGAATATTAATGTTAATGAATTTTGAAACTATCTTAACCTTACAACTTTATTTATAAGATGAAATTGAAATTTGCTATTTTAATTCTATTGTTGTTTCATATTTTAAATATAATATTGTGCGTATAAGATTACAGATTTTCCGCAAGGAATTTATAATGAATTCAGAAAATCTACGATCTGAGAGATGTCAGAAGCATTGCACTATTTAACCTTATATAAAAGGCGTTATCTTTATTTTTGTTTCTAATATTAAAAAACAAAGTGATTTACCTTTAATGCTTACAAAATTTATTTGCATTATTTGAAAAAGCTTAATTTGTTATGAATTTTTATATTAAAAAAAACTTTCTTTATTTTCATTATTCAAGAAAATTACTAAATTAGTGTTTTCATTCATAATTAATCAAATATACAAACAGCACAGTCTTTTTCTTAAAACTAAAAAATCATTTAAGAATATTTATCTGAAGTTTCAACTTTGCGTTCAATTAATATTTGCAAGCTATCTTTATTTTTTTATCAGATTTTTAACAAAGAATACATTTTTAACGCATTTAATTACGTGTTCATAAGATGATCACAAAAATAAATATAAGAATTATATTTTAAGAACAAAATGTTCCTGATTGAAAAAAAAAAACAGAAATACAATTAGTGTGATTTTTTTAAACCTACTAAACTTAATATTTCTAAATATAAGCTTTAACAAAAATAGTAATCTCTAACCAGTAAATTTCTCCTGCCAATCCTGTTCAAGGGATTTCGGGAAACACTTTTTGTAAGAATTTTATAATTGTAACATACAAAATGAGCAAAATTATATTAATAAAAAAAACATAATTATGTATTTATAAGATGTTCATAAAGTAAGAATAAATTAATGAGCAAAATATTGAAGAGCAGAAACATAATTAGAGATTGACTTACGATGGATTTTTTTGTACATATTTTGTTCTAACAAGAATAGTAATTTCTCTTGCAGACTACTTTCACCTGTCATTGCTGTCCAGGATTTGTGGGACGCTTTTGCGAAGAGCGTGATGGCTGTCATGCTAATCCCTGTCAACATGGAGGATTTTGTGTTGACATTACAGAAGGACTTACTGGATCTACATACCAGTGTCTCTGTCCCCATGGTAAGACAGTTTTCACAAGTGAAGAACTTAGATTGAAACAGAAGTTCCTTCTCGAATAATAGTTACTACAAATATCAAAATTTTAAACTCGACTTCTTTGTATTTAGAAAAAAAAAAACACAATTATTTTAATCAAGTTTCCGTTTTTTACATTTAGCACTCATACCTTGTTCTGCTACCTAAAAAGCTTATTTGTTTGGATTGGTAATGAATAATACACAAAGGAAAAAGGAAAACCAAACAATAACAACTGAAATTAATAAACAAATATTACATTGCAGATCAACATGTAATAGTCCAATTTAGAGATATTTTTTTCAGCAATTATGTCAGACTCTTAAGCGTTTCTATTTATGCTGATAATAGCTGTAGTACTGTTGCCAGTTAACGACTTTATTTAATTGTATGGAGTTGACCGGTACACAGTTTTTGGTGCATATAGTAGTAGTGAAAGAAAAATGCATTTACCAATTTTAGATGTTTTAAGTCACAAAATAAAACTAGTTAAAATGTAAAAAAAATTTAAATACGTCTTCTACTTTTTGTTATTTATAACAACTTGTATACTTCTCTATATGATCTATATAATGTTTGTCAATTTTAAGGCATAATGTTCGTTTAATTAAATCATAATTTTCGTCAATTTAAGGCTGTCATATTCATGCAATTTGAGATATTTTCTTCACATATGTAAACCTAAAAACTTTAGCAATGGAATTGTGTTGTGTGCAACGGAATCATTAAAATACTTAAATGAATAATGAGATTTGACATCCAAGTAAGTATGTGTGTAAATCTTTCTCGATTTAATTCGGACAGCTACAAAAACTTGAATTGGCTAAGGAGGGCTCTGCTGAAACAACTGAAAATGGTGGACTACTTACGTTTAGTGAAATTTTCTCAAAGGTCAAAGCCGAAAACAGCAAGACTTGGAGGATCCCACCTACTCATGACTGGTACGAACAAAACCATCCTGGGGCTGCCCTGGAGCTGAAGGGCAATAGAAAATTGCAAACCACCATTACCAGGCTCATTACTGGACATACTCGCACCCTTACATTCGTTCAGGGTCAGAAGGTGTTCTCTGTGTGCCTCAGGTGTAATTTCCACCAAGCTTCTCCGGACCATCTGCTCTCCTGTCTGGGTTTGGAGAAGAGAGATCTTTTTGAAAACCCTGCGCTGGTTTGGGACTTTCTCTGGGCGAACGATTTACTGGACTTGGTCTAGATTGTACTAGATCAAGTGGAATAAGGAACAACAACAACAACAAAAACTTGACACTGCATTGTAGTCAGCCTAAGAATCGTATGTTTCTGCAAATCTTTCTAATCTCCATTACATAGTATCTCTTTTTATGAGGACTTTTCATAGATCGTATTTTCGTATCGCAAGAGAAGAAACGATGCAGTTTCCATCATAAACGATGGCGAATTTATCTTGTTGACATAATTCCCATATTAGATATGTCTAGGTGTAGGCTAAGTTAGATTTAGGTATAATATCTAGATCATCTCTGATGATCAGGTTTACGAACAAAGCCCCCGACAAATGTATTCGATAATGAACTTTTAATTTAGGGTGTAAGGTTATTCTCCAACACGTTGGATTCAATGTTTCATCAAGATTCCAACTGAATGGTAAACACTCTTATCTTCATTTCAACGCTATATGGCTTCGATTCCAGCATCGTACATGGATGTTGTGTTTGTATTATTCATAATCTACTTTAAATTATAAGTTCTGATCAAACTAGAGTATTTGCTGATAGGTCAAACAAACCAAACATTTTAAGATTTCTTTAGACACAACAGTACATGTTGATTTACGAATAATAGCAAAAGAGACAATACGGCAACGAACAAACCTAACCATTTAGTGTTTCTGTAGCACAATATCATATTCTAGTTTAAATATATGGCTAAGAAGTTTGAGCTATGTCATGGCTATCATCATGTACAAATAGATTTATTATATAATTATGTGCTAGTGCTAATAGATTATACATTACGAATAGATTTATGGGATCAAAATATAAACCTCTTATAAAAGAGTAATCATAAAATCATTGGACGAAAAGAACAAATTACAAATTAAGGAAGCACATCTTTCTGACGGACGCATTGATTACTAAAGTGTTGATTGATGAGCTAAGAAAACTAACTACACACATAACAATAAATTATATACATATATTTTTTTCGAATTCGGTACGTGCAAGATAACATCATAAAATTAACGCGTAGAAAGAAAAAATATGTTTTCTTTACAAAGTAAGGAAATAATCAAATAAGGAAGAGAATCAAATTTGTAAACAATCTTTATTTTTGCTTAGTTTTCAGATATCTTCCTTTAAGGTTACTTACTGATATTTAGTATTTATCAGCAAAATGTAATCAGTCATATTCTATAGATTTTGTTCTCGAAAAATATTTCTCACGCACTTGTATGCATTATCTAACAAGATTACATTTTTCTAAAAATTGCTCTAATTTCGTCTGTTCATTTTTGTATAAACATAAAAACAAAATCTGTATACAGCCATATTCGTTTTTATATTACTCAAATAATATCTCTGTATCACAATGGAAACCAGTTAAAATTTTCGTATTAATTTAAAGATATTTTTCTAACTTAAAATGTATAAAAAATTACCATATTTCACGAAAAATCCAGCTTTTGGCTCTTAAAATATTTATACTGCTGTTGGTACTAGACACTATATGGATGAATTGCCTTTCCAACATTTAGTGTAGAATAGCAAAAAATCTTGAAACTGCAAGTTAATAATTTTAAATTTACAATTTTTTTACGCCAAAAAATTTTATAAAGTATATTTTAATTTATAAGCATAAAACTGAAAATTATTCATGAGTTATTAACACTTCACTTAGGTTGAATAACAAACTATTCCGTTTAGTTTTATGACTGAAATTAAATTTAATATATTATGTAATGATAAAGAAACATACTTTACACTGAGAAATTTACATATTGTGTAAACCATAGATGTAAATGTGTGAAAAATGAAAATTTTCAAAGTAATTTAATTACAACAAAAAACATGCTCTTAAATAATGATGAATTTCATCAAAGTTTGAAAGTAATGATGTTGCTCATAAAAAAATTAATTAATTAAAAAAATTTAAAAAGCAAGCCTATATGGACTTTAGCAATGCATTTAAGCTAAATATTTTTAAGGGAAAAAATATTCAAAGGGAGGAAAAAACATATTTTAGTTATATTTTTTAAAATTTATTTCAAACTTTTTTAAAAAAAATACAGTGATTTTAAGCACACATTACGTTTACTGAAAACTGAAATGAATGCTTCAATATTTATAAAGGTATCTTAAAACATACAGTGAATTGATCGATTGGGTTGTTCCCTCCATGAATACGGTCACTTTTTGCACTCTATAGCTAATTTGACTGGGATCTGCAGTTTTAAATGGATTCCGCACCACACTCTAATGTCCATGCTTTAGGTGATAATCGAATCTACAAACTGTTGAATTGAATGTCAAAAGTTCAACAGTTCGTGGGTTCGAACCACTGGCTTCGAGGTTTCTAGGTTTGAAATTCATTTTAAACTGTAGATTCCTCCATAATTAACTTTCGCGTGCAAAAAATGACCTGTAAGCATACAAGAGGTAAATTGACACTTTCCCACGAAAAGAAGGTAGATAGCAGGTATCTCTTATTTATAAATTTCCCGTGTATTTTCAAGAAATCTTATGTAATTCTAATAAAGAAGTTAAATTTACAACTATTTTAATATCTTATTTTTACAGGAGATCAAAAATATGATGGAATTTTGTAAGAGAAAATAATGAATATGTATATTACATCAATACATGACAGATAGGTTATTTAAGTTTAGTTACATATAACATTTAAATACATAATTCAAGCGTTAAAACTGATATTAAATTAAACATACGACATCAAAATTATTAATAAATAACTAATTGAGTTAAAAAGTTAATTTGTATTATTATTATTTCTCCGTCAATGCTATTGTTAGCAGTATCTGAATATTTAGAACATTTGAAAATCTTCTCTTTACAAATGCAATGAATCCTTCCTAAATATTCAATAAAATAATATAATCTGACATTTGAACGATTTCATTCAGGATTCCGAGGACAAGCATGTGAGGAAGAAGTGAATCTTTGTGATCGTAAACCTTGCTTAAACAACGGTACTTGCAGAGGGAATCAAACGACATACTGGTGTGAATGTCCTCCAGGTTATAGTGGAAGACACTGCGACGCTAACGTCAACGAATGCTTGTCAAGTCCATGTGTTCATGGAGTTTGTGAAGATGGTCTGAGTGGTTACAAGTGTTACTGCCTTCCTGGTAAGATTATTGCTTCTCCTCCAATATTTCTCGTTTACAAGGCACTCATCTCATTCCATTACAGGCTATGGAGGAGATCACTGCGAATTCGAGTACGATGAGTGCGATTCTAGTCCTTGCATCAATGGAGGAGCATGTGAAGACCTAGTAGCTGGCTACCGTTGCCACTGTGGTCCTGGATATCAAGGACGGCGTTGCCAAAAGAAAGTTGATCTCTGCCAACCAGATCCATGTCCACCTCCTGCTCGTTGTGTTGATAGAGGAAATAATTACAGCTGTATTTGCCATCCTGGATACAACGGTTTGTTCTCAATTTTTTATAGTGTTCTGCTTCTGATACTATTATACTTTTTTAATGCAATGATAATCTAAAAGAGAAAATTACAAACTAAATGCAATCTTTCAACAAGTTGCCTTCAAATGCATAAATAAATATTTTTCCCTACTCATCATAAATCTGAACATATGGAAGTATATATTTATTGAAATAATTGGTTCTTTTATATCATTAGCAGACCGTAGCTTCCAGTGGAAAATGTGTCCCAAACTTTCAGGGAAGTTTTCAATTTGGATAAATGATAATTTTGGATATTTTTACACATTTACTATTTATTACTTAGCTTTATTCAACAAGCTGTTTTTCATAATGAAATGAGGTCTTACAAATAGATCTGCTGAAAATAAATTAAATGAAATGGGGAACGCTTGAAAATTGGTTTTAGTTAAGAAATTGTTAAATATTAAAAAGTCATGAGATTCCTTTATTACGTTTTCCAATGTATGTCTGACCATTGGGGTAGTGAAAAGCATTAAACACATTAGTTGCAGTGGACAGAAGCAATATCTTTCAAAAATTGATAAAATAGCTTTAATAAAAATATTTTAAATTAATAAAATTATTTTTTTGTAATTTTTTTTTCCGGAAATATTTCTTGATGCAAAAAATACATTACAATAGTGTATAATCTATGTTCCGAATTTGATAACAATTTTTCTTATCCAATTTTGCTGTCAGATGCTGCAAAGTTAATAAAATTTAATCGAAGGAAATTGCAAAAAGTGGTAAGAAAATTGTTATTCGGTACATTGATTATATATATATACATATTGTTTCGTGCATTGTACATACAATTCTCTCATTGATTATTATCTTATACTTAAAGGTCCTGGTTGCACTCAACAGTATGATCCTTGCTTTCCGAATCCTTGCCAAAACGGAGGAAGTTGCTGGCCAAGTCTAGATTCATTCTTTTGCTCATGCCGTCAAGGATATACTGGAGACACTTGTGAAGGTATATGTAATATAAATGGATAAATATATTTTATAAATCGTATTCTAACAAAAATCTGTCACATAAAATAAAATAGCAATTTTGAACTTAAAGCTATATTTATATAAAATAGATAATGAAGGCAACAAAATTAAATGGGTTGTCTAATATTGCCTCTATTAATATAATTCGACTTTGTTATTGAAAGGATTGAGGAATTTGATTTATTCATGGTGAGACCCTCTTTTACAGTTGAAAAACTCTGTGAAGTCTGCGAAGAATTAATATTTGTTTTCAATTGTACTGTTTTCATCATGCTGTTTTTAAACTCTTATGCATATCAGATTTCATAACAATGTTTCTTAAAATGTAATCTTTTTTTTTAATTTTTATAAAATTATCATATTTTATCACTTTAAGATAAGTCGTATTGCACACTATACAACTCTGAAATCACTTTAAATTGTTAATTAAAATATCAAAGCTTCTTGATGTACTATACATTTCTATCTTGTAATCTTTGGTTTAATATTCAGCCAGATTTCTCCATCTTATCGATACATAGATTTTATAACATCAATCTTGGTAAATAATTTAATGTAATACATTTGAACTTAAACCTAAAAAAATTACTTATAAAATGAAGTTTGTTTGCAGATTTTTCTATCTTACTATATTTAATAAAATCAGTAAAACTTATTTCGAGATGGCTATTGGATACACACACTTTTTATCAGAAGATTATGAAAATGATAGTTTTAAAATATACATAAATAAACACCACTTAGTAAATTGTTTTCACTTTTCAATCTACAATTTCTACGCAATTTTAGGAAACTGATTGTGTGAAATTTGATTCATAAAATATATTTGTTGTACAAAATTTGTTATATGCATTATCATATTGTTTAACTAAACATTTGGAAATCAAATGTACATGCATATTTCTACAGTAAATATTAGTGATTGTGTGCTTGACAGATTGACCTTATACAAGGTAGATTTAACGTCTGTTTCAGAACTGCGTTATCCTGGAATGCCCATGGCCCACACTCTTGAGGACAGTTCAGTGTACCGAAGTGCTACCATTGGCCCTTCCAGTGCTCCTCTTGATCACTTGCACAACCTGTACATTGCAGCAGCCACCCTTGCTGGCGCGTGCTTAATCGTGCTTGGGGTCGTGACAGTTTGTCACTGCAGAGTTCACAAGACATACCGCAGATTCAGCAGGAAATCGTCTAATATGAGCAAAGAGCAGCTGTGAGTAAATGTTGATATATCATTTCCAAAATATCTCTAACTTTTCAAAATAAAACAGGTTATACTTATCATTATTTTTTCACTGTGAATAAAAAATGAAATCTATAATTAAATGTTTTTAATTTACATATATTAAAGACAAAAATTGTTTATTTTTGCTTTATTGAAATGATTGGTTTGGATTATTAATTAAGCATTTGAAAGTGCTGTTAAAGATCACTGTTATTTCCTTATTTCATCAATGATTTAATAAGGAAATCAACTTTAAACGACATTGTTTTAACTATTGTATGCTGCCTGAGTTACCAAATTGTTTTTGAAATATACATTTATTTTTCCATATTAATGGTTGAAGTTAAATAGATAATATTAGGAAAAGATTTTAGCCGAAAAGCGCGTGAAATTAGTATATTGGTGCCAGTCCGCAGTTTTAAAATAGTTTTTAGAGTCATCAGCAAACAGTTATTTATTTTAGTTTTTATGTCATTATGAAATCAATTGAAATAAAATTTTTATGAATAAATCTCTAAAATTAACTATTAAATATTATATAAATGTTTTTAAACTTAACAGCAATACTGTTTGATTTAAACTAGAAAATTAAAGATTGTTATTAATTGTTACATGAAAAATTGCAACTTTATTTTGATGAACTGCTAATGCATTTTATATTCTATTATTTAATATGATTTGATGACATAATTTTAAGAAATTATCTGCACAAACTAAATCAAGCCTCTTTGTCGTCATATTTTAATGGGATAGAAATGAAAACTGATAGAGAAACTGAATGATTATTAATTTGAAATTGAAAGAGTAGCAGATTTTTAAAAGCATAAGGTTACCTTATGGAGTATAAAGTACAGTAGAACTCCAGCTATTCAAATGAATTCCATTCGGATAATCAAAAATTCGGTTAATTGGTCTATTTCAATTAATTATTGTTGTTGAAAGCGGGAGAAAAAATTATATATTTTTGGAAAAAGGAATTTTACTTTTTAAAGGCAACACTTTTACATTTGCTATACATTTTTACAGTGTGTATATACTGTGCTGTAAATAAGTCATTGCTTGCTGAATATCTCGCTCAGAGTGAGCTGTTTCCTTGCCATCATCCGTTTTCGGGCAGCCAAGTCGCACATCCACTCAACAGAGAGACTTTGCATGTGATCATACTCGGGGTGACGCTCCATATACTTCAAAGCAGTCTCAAAGCAGGCAGATGCTTCACTAGCTGATGGTCCCGTGTCTGCTTCTTCGTGGACATTAAGGGCATCTTCTTCCTCGAGTCTTTTAAAAGTTTACCCACATTTGCTATTTGAAGTTCAGGGTCTGACTCATAATCAATTCTCCTGTGTTTTCAGCCCTAACTTTTGAACATACAGGAATTTTCAAAAGAGTGTTTTTGAATTCAAGTGACACATCTCTCTCTCTCTCTTATTCTTATCTTCTCTCTTCTTTTACCTTTCCTTTTCTTGAGCTTTCTCCCTTTCCCTCAGTTTTTTCTCTTTTTCTTCTTCAGTCCTATTTATTTTTCTGAAATTCTGGAAGAGATTCGAATAGACGGAGTTCGGATAATTGGAGCTCTACTGTAATTTAGTAAGATAGGTCACCTGTTTATTGAATAAAAATTCAGGTTTAGTGTGGTTTAACACGACGAACACTATTTGCACACGAGGTTTAGTTCGACTAGGGCATACAATTTAAAGATTCCGAACCACTACAAATACTCACAACTGAGATGAAATTCATTTGATCAGCTAATAGCTGCCAGCTCGGCACTCAAAATTTAGGAATAATAAAAGATACCACTTGTCGTGGCCGATGTAAATCACAAAGAATAGCCTTATATTTGTACTTTTCATTCACTGTCCTCAGAAAAGTACTTTTATTTACGATTACAGAATACTTACTATTATGGATACTTTTAACTTTTTTCACGCAACTGCTCCACAATCTAAAATAATTTTATGAAAGTTATCTGAGGCTCCAATTTTAAAGCAAAAATGCATTTTCGTAAAAAAATATGTAAGGAAACATTTTTCATAATCTCTTTATAATGAATATAATATAATTTTATTCACATACTGATATTTATTTTTATATAAAAATATTCTCTCGCCGCCTGAGTAAAACCGATTTGATTATTTCTTAATACAAAAGTTGGTTCTGATTTTATAGTAATATATATATATATATATATATATATATATATATATATATATATATATATATATATATATAGTCATACACAACTTGCATTGCAATTTTTTTAAGATTGGTAATAATAAATTATCTGATATTAAACCCCATTAAAAGGATTCATGCATAAATGTTTCGTTTAGAAATAAGAAGAGTGATTTAAGAAATTTTATATTTAATAAATTGCCTACTAATGTTATCATTTAAAAATACATTACTATCATTTATAATTTACATTATTGTACACATAAAAATAAAATCTGTTTTTATTTAATTTTGTCATCACTATATTCAATTGAGGTCTCATCAGCATAATTTGTATGACAGACCAGTCATATTTCAATTATTTTTATATTTTATCTTGAACAATGTGATATCAAATATCATACAATCCGATATATTTTATTTAGAACATTTATATCAGGATTTTTGATAATCATTTCTCCAGAAATATGCGGCTAAACATAGCTCCAACGAATAAAAAAAAGCTTTTTGTGAGTCAGTTCTTTCAGCGTTATTTCTTTTACTGCATTCAATATGCCAACAATTTTCCTGGTTTGAAAAAAATGACAACTATGAAGCTAACATCAAGCAACTAAATAAATTAGTTTTTACTTTTATTCAACATTGCAACGCTAACTTCAGTTTTTTAATCAAATTAGTGACTGGAAATTTAAATTGGAACTCTGTCTGCCAACTGAATAGTAAAGGTTTCAAGATTCATTTAAATAACTGAAGGTTCATCTATTTTCATAAGTCTCTCTCAGTTAACAGTACGAATCGTAATTGTTGCAATATAAGAAGTACAAGTACATATACAAATTTTAAATTTATATATTTGTGTCATTGTCTAAGGTCATATATTGTGTCATCATTTATTACGCCTTCGAAAATTTCTGTTTAAAATCATACAGTAACCCTGAGACACTTTAATTACAAAACTATAATCGTCACCGTGTTCTATATTTTTAAAGATTTTAAACGTGTTTATCTTAATAGTTTTTTGATAAAGTGGAAAAGGCTCGCTAAAAAGTACGAAACAAGAAATTATGTATTTTCTCAGTGCTCTTCATCTGCTAAAGTTGATAACGTAATTATCTGTAGCAGGTTATCCACACACACACACACATTTATTTATAGTTAAGTTGTTGCGTTAATAGATTGGTTTTCAAATAAAATATTCTTTTTGTAGCTTGTATTTAAGAAAAATGAAATCACTTAGGAAACTAAATTGTTCACTTTATAGACGTTTCCAAAATCAGTATTCAATATTATATATATATATATATATATATATATATATATATATATATATATATATATATATATATATATATATATATATATATATATATATATATATATATATATATATATATATGTATATATATATATATATGTATATATATATATATATATATATGTATATATATATATATGTATATATATATATATGTATATATATATATATATATGTATATATATATATATATGTATATATATATATATATATATATGTATATATATATATATATATATGTATATATATATATATATATATGTATATATATATATATATATATATATATATGTATGTATGTGTGTGTGTTATCAAGATGTTATATGTTATAAAAAATTACTTACAGCTTTTAAATTTATATTTACAGTAAACAAATTACAAAAAAAATTTGGCTCTCATAAGCAATTTCAAAGATTTACTTTGAATCAGAGCAAAATTAAAAGTTTTCCACATACTGCTTTTAAAGCAAAAAAAAAAATATTAATCTATATACAGTATCAAATAAAGTTTGCATATTTTCTGATTCAAACTTTATTTGCAAATTAAATTTGAAATGTTGAATACCTAAGCTTATTTCATACCTCCTCATATTTCACATAACAATTCAGAATGCATCAACATAACAATTTAATGAGTTATTTCAAATGAAATTTTCACAAAATTCCGAAGAATGTTTGCAATTTTAAGCTTTTCTAAGTTTTATCCATAAGCTATTTTTAAGAGCATTTCAGAATTTTGAGATAAAAGAGTTCCTTGACAAAAAAAAATTCATTTTAAAATATTTTAAAAAATTAGCTTATAGGCAAATTCATGAAAGTTAATTATTGCTTCTTTTTCATAATTTGTGAACTTTGTCTCGAAATATAAATATATGTGTTTCACGATTATGATTTAAGTTGACCATTATTTTTATTCTTCTTACATGTAAAAAATTAATCACTAAACCATATTATATTATTGTATGATACTTTTTGCTGAAGTTTTCTATTGAAGCTTGATTTCATATAAATATGGCATCAAACGATAATTTGAAGCTTACATTTTACTGACAGTAATAATTTTGTTGGTATAGGAGAAAAATATTCAAGAAATTCTTCACAATATTAAAAAAATTTTTCCTATTTTATTTGCTTATCTATGTTTATAAACTTTGAAAATTAAAACAAAAATAATATCTACATTACAATCCACAATTTTCTTTTCTTCCTCATAATGGATTGTATTCGTAAATAACATTAACAACACTATTTCTTCTCTTGTTTCTACAATCAGTATAATTAACTGCTGCCCCTATGTTGACAAAAACAAACCACTGCAATTTTCCAAGGAATGGGGAATCCTGAAAAAGAAGACGGAAGAAAAAGAAATCTTAGCATTTGCTCTCTTTTCTTTAGAATAAATTTCCCGAGAAACTAATTGAATGCAATCGAGCAGGAAATTGGCAGGAAATTGATAAATTTATCAGGAAAAGTGATTTGTTCTATAAAAGAAGTCAATATATATTGTAATTGTCGATGTTATATCGATAAAGAAATGTTTGTTAGCAGATATAAATTTGTGGATAACGTTTTATTCACAAGAAAAGTAATGGCAAATAACATTTTATTTTCAGGTAAAGTATTTGAAAATAATGATTTTACATTATTTTTGTTAAGAGTGACATATTTAGAAATTCAACCTTTTTTTTACTACATTTTATAAACCTTTTAATCCTATTAATAATAATAATAATAATAATAATAATATATATATATATATATATATATATATATATATATATATATATATATATATATATATATATATATATATATATATATATATATATATGACAATATTATTAAAATTTAATATAATTTTAGAGGAATATAATTCTGGATTACGATTATGATGATTGTTATTTATATTATTTCTAAACTTGAAATTAAAAGCTTTAATCTACCATTCTCTCAATGGAAAACTGTTCTTGAAACTAAGTTCCAATTTCTTGCGCTCTAATTTCTTAATAATTATTCATTAAGGTGTTTGATTAATTTTGAGAAAGAAGAAATCACTTATAAGAAAATGTTAACGAATTCATATAGTTCAGTGATTTCAGCTATTCAAAAAACTGTGTAAGTAAAAAATTACTACAAAATAGCTATTACGTATACTTGAATCTTATATTATTAACTATTGTCGGTTGTTTTATTTGTAATAAAAAAGTTACATGTAAAAGTAATTGTATTTCTTCAAATGTTGTTCGAAATTCCATACGCTTATGAAACTGGGAAATGTTGTATTTGAATATAAGTTTCCAATCTCATCCTTCTGATTAGATTATTTTATCTTTGTGTTTGTAATATTTGAATGTATTTAAATTTAATTTTAATGTTTTATATATTGAGAAGATTTAAAAATTGTGATCCTTGTATTTAATATTTGAATATAAGAAGTTTATCCTTGTTATCCTTGTGTTTAGTATTTGAATGTGTAAAACATCAATACAAACACATAAGAAATACATTATGTTACTAAAGGATAAAAGATTAGAGACTTACTTTTTCAAATACTAACTTGTAACTTTATTTTAAATGTATGGAATTTGAAAAACAAATTTATCTTCCTATCAAGATGATGCTATTCTTGTGTTTGAATTGATAATTGAGTGCAGCTTGGCTTTTTCCTAGCGAAGACCCAGACAAGTATTCACTGAAGTGGTGTGGGAGCGCTTCTAAATCAGCGGATGACGGAGGAGGGCACCTAGACAGAATGGATACAGTCCGAACTCCTCTCATTCATTGACCCAAGATGACCGCCCAATCACCCATCCCATCAAATGCTTTGGTCGCCTTCATTTGCTTACAATCTAACAACTGATTCAGTCAATGTTCCATAGGGATGTTCACTTTATTATGTTTCAAATTGAATACCAGTGTGCTCATTGTAATGACATCAATGTCAAACTAGCAGATTTTATTTGATCTCACTCAATCTAGGTTACTCACGCGCAAAAAGAAATTTTTTTGTGACACAGAATGTGTCGCAAACACATTCTTAGGCAAATTTCACACTATTAGAATAAGTAACACTCAAACAGCAAATGACTGCGTTGCAATAGTTTGCTATTTCAACCCCAGTCATCTGCCGGTACTGAATTGTGCATGCCAGAAATCGGAATCAAAGGCCCAAGTGAATACATTAGCTGAAATAATCTGTTAGATTAGCTTTAATCAATTTATTAGTGTTATGGAATTTGTCTCTTTTTTAGCATAATGTGATTAAAAGTGTTTTTTGATGTTTATGCAAAGCTTCAAGTTGTCCACATCGAAACACGTCCAACACACATTCGTGGGTGATTTCACAGTAGCTATGATACAACCCACTTTAGCACATTTCTCATTAGAATGTATTTCTTTCTTGTATCTCTTCATTATATATTACAATAATGCCAAAAATTTACAGTAAAATATACGTTTTTATGGAATTTATTCTCTAAAAGTAAGTTTTGAGAATGCGTTTTTATAAGACTTTACATAAATATATGACTATTTCAAGAATTTTTTTTAATGCAATTACTCTTTGGAATGTTTTTGCAGTGATATATATATACACATATGTACATGTTTCCTCTTGAAATTCAAAAAATGTTGATGTCATATTTGTTATTTCACATTATAATTTATGAGATATATGCATAATCATTTCTATATGTATCAAATTAATTTTTGTATTATTAATTACAATTATGGAAAACAAATGATTTGATTACACAGAACTATATTTTCTATATATACTATTTAAAAAATTATTCCTTGATTTTAAAAATTTTAATCATTAATTTAGTTATCCTAATTTCCCATTCTTAATAAATATGCCATAAAGTAACTCTAAATAAATATCCGTCTAAAAAATATCCATTGCGTCCTAATTAACAAATGTATTCCGTCATTGATAAAGAATATTTTTTCGTTCTTTAAATACTATAGTATTATATTCTAGCACATCCCTCCTATGCATCATGCAGTAATGCACATATTCTTTATTTGAAACATATTCACATATTTGATGTACAATTAAACATTGCGGTAAAAACATTCGAATCCGAATTTTAATTTCAACATATTCTTGACATTCTTCAGATAAAAGCATGTCCTCTTACTAGAATACATAGTATCTAGAGAAGGAGTTTTGTAAATGTCTTAATAAATTCTTGTGGAAAAGCAGTGAAGTCTTAATTATTGTAATTTAGATATTGATAGTAACATTAGTTACTAAACACATAAAATTAATTTATTAAAGATTGAATTCTCTTATAAATTTTTGATTGCTTGAAGTAAAATTAGATATTTCCTGGCTTTTTGAAGGAATTAATAGAATTTGCTTTCCTAATACTGTCGTGAGGCTATAGTTTTACTTTTTCAATGATGTACATATGAGTTTATTTTTTAAAAAATAAACTCATATGTACATAAGGATAAGGAGTTTAAAAGAGATACTTTCCATAAGAATTTAAGTGAAACAGCCAATTTTTTAAAATATTTAATTTCTTTTATTATGTATTGAGATTTTGTAGAATATTTATAATACTTAATTTCCTTCCATTTAATGTATTGATATTTTGTAAAATGTTTATAAATAATATTTCATTTCCTTCCATTTATGTATTGAGATTTTGTATAAAAAGTATATAAATAATATTTCATTTCCTTCCATTTATATGTACTGAGATTTTGTAGGAAATTTACATTCATCAAAATTTTCATAAATTAAAAAGTATTTTCAAAGACATTAATTATTCTTATCAGTATTAAATTATTATTGTGATATAAAAATTCTTCCATTTCAATGATCACCATATTCTTAATTTAATAATTTTCATTACATACAGATGAAAAATAAAAATGATAAAGCACACATGTATTGAAACTTTTATCCTGATTGAACACATCTTTTATATTAAATATTGTATAAAATACATCCGATTATATTAATAGTCTTTAAAACAAAAATTTTGAGTTTGTAGAGATTACTGAACTAAATTACAGCTGCAAACTTTCATAATTCTCTAAAAGGTTAAACGTGGAAATAAATTATTGAAATTCACGAAGGAATGATAAAGAATGATGTTCAAATTAATTCATTTTGTGCACTGTTAAACTGAAATTTATAAAAACAGCGCTTTGTTTATTCGTGGACTAGAAATTAAAGCTTGCAATATTTTCAAGTGTTTGAATTAAGAAATTGTGAATTCCTAAAATGCTGAATAACTAATTTCCTTCCACATATGTATATCTATGTTAATTTTAGCTCATATCCTTGATATTCATTTGGGCTATTATAACGCACATCAGTGTTAAATTCTCTTTGACTGCTGCAAAAAAAAAATGCTACATAGAATTATTTCAGCATTATTTTCTATAGTATTCATCCGTTCAATCTTATGAAAGAATATGTATTATGTGTTGCAAGATATAGTAAATACTTGCTTTTCAACTGAATAAATATGTAATGCTTTATTGAATATTTGTAAATGATTTCTAGTCATGTAGATGTGAATAGATCATATTAGGCATTAGCTGCATTGTGAAAGTTTAATAAATAACAAGCACTTTATGAATTGAGCTTAATTCTATTTTATTAGATTGCCTTTAGTATAGACAGCTGCAAAGAAATTTAGATCCTTGTAAAAATGTTTCCATGTGTTTGAAATATTAAAAAGAGACTTCATACAATGTGAATAAATATAATGTTGGCTTTGTTTCTGTGGTTTCATTTAATGTGACTTTTTCTCCTCAATTCACATAATGATGTCACACATATGTCGACAGAATTTGCCATAAAATATTTCCTAAAGAATCATATAACAGATATGACTTCTCAGATATTTAAATGCGTTGCCACAATTGAAACAAAACTGAACTATCTGCAGTAATAATTATAAGTAAGAGAAAAAATCGCTTCTAATAGAATACGTGATATAGATATCGTTGCATTAAAGTACAATTTTTTGTAAATTAAAGTCCCTTTTTTATTTTGAGACAAATTAATTTATCACACACACTATATATATATATATATATATGTGTGTGTGTGTATATATGTATATATATATGTATATATATATGTGTGTGTGTATATATATATATATATATATATATATATATATATATATAATGTATTAGTGTTTTCCAACATTTTTTAACTAATGGCCTACGAAAAATATTTTGATTTAATTGTAGCAGACACTTGGACATAAGCAATCTTAATTAAGGGTTTTACAATGCTAAAAAGATTATTTATTTTCAAAATTTATTCAATGAAAGGGCTAAAAAAAAAGCTGTTTCCTTAAACAAATTAGTTTCTAAGTCAACAGACATATTACTATTTCATTGAAATTTTTGAAAATCTTCTGTTTTTAGACAGGATTGCTTTCAACGTTCAAAATCCTAAACGACACAAAAGAATTTTATCAGCATTCAAGCTGATATCATGGTATTTATTTTAGACAAAAATCCAAAACTCATCAATTTTTTTTTTTTTAAGAAATGTCGAAAGAATATGATTGGTGAAACTTATAATTTTACCAAGCAATAAAGTGTTATTTTTCAGTTGTTTTCAACTTATGCTTAAGACAATCTACATACATACGTATATGAAGTTAAAGAATCTCTAAATTTGTAACTTCCAATTATCCTTGAAATAATGGAAGATTCACTGTGAATCACATTCGTTGGACGTCTATATTCTATTTGGATCGCTTTGGCGAACAATTGTGATAACCATTTCTTTGTTTCAAAACATTGATGGATATCCATCAGTGAAGAAAAGATAATATTTTTAGTAGAAAATCAAACTTAAAATATTTTAGGTGTTGGGGCCTAGCCTGGTAGCGACCAAGCTTCTTCTTACCAACACCTTAGGCCCCAACATCAAAAGGCACATTCTTTTGTACATGGGATTTACTATGGAGAATTTCCTTGCTAATCCCCTGTTTCTTGATTCTGTGAGGATAGAAAGGCTCGTGAATCTAGTGTTGCTATGCCACACCATATAGGATCAGAAACGACAACATAATTAGGTGGCATAGAGAAATAAAAACAGGATAAAAATAAATTTAAAAAGATTTTGATGAAACTCTTGAGCTAATATTAAACATTATTTAAAGTTACAAAACTTTTACAATTTTAATTATTTGTTTTATTTATTACATTAGAGATTACATATATTCAGACTTGTATGCTTGATTCTTGAGATCCGCTTGTAAGTCTTCGTCGATAATAGGACAAATAGCACAATGATAGATGTACAAGCTCAGAAGATAACGAAGAAAAGAACCAGGGCCACGGTGGGAATCGAACCCACACTCCTACGCTCTCAAGCGATTAGCGGAGTGATGCTTTGACCACTCAGCCACGGAGCGCCCTAATTATTTGTCAAAAACTCTCATGACGTATTGGTGTGCCACAGAAACTGAATCTAGAAATACTGATTTTCAACTACTTAAATTTTTCAGTTTTTTTTCTTTAAAACAATTTTCAAAAGCAAAGAATTTTACAAAATTATTTTGTTGTTAAAAGAAATACCAAACATTCTTAATTGCTTAGTAATTTATCTTTTATTTGAATTAAGAAATTTAATGAAATTCCAATATTCAGTTTATGGGAATGTTTATATCATATTTATCTATTTACATCGCTGTACAACCATACAATTTGTTGTTAAAGATTATTCGAGATATATCCTAAAATGTATCATTTATAATGACCACACAAAAAAGCTTGAACTTTGAAAGAGACAGGTTAAACTCATTCAAAAAACGAAAATCCCTATAAGATTCAAGATTGAATACTAACGAAATAAGAATATAAAGTATACTTCCCAACAGAATCAATTGCTAATTTAAGAGACTATGAATAAAAAATATTTTTGTGTTTCTTAAAACTAGCTATAAACTCTATTGTGAAGTTTTATCTTCACAATGTTGTGAAGTTTCATCTACCCATCTATGGTACTTAAAAGATGGGTAGAAAATCTATTAAGTACCATAAAAAAAATCAAAAGATATGGCTAAGAATAATTATGAAAGGAATGATACATAATTAATGCATAGAAACACAGCAATAAATAATTTACTCAAAAAAATTTTGACCCTAAAATGAATAATAATCAATGTAAGAAGACAGCCACAATATAAAACAGACAAGTTATAAGCAATGAAAATTAAGGTAAATATCCCTGCAAATGGATCAGCAGCAGACATTGGGAAATAAATGCAAAATAATTTGATTCACATGTAAATTGATGAAAAATGCTACATGAATTCACAAAATTAAAAATTTTGAAAAGTTTCGAAGCGATAAAAAGGTAATTTTCTTAAGGTCAATAACAATAAATGTTTATCACAAATTTAATCATTTAAAGTGACTGAAAATAAAACTCTAAAAGTGATATTGATATTTCAAATATATATATATATATATATATATATATATATATATATATATATATATATATATATATATATATATATATATATATATATATATATATATATATATATGTATTAATAAACATCGGACAGAAAAAATAAATGTAATAATTTGAGAATTTAATTCTTATTTATAATTTATTTATAATTTATTTCTTCACAAAGTCATACTACCACAATCAAAGCATAATATTAAAGAATTTAATGTGAAAATCAAATAAACGTTTCAACAAAATTCAAATTTGCAAAAAGATTAAAATTGACACGCAATTCTAAATACAGAAAACACTAATTTTCAGTTTCATGAATATGTTTATTATTAATACTTGTTAAATGTAATACTCTGTGATAGCAGCTAAAGTAGCCAAATCATAATCACGAAACTGAATCACATATCACAACTAGATTTAACGTTTTCAGTTAGTATTTGAGAAATTTAATACCAATATATCTTTGGTTGGTTGGATTTTGGGGCGCAAAATCCAAAAATGGACAAGCTGCGCTAACACCTATATATATATATATATATATATATAGAGAGAGAGAGAGAGAGAGAGAGAGAGAGAGATAAATTGGCCAATGCAGCACGGTTTTCATGGATGAAGCAAGTTTTCAAAAAGAGTGTAAAGAAAAATATCTCTCATTGTGTAATAATGACTTACATTTTTTTATCGAATCCAGAAATGCCATAAAAAAGCCTAATATATTATTAATAACATTACATTTATTTGATTTATACTTATTTAATAATATTATAATTCATGTAAATGAAAAAGGAATGTTTGTTTCTTTTAATTCGTTAATTTTAATAAGGATTTTAAATGGTAATAATGAGAATTAACGTAACAAAATTATTTTAATAAATATTGATTAATTATGCATTGCTTATTACTGAACTCCACCACCGACGAATAAAATTTATAAAATTTTTGAAGCTGGAGAGAAGCGTAAGAGTAACTATGGTAAGCATGTAACTGATTTTTTGCAGAAACTTATCTCAAATATTATCTTAAAGGACAAATTTATACCATATAAGAGCTTATGGTAAATGTTTGCAGCAAGAAAAATTAAAAACTTGATTAAGTTATAAGGTCGGATTATGTAATGCGTCACATCCGAGAAAGAACTAAGTATCATCATCAATCGCTAATGGAGAGGAACAGAATCTGAGAAGCGTTAGTTTATCATCTTCAATTGATAAGTTTCTGTTGAAAAGGTCAATATATTTCACTGTTTTACATCCTGGTGATTGTCAAAATGATAACGAACTCCAATAACAACAAACGATAACAATTAGAGCGTAAATGAACTCGGATAACAACTAGAAAAAACCTGTTGAATTGACTAAGAAAATTGTAGAGATCTACTATACCTCCAAATGAAATTTGACGCCACATATCTAAGGCAGATCATTAGTCTGTGATGTGTGTACACACCGACAAAAACTTATCGAAAGATATTAGGAAATGAGACGTTAAGCGACAGGTGTTTTAATAACTCAAAAAACTTTATATTTAAAAATTTACAAAGAAAAAACTGCTAGTTTGCCATGAAGATTTATCCTCTTCAATGATACATACTCCATATTTTTTTTTTAATTTCTTTTCCTTTAAATTTTGATTCTTTTGGTAAATGAAGTCTCGCAACTTGTTCTGAAAGCTGCTTGTGCAATCTTATTTATGTTATTAAGTTATCTTAATAACATAAATAATCTGCAATCTTATTAAGTTATTTAATAGCCTAAGCGAAGTAAAAATCTTCCTTCACAAATTGCTTAATGGGAGACTAAGTGGTAATAAATTAATGCCTTTCTAATTTTTACAAAAATCAAGATTTTTATCTTTATTATAGTAATTTTCTTGTACATTTTTATACAGGTAACTGTGTTGCTTGAAATTGCTTTAAAATAAAATAATTTTTTTTTCTTATTATGAAGCATTAATTTTTTTCACATATAGCAATAAAATCCTTTTCGTTTATCTGATCCAACTTTCGTAAGCAAATTTAATCATCATTCTTCAAGTAACAGTGACACAATGTCATTATTTAATATTGATTTTAAATACATTTCATTCATTCTTTGAGAAAAAAAAAACATTTTTATCAGCATTTACAATTTAATGGGATCCGAATTTTTTTTTAAAAATTTTTTTAAAAAAGATTAAAAGCAAGTGAATACCATTCACAAAGATTTTTAGCTATTGAAGAAAACAAAAGTTTATTATTCAAACGGGAATTTGCAGCGTAAGCATCTGCAAATAATATATTGCCTTCATTGCGTTTTTATTTTGTGTTCATTATTGGGGTTCTATTTTCGTTATGTATAAAAACATTTGCAGATCCACAATGGAATATAAATTACTTGGATCGTTCTAGCTGGTCTTTGCCAATCAAACTGATATTTTTTTCACAATCAACAATTAAACCATTTTTCATAGTTTCTTCGTCAAATCGACAAATATATATGATGAAGTCAAATCGTTACTTTTTTTCACATTTATCTAAAATTTACTGACTCGAAAATTTTTCTAGAGTTTGAGAATTTTAATAAAAAAAATTTCAAATTCCATGCTTATTTCCCGATATCTTGCATAAGAGAAGATTTCTTAATTTCGATTACATAATTTACGAGTCTGTTTTAATTCCAATTACGAAAAATTACGTTTGTTTTGATAGCTTACGCTAATTATATTCGAAAATTCAAATTCTTTTATACTATTATATATTTGTATAAAATATTCTTTCTCAATTCTGGAGCCAATTCAGCCTCTGTAATCCTTCAAGAGCAGTTAAGAAACGATCATGTTTCAGAGGTCTTCTGTCTTTAATTTAATTTGTCAATTAATTTAAGTATTTGTGCAACATATTCATTCATGTTACCATATATTTCGATGTTTTAATCACAAAGTTTAAAGTAAAAAGAAAATTGTATAAAAGATTTGTAAACGCATGTATTATCACGTTAGTTAAACCCTGGTTTATTTACAGTTATTTCGTATTTAACATGAATATGACTTCTGAATCCTCTATATCGAAAATAATTAATGTTTATGCTTGCCTATTTTTATTACTCATCTGTTTCTTCAAGTGTTTCATTTCCAAGTACTTCACTTCATTTAAATTAAATAAATTCTTTATAATAATTAGTACATATGTAATTTCACAGAGAATAGTTCACTGAATCTAATGTCATAATGGAAAAATTCTTATAAATTCTCTCGAATAAAAATTCCCACGTGTATATTTCATTTTTAGGCGGAATAATTCGTTTATTTAAATTTGTAATCGCAGAAATGCTTTTTAGAAAAGAAAATTACAGTTTTAATTTTATAAACGAGACATTACGTTTATGGTCATTGTTTCGTTTTAAACGCATCATACATAATAATGTAAGTTAATGTCATAACATGTGTTTAGAAAGTATTGTTTTCTTCATGTATAAATGTAATCATGTTTTTTTCATGCATTCGAAGAATTATGTAATGAAAATAAAATTCTACTTATAATTTTTTTACTTCATTCCTGATCTTAGATTTTTAAAAGAGATTTTTTAGTTTCTTATGTTTCGATCTATCATTCTTTCTAAAAATAATTGCAATGCTATGTTATCGAAGGGAGAGCTCATAGGATACTTTCACCTTAATTTTCTTTTTTTAATTTGCTGATAACTATCATTACTTCTAAATAGGATGAATAAGGTGTTATTTTGAAAGAAGGAATATTTTTCTCTTGAGAGTTTTATAAAATTATATTTATTAAAAATTATTAAATACTTATAGAAATCCTAAATTCAATAAGATATTGTTGTTCAATACTTTTTTGATAACTTAAAATAATGCATATACCGATAGAGATAATGCTTAAAATATTTCCTGTGATTGAAATTTTCACACAAAAAAACTGGTAACTGTATTGAAAATTCCTATAGGATATTAGAAAATAAAGCTGAAATCTGTATTCATTTAAATAATCATGATCTGTTAATATATCAATATGCTTATATTTCTTTTATCTAATTTGAAATAATTTGAACATTCTCCAAGGTGGGTGGCATGCGTGATGTTCTATCACTATTACATGCTACCTTATCGGGTGAAAGCTGTCGCAGACGCGCAAAATTCGTATGGCTTTTAGTTCATCTCAACAAACACTTCTGGGCTTACAAACGCAGAGACTAGACTATTACAGTCTGTGGCTCTGTGTGTATCAGAAGCTCATCCATTTTCTCTAAATCTTTGTAGTGTGCCATTCAACATTTCTGACTCGTCTGAGGAAACATAGAAGTCAATTTCTACCTTGACCAGGAAACTAGAAATCTAAATCGTCCAAGTGTCGTCGACTCCGTTGCGGAGATTTTATTTTTGGTAAGATGAAATGATTTATACCAAACTAAGATTATTGCTATACATTTCGGATTGCTGATTTCTTTGTAGAAGATGCTAAACTCTGTCAAACTGTCAAACCTTCTTAATTTTGTACTACTGTCGAATGGCTATGGCGACATCTAACTGCCATTTTTCTCATCGCTACTCCAAATCAACAAAATAAGCTTGGATCTTCTACTTAGCTTTTAAATATATTTGGTCTCTGAGCACGATGATATTTAGTTATAATAAGTTCCTCCAAATTCTAGAGCAGCCTCTTATTTCATTACGAACCATGGTCTTCGATATGTGATTTAATATCAGTACACCTAACATTTTATAAATTCTGATTTTACACTTTTATAAAAGTCAATTGCAAATCTAAATAAACTTAGTTGTAAATTTTCCACCGTTAAAGATATTTGTAGAGGAAATTTTATTGTATCAAGATTAGTTTTGAGGACAGAAAGTAGAAGACAGACATTTTATTGAATAAAGCTTAGTTTTGAAGATTATTCTGCAAAATGTTGCAGAAGTAGGCAATTTTTAGAACACATTTTCTCAACTAACGAAAATTAAACAGACAACATATTTATAAAATATCAATGCTATAGTTTTATCCTGTTTTCCTTTGATACATAATGACTTTTTATCATAAACATTTTCATACATAATAATTTTTGCGACGAATTCTTTCATTTATATGTTTTCTGGCTTTTTAAAAATAAAACAACTTTAACAGTAAGATTTAACATTCATATAAATCAAAAAAAATCAATAAACTTATGATTATTTCTCATCAGATTCAGATATCCATGAATTATTTTTCATTAGAATATAATGAGTCATGCCAAAATTTTTTTTTCCTTTCCAAAACATGGACAATTTATTTAATTACACTTTTTTTAGATAGTGTTATGATAAAAGAAATTGTTGTAAAAGATTGATATAGAAAGAGTTATAAAATAATTAATTGAAACTAAATCGTGGGGAATATAAAGGAGGCAAAGAAAACTCATGCTATAAAAATGTTATTAATATTCGATGATGAAAATTTTTAAATGAATTTCTATCTTCCTAAGAAAAACACTATGCATATTTTATTACATATATATTATAAAATATACATATAATGTAAAATGTATTGTACATCATTGTTGCTTAATTTCATTTCAAATGTTAAAGTGAGAGACCTGTCAGGGTTTCAAAGTGGGCAGATAGTGAGAGCCAGTCTGGTTGATGTATCGAGAACCATAGTGACACAACTGTTTGAGATATCAGAGACGCCATTTCAAAAAGTGCAACAACATACTACGATTGTCAGAAAACAACAGCTGCGAGATAAATCTAAAAGGAAAACCAAACTCACAATGCGAGAGACAAGTGGACATTGAGAAAGATTCTGACCACCAGAATGAAGACCAGTGTGACAAAATTGACTGCTGATCTGAATGAACATTTATAGAACCCAATATTGACCCATACCACTCGAAACATACCCATATCTCGTGGTTTGTATAAAGAAAATATTTAGTCCAAAGCATTATTCTCAAAACCCCTTGTGACAGATGTGAATCGGAAACAGCGAGTACAGTGGTACAAGGAACATAAAACCTGGACTGCAGATCAAAGGAAACAAATTTTGTTTTCTGATTAATCTAGTTCCTCTCTCTCACCAATGGACAGGTTTATTTGGGGCGAACTCCTGCAGAAAACTACTAGTAAGACATCTCCTTTCTATTTTTGCTATATATATCATTAGGATAAAACTTTATTAAAAATATAAAAATCAGCAGGGTGCTCTCCGTTAAAATAGTTCGTACTTATGTAAAGAATAAATAAAGAAGGTTTGTCAGGTATATAAATGTTATCGGTGAGAGTGTTAAGAAATTACTTGTTAATTCACTTGTTATCTTCAACTACATCGAAATTTGTTGTCAAGAATCTGAGAAATAAGTCATTAAAATTCTGAGTAGCCAGTCACATCAGAAAACCCATCCTTGAATGAAAACCTGCGATGTCCGGTGTTTTACTTCTTCCGATTGTGTCTAAAAATTCTCCAACCGGATGTTTTTGTTATATTTTTATACAAGATCTTTCGCATGATTTTTTATATAATTATTTTGCGATGTTATAGAATTATTTTATTTTATTTAACTTTACTAGAACGTCAAAGAATGCAAAATACTTCCTTTGCTAATTATATTTCATTAATTAGCATAAAGTAAGCATTATGTAATTAAATATTAAATAATTGCTTAATTCATTTACAACTGCTTTAATAAATTTTATAAGTATAAAATTCTCCATCAAACAAGCAAATTTTTTTACTGTATGCAGCTCCAAAAAATAACATAAATAAAAAACTCAATTATTTCTAAAACATCTTGCAAAGGTGAGATTTATAACGATGTTTTAAGCAATATTGAGATATATTTATCTAATATGAAATGAATTGGAAAAATATACTTTCAAAATATTGAAATCATGTAAAAATCAATCATTTTAAAAGTTGTATTCCCAAAAGAAAATATTCATCAATCCAAGAGTTTGAACAATTTATTGAGAAAGTAAATCCTTCGAAATTGAAAAGTATTTTCTACAATTGTCATTTCTAACACAAATGTTGATTATTTTCCCTTTGTTTCTGAAAAAACTTAAATCCTTTCTAAATAGTTTTTTGCAAATGACTTCAAGTTTTGTGATTTTTTTTAATGAACGTCATCAATGCATCTTTAAACCCAGTCCCATCATTTGAGTTTTGTAATTTTTTAGCCATTATTTACAAAATGTGATGATATGCAAACATGGAATATTTAAACCTCACCATCTAAATTTTGATTTCTAGATTTTCAGAATTTAGTTGTCAGAATTTAGTATCTTAACTTTGATTAGCAATTACTTAAGACTACATTTTGGAGAATAATTTATCTATAGTACCAATCTAATAGCTAACAATGCTCATAGGATACTTAAGTTCCCATCCTGACAGACGTATATAAAAGGGCAGAATATATCTTCCGTTGTGGAATAGAGGGAGGAATCGAAGCTTTGAACTTTGGCTCTGAAGAATGCTGTCCTACCACTTGTTCACAGTCAGATAAGAGAAGGTGCTTGGGACTTTTCCGGGCTTTGCCTTTGCAGCATGTGAATACAGTCAACTATTTATGAAGAAGAAATCCTATCAGATAGAGAAAACGCTGTGGATACTGAAATTCCTCACAACTTTCACTTTACGGTTATCCTTTATTCTGTGTCAAATATTTTACTTGATTTGTTAAGTGGCTTCGTAATTAGAAGAAATAATTAGTTTGAAACGTATCACAATAATCGAATAACTATGTTGACTCATTCAAAGTTATTACTAATTGTTGTATTATCTTCTTTCGACGTTTATCAGTAGCTGGGACTGAAGCTTCACAGAATAATATTTGAAACAAATAATCTGAACTATGGCAGATCGTATGCCATTTCTACTTCAAATGTGTTCTTGTTCCATAAGTTCATGGTCATTTGGTAATCCTATCTTCAAATACATTATCTAATTTTATAAGCTCTTTTATTGAAGTATTTTACATAGTATTCAAGCATTTCTCATCCTTAGTAAAAGTCTCACCAATTGTTATTGAAAACGTAGCTATGAAAATTTAATCTTATCAAAAATTTGTTTATTTCATTATCTAAATACCACATAATTTACGATACTTTGCATTTTCTTGTATTTTGAAATCATCGTGGAATATTTGTAGGCAGAATTAATATGCCAGAATTCATTATTTTTCTAAATTTATTAGTCACTATTTCTCTAAATAGGTTGACATCATATCAAATGCATTTTAAATAATAAAAAAAGAAGTTTATCCTTGTTTTTGAAATTTTTCAGGGAATTTTATCAATTTAATCTCTTATACTTCCCATACTGATAGAAATTTTTATTTCTAACAACCATTTAAAATCAAAATATTTTATCAATATAAGAATTTTGTGACTGCATAACTTATACATTTATATTATATAATATTACCAGTTGATTTGTTTTATTGCATTTTTTCTAAAACTGAAAGTATTGACTGATTTTTTATGTTTTAGTTCACATAAAAATATAATAAACATAACACTTATCAAACAATATAAATTTATTTTTTATTACATACCAAAAATTTTTCGTTGATCTGATATATGTGATTTTCTTATTTAAGAAAAAACTCATTTGAATATTTAATTGTAAGAAAATATTTTTTCAGTTCACATTCTTATTTACATATATATCCAATTTTTGCTTTTTCCTGTCATAGCTATTTGTAATTATGCTCCATTTTTATGTTTTTTGTGACTACTTATTCCCTACCTTTTTTATTATTGAAGATAGTGAAATTTAATGAATTAATACTTAAATTTAAGTACCATGAAAATTAAATTTACATAACTAAAACCATTACAAAAGAATATACCAATTTCATTTATCAAATTTTTTGAGAGTTTTTTTAACTAATAGAAAAAATTCTTTTCTACAATCAAAAATATAGTTAAGCTTTCGATTTCTTCTTAAATTAACAAAGAAATCATTATTGATTTGTTGTGTAGTGTAAAATACAAGCACTAAAAACACATCAAACCCGCATACACGTATATCTTTCTATTATTAAATTCTAAAGATGAACAAAATGTTTAATGAACGAATACTTAAATAAGTTTTCAAAAATGAAAGTATTTTATTTATTAATGAAAAAGGGACTCTTAAGAGAGTCAAACTAATTATAATATTAATAAAAAAATCACTAATATTTTAGTAATCACTTCAATAATTAAATTGCTAACAGAAAACTTCTTGATATATGAAACATCAGAAATTTATAAACAACACAAAAATGAATTGAGAAAATTTAAAAAATGTGAAATTTTATCTTTCAATGCAAAAATTATGTTAACAATGAGTTTTGCTAATCGGAGTTCGAAACTAATTAAACTCAATTTTGTGGTTTGATAGATTAGTTCGATATTAATGTAATTATATTTATTATGTTATTTGAATAAAAATGACTTAATCATACTTAAAGATCTTACACTTTTTAAAAAAGAATCTTTTGCATATGTTGGAGAACTATCCGAGAAAAATTAATTAAAACAAAATCACGATGAAAACATTAAAAAGCATTTTCACAGGTTTTAAAAAAATCAATGCTTTCTGTGATCAACATTTTTTACCCCACGAAAATTGAGATAATGTTGCTATTACGTTCATAATCATAAATGACATTCCATCTTCCATTAAAAAATCCACATTTTTAAGAATTACATCAACACAGCAATCAACAAGATATTTTTCCTGCCTAATTCCATTTTGCAAAATGTTATCAAATATTTTTAAGCAATGAGATTGAGACACAATAATCAAGGAGTGATCAACAGGTCAAATATGAAAAGAAATCATTAAAGTAGCAAAGTTATAAAATATCCTTCTATAAGCTTTCTTTTATTTTATAATGCAAAAATACAACAAAATTAGCCAAGTATTACATGTAACGCAACAAACTCACTTCTTGAACTTTATATTTTGTACTACATTGCTCAAAAATTGTCTTTCTTTTTTGCTGTTTTTCCATTTCCCTTAGGAATTTCAATAAATTCTGTAGCATGAATATAAAAGAATCAAATTGTTTCGATTAGAAATTTAAAATCTTAAGTAAGCAAACTTTACAATCATTATTGATTAATCGATCATTAAGCTTAGTGTGTAAATGAATGTAAAGATCTTATATGGAACGAGTCTTATGATGTAAAGTGAATATAAAGATCTTATACAGAAAAATGAATACAAACATCTTATACGGATCTTAACTTATAGGGGAGAAGCTCTTAATTTTTATGCATACCTGAGCTTTTGCAGTGTGCATTTACGGCAAGATAGGGTGAAAAAAGCAGATAACGTAACAAAACATACTTGCGTATAAATAGTAACGGACCTAAAGGGACTAATTTAATAGTGAGAGCAAACATAAAGCCAATCTACAGCCCAAAATAAAATTCTGAGAGAGAAATATTTTCGTTTGATTGCATCAATTGCAACTATTTTCCAATCATAGTTAGTAATATATAATTTTATACATTTTCCTTCAATAGATTCAGCTTTTTAACTTGACATCTTTAAATATAAAGCCTTTGAAATTTAACTTAAGGAAAGACTATCCCTTTTATATTATATAAAAGCCTTGTTAAATCACTTTTACTAATTATGAATTGAAAATGTACGTTCTCTCTCTCTCTCTTGCAACTCAACTATACAATATTATTAATAATCTCTCCCAATATCTATAACATTCATATAACCAAGTTCATCAAAATTTTAATATATGAAAAATTTTTAATGTCAATTATACTGTGCATTTGTATAAAAATTTCAAATCAAAATAATTTCAAAATAAATTTTGGAAAAGATACCATTTAAATAACTTTTTATCCTAATTATTTTTCTACAAGAAAAGAGATAAATCAATAGAATGAGATGCATACAAAACTCTATTTTTCTCCTTTATATCCACTTTAATAAAATTAAAAACAAAACTCAAAACTTATATATACTTTTTCCAGAGAGAAACGCCAAGATTTTCGAGCAATCCCTCTCGTCCCGTTTATAAGAATTAAAAATTTAGCAATTTTTAATTGGAATTTCGTAAATAATTTGCATAAATAACTGATATTTTGTTGATTTATAACTCTATAAAAAGTATTTAAAAATATACAATTCTCGCAAAATTATTCTTCAATCAAATTTTGAAATGTAAATAATCCGTAAATAGGAAATAAATCAAGTAATTTTAGAGAATCAGTTTTCCCTTCTACTACATATATTTAAAAACCATAAAAAGGTATTTCAAAATTAATTAAGAGCATTAACAAATTAAATGTAATTAAAAAATTTAATTTCGAATATTTTCAGTGTAGTAAGTAATTAGTTAATATTCAAAATATTCGAATAAAAAAGTTACAGAAATGAGATATCAATATGTGTGTTTTCCTATTATTAATAGCGTTTGCTTTTTCTTATAATCAATAATTGTGTTTTCTTTGCTCAATAATGAAAAAATATATTACTTTAACCAAGTGACCTTATATATACTTTAGACCAGATTATCTTTGCGGTAGTAAGTTAAAATTTGTCTTTTACAGCAAGGTTCTATGAAAATTAATAGTCAACAATGTCTCTTGAAGTTATTGAATGATTTCCTTATTTCAAATACCTGGAAAATTGGTCATAATATCTCTAGGATTCTTGTCTTCAAATATCTCTGTACTTTACAGTCTAAGAACACAAGTGTAGAACATGCGTCTGAACGAGAAGTGTCAAATATTTGACGTACTCTGCATACAGCACAAAAGGAAAATCAAAAAGTTTCAACCTCTGTGAATAAACTGGAAAACAGTCCTGACTTGTAACCAGTATGAAAAATGAAACAGCTATTCTTCTGGAAGAGCCAGGAATCTGTTTACTCTCTTTTACCAAGAAAATCCATGACTTGCAAACAGAACTGATCAACACTCTATATTTCCTGAACGCACATCTTCTTTTAGTCTGATGCTTTCTTGAATGGAATGAGAGACATTTTAAAGGCCTCTTAAGAACCTTGCTACCTTCTTAGCCAGGAGGTTAACAGTCCTCTTCTAAAAGATACTGCAATGAATTAAACTCCCTTAGAAAGTTTCTTATGTTGATCTAGAAAGTTCCGAGCATTCTAAAATATACGTATTATCTGAACTTTTCATACTAGTTAGACCTTGTAGTGGTAGAAAGAAATTCGAAAAGGATGACAGATTTATGGAAGGATGTTGCTCGAATAATCAACTCTATTTCAAGCCTCTACCTGTGTAATTAGCCTCTACATCACAATTATGATGTGCAGTGTGCTCTCCTACAGACGTGTAGAAAGAAACAAAGATCACAACGTACCTGACACCCATTCCCAACTTCATCATTAAACATAGATCCATCATTGTAGACGTGTAACCATGAGTCTCTTGCGTATCTGGTTTCAATTGTTGATGAAACCATATTAATACTTGTTCATCACTCATAAGTTTTTGTAAACCTCCACATAAAGTTTCTGGTTGACAGATATCTCTACGTAATTTAATAGGCTCACATATAATATCTGAATTGGGGTGGACATTATGTCTGAGGACACTATATCATGCATGGTGTATGTACACTCTATTATTTTGAGATTTCTTACAGGAATTGTTGGAGAATGGCGTCTCTTTCGATGATATCTCTTACTAATGGATTGGGTCAGACATTGCATTGCCAAGATGGAATAGGCTCTAACAACTCCCTTGATAATACGAAGAGCAAGGTTTTTACTGTTTAATTAGTACTAAACTCAGCAGATACTAAAACTTTATTTCAGTACTATAGGATACATTAAATAAAAAACCTATAGGTGGAATTCACAGCATATTTAGGCTATAACTCTTTAGAAACTTTTTTACGAGCCTATATTTTAGGAACAGGAAGTCCTCTAATAGTTGAATTCTAGATTTAAATACAGATTATGATTTCTTTTAAACATTTGTAGATAATTTTATCCTTTTCTTCGTGTAATGCTTATAAGCGGCTTTACCAAGAAATAATGTTTGCTCGTATTATAGCTGATTTAAAAGTGTAACAATTTCAACTTTGATTATATTCTTTGATTTGATTATATTTAAATAATTTGACTCTTTTTTAAAGTTCAAATGATTTATGTGGAAAACTGCCTTTTTACCTCCAGATGATACAACAGAAAAATAATATTAAAAGTAATATGGGTGTGGAAATATATCATTATGGATAAGGAATTTCTTTGATTCATATTTTTTCCTCTAATCGATTTAATATATCGATTTGAAAAATAATATTTCTCGTAATTATTTTTAACACTAACGTATACTTGTTATACAAGTCAATATTTTTAATGGATTAAATTATGCAACAATTAAAATATAAAGAAAAATAATAACGCATGTTTTCTTGGTAATATATTCAGCAGGATAAATTAGTATATTAATGAAAGAAGACGGGAGTAAAATAAGATAGGCCTATGCACATGATTCAGTGACACAATCATAAATTTCAATCTATTTCTTTCTCTGCTCTCAATTCAATCCTAAGCAAACTTTTGACAGATTTACAGATTAAAAGTTTAATATATACTGATGTCAAGTACAGCATATGCCAAGGGCAAAGTTCAACTTGAAACACGTTTGCAAAAACCAAGCCAAATTAATTAAAAGAATTTTTTAAAGAGAGTTCAATTTAAATTCCTGTGTGTGCATCATTTTATTTAGATATACTAATGCAAGTAAAATTTTCTCAGTCGCTTAAGACACCACTGGAGATGTGAAAGTAGGAAAAAAACCTAGTTTATTTTTGGTATAAATACCAGTTTTTTTCCCAAGAGATTTTAAAAACTTATAAAAATTTTTAAAATCCTAGAAAAGTTAAAAAAATTTCTGATGTTTTTGAAAATTTTGGAGTTTTTTTCTAACAAACATTATTAAAACAAAGAATCCGATAATAATTTCTATTGTTAATTAAGGAAACCAAAAATTTGTATTTTATAATGATATGAACGAGGATTTCATCAAAAATGATAAGTATATGTAGTTGTTAATTGTAATAATAATTACTTAAAAGTATGTTATTTTTTTATTTTTGCACAGGAGAAGGCATTTATAATTCGTTTTATATATACTTAAGTAAATAAAAGCTAAATTTATATACACGGAGACTTCATTAATATGAATACTCATAATTACATACTACGTGTATAAATTAAACCGATTTTTAGGACATACAAGGCGGCATTAACTACCTTTTTCTAGAAATTATATTGTATACAAAAATTATTTCTAATTTCAATGTGAACCATTGTTACGTTACACATATACTCCTTCGCTTCGTTTTTCTTCGGGAGATTTCAGGTGTTACTTTTGATTAATTTAGATTAAAAAAAATGCAATCTTTTATATTGGTTTAGATAAAAATAGATAAAATTAGTCATTCTCCATATGAAACAATGTCAAAATAATTCATATTATTTTCATCTATAGCGAAAAGTTTGCTTGACACCCATCATTGGTCCATTATTGGGATTATCTTGGCATGATTGCCAATATTAGGCAAAAGTATTTTGGTACTTGGGTATTCAGTAAATTAAACATGATTGGCTTAGTTTATTCTCTCAAAATTCATGATATTCTCCAAAAGTACCGGTTTATTTCCGAAATTCTAGAGTAAGCTACCATGCTTCAAAATTCCCGGGAATTTCACATCTCTAGACACCACTTCATGGAGGAATTTACGAGCTATTGTTTGAGAAATCAACTTAACTCCTTAAATTCATTGGATCAGTTTGTTATCCACTGAACTTTCCTCGATATCACCTTTGCAAGTTTGAAGTTTTCATGATTTTCTCAAGCATTTTAGTTGCTTAGTTCTTTAAGCAAGAGATTCACTAACTAGAAAAAAAAACTTTACTTCTTAACACTATCTAATTATTATTATTATTATTATTTTTTAATAACGGCGGGCACTTGGGTGACTAACCCTTCGCCACAACAAGGCCGGAAACTGCTACTCTTTTGTCGTTACCCAGCGGGCACCTGTGAACCAAGTCATGGAGGCGAGTAGCATTACCCGCGTCATACCACCACAGACCCGTTTATAGTGCGGGCCACAACATACATCAACACACAAGAAAGGACAGGGAAACATAGAAAGATAGTAACATCCATGCCCGAACCGGGATTCGAACCCGGGACCCACAGCTCAAGAGTCAGGAACGCTAACCACTCAGCCATTGGTTGGCTACTATCTAATTATATCAAACATCATAATCTAATTCTATAATTAAATTTTTAAATTTTGAATTTCCAAATTTTTTTCAAAAATATTACACAATTCTTTTGATTTCAGTGAAAATAACAAAATTTAATATTAAATATTAATAACTATTAATAACAAGCGTTAAATTTACACAAAAAAATGTCCGTTATTTCTTGTAATATTTCTACTTTATGAGTGGCATCAATTTCTTCTTGCAAGTTGCTGATGGTTAGAATTTACACTTTCGAGTTGAAAAGCAGTATTAGTAAATTGTTTGTGTAAGAAGTGAGTGGTATTTATTAAATAGTGCATCTAATGTGTACAATTTTCATTTAGTGAAACAGTATCGTGGATAAAATTCATGTTTATACTTAAGATTTTTCTCCTCTTTAATCTTGTGACGACTAAGTAGGTTAATATATAACAGTAACCCTAATTTGTCTACCAGTACTGAAAGTAACTCCCATTAAAAAGGAAACTGATTGTATAGAAGTCGAAGTTGTATATTTCTTTAGTGGTTCGCATTTGCTGATTAACTGAAGCAGATTGTTTTAACTATCAATTTTATGCTTAAATTAGTATATTGTGATCCTAATTTGTTTTATTCAAGCCATCCAGGCTTAGAAAAAAGATTGTTTTTTATGGATCCAGCCATAGGATGGTTTCAGCGGGAACAGAAAGGACCAGCTTTAAACCTATGGACTGAGATTTGGAATACTCATCAGCGACTTGAAAGTAATGATTTGAATCTGAAAAAGGATGTGAAACTTGACTCTGGAATTAATGGTACTTGCATACCTATTCTCGAAGATAAAAAAGTTCTTTTGAAAAAAACAGATTCAAATTTAATAATATCTGATTGTGCAGCTTCGAGTCGCTTTAAAAAAAAGGAAAACAAAGCAAGCACTGTTGCACTTAGTTGGAATGATGAATTGATTAAAAGTGGTGGAACTCCTTGGAAATCCAGTGACAAATCTTATGCACCTGGACTAGATGGGTAAGATTATTTAATCGTATGCTTGTAAAAAATTCTAAGCGATGTTTAATTTGTTACTATATATATATATATATATATATATATATTTGTTATAATTATAATAAATTGCTATATTTTGATAATTTTATCTAATAGTTTCTATTTGCGGTGATATGTATGTAAAATCAAATTGTGTAACATTCTTTAATATAGGGGATCATATAATTTCCCACTTTTTCTCATTTTATAAAATTTTGGAGAAGAACAATTTTAAGGTTTTTTCCTAGAAAAACTGTAAGTATCTTTGCAAAGAGAATTTGTTTCAAGTGTACATTTTTAGTCTTTATGTAAAAACTATTAAAACCTTATTAATATTAAAAATAAATAATGAAAATCGTGGAAGTTTAAGATTTTGTTCCATTTCTGAAATTTTTATTTTTTGAGAATTTTAATTATTTGATAAATTATATGCAAGTGCATCATAAAATATAATGTTCAGGTAATGTAACTTATTATTCTAGATTATTATTCTGTATTGATTTTATCAATTTATTGATATTTTATTGGAATCCCTGTACCAAAAAGGTGTATCATTCTATACCACACAAAGAAATGAAAAATTGACAGCATAAATAACTTGTTTTGTTCTCATACAGATGTTTCAAAAATATGAAAATGTCATAATTTTAAATGACTTTGCTGTGGAGTTACAAGTATTTTGCAATGTGCCAAGGCTGTAAAAATACTACTAAAGTATCATTTTATAGTTCTTAATTTAACAGTTAATGTATGCAATTACTGTAGTTATAGGTATGAAAACTGATTTTCAATTATATTCAGAATAAAAATATTGTTTTAAAAAGAAAATGATAAAAGTACTGTCTGTGGAATCTGAGATTAAAAGTCTAAGTATAATTTTATTGATAGTGTACACTTATGTACAAAAAAGAAGTTGAGAAACCAAAACCAAACCTGGTCCTTTAAAGCAGAAGTGTCAGCCTCATGAGTTTTATGGTTCCTCATTTCTATGAAATATGTAGTCTTAAAAGTTTTTTTATTTATTTTTTTATAAAATACTATTTAAGCTATCTTGGGAACTGCTTGAATAAAAATAAAGTAAATTGAATAAAGAATTTTAAAAATTTTTTATATTAATCTAATGATACATCAGCTAATCATTAAAAGGTATAACTGTTTGTATAATGAATACATAAAAGTAATCTCTGATCTCATGTTTTCACAATCATCATATTTTTTCAAGCCCTTATATTCATTGTCTTTATCTTAAAACTAATAAGAAATAAAGCCAAGCTATTAAAGTAAGTTGTATTTATGAATCTTGATTTAAGAGATGTGAATATGATTTCATTTCCTTCTTGAAAACATAGCTATCACATTGAGCAATAACTCATTGAAACAAACACTAGATGAGTAGGTCAAAAATATATTCCTGTTGCAATTTTGATAGTTTAAAGTTTTATGTTATAAATAACTAACATAAAAATATTTTTGACTAAAAAAATAATATAATTTTCTACGTTGGATGATTTTTCTTTAAAACTAATTAACTACTCACCTGATTTAATCAATCCCTAGCTTTGATTGGACATGACTAACATGGTGGATTTAATAAACAAAGTATATTTTTTGTGGGTAAAATTTTTAACTTTCTCATATGTGTATTTGGAATTTCTGTATTTGCTAAGGTCTGATTTCGTACACGGTGAAATGGAATCTGTTGATATCACCCTATTACATATATGTCCTATTAGTAGCCACTTATTCCTGCCAAACTAGCAGCTAAATGATGCTTTGACCTTCAGATCAATAATCTGAGTTTAATTCCCACCTCAAGCTTGAAAGTTTGTAAATAAGTTCTTAATGAACATAACCATTTTTTTGATTTATTTTTTAATTTTATTTTATTGATTTTTCTTTTATAAAATGCCATACATCTTGAAAGGTCAAGATTTAGTGGCAGTGATATTCATGGCATATCTTGTAATAAAACTTATTTTAGTGTTTGTATTTATATAGCATTTTTGGAAAATTAAAAATTTATTCAAGTCATTCTCTTCATATCTTCCATTCTTGCTGATATAGCCTTTCTTCTAGAAATTGCAATATATACAAACCATTTTTCTTAGTTATTGAATATTGTAGTAAAATGCTTGTTCTGAATCTTAAAAAAATATTATATTCAAATAAAAAAAATTAAGTTATGTGCTATTTATAAAAAATTCCATTACAATTTTTTATGCATTACAACATATAAGCATCAATATTCTCAGAAACAAGTAAAAAATAGGCCTAAAATGATGCTGCAATAGTATGTATAGTATCTAAAAAGTACCATAAACTATTCTGACATTTACTGAAGAAAGTTTAAATTTTATAAAATATTTGTAATTGTTGACACAGAATTTTACAACAATCAAATTGTGTGCAAAAAGTCTTTCATATTGCTCATAATCAGAAGAAATCATGGTTTTTATTTCAATCATGAAAACATTTCTATTAACAAGAAGATTTTAATTAAATATTTGATAGCTGAACTTAAGTAATTTTCAACAAAAAAATAACGGAAAATCAATACTATTATTCCTACTTGCACAATCAATGAATATACATAATTAATTTTTATAATTATTTTCTTTCACTCAATCAAAAGAGTATAAACACACTGTACAAATACACTGAATATAACAATACCTCGTATGTATTAACATATTTTAAATCTAAATCAGTAACATAAATATATTTTTATAAAAACTCAGATTTTAATTAACTTGTCTGTGCCACCCACCTTAAAAAACAGTATAGTTAGTCTAGCACAGGAGACAACCTGGCAATAAAGTTAATAACATAGGTAACACATTTTTGTGGTAATTCAAGTTTTTAATTAACAAGAGCCTAACAGTTCACACAGTAAACCTAAATACATTTGTGTCAAATATTTCTACATAATACTCAATAAACTGCACAAATTATTTCATTCAACCCCAATATTAATCAAATAGCACATAAAGTAAAATAATTCATTTAATCATCACTTGCAGAAGAATTAAAAAAAAAAAACAATTTATCACTATCCATCCACTTGCTATATATCCTCCTTCCTTTCACTTGCTAAATGAAGGAAAAAACTCACTACAAAAGCTTCTAGGGTTACTTAAACTTCAAAAAAATTTTTATGCTGGCACATATCAAACAATGCCATAAAAACACAAGAATCCATTCTAATGCAGTAATCTGCAAGTTTGGTGCATTTGGCACGTATACCGGGTATGTAGGATTCAACCAATATTGCCATAAAAACCAAACATTAAGGTATTTAAATAATTCAAGGATTTCAAAGAACACTTCATTAAAAAGTCACTAAATTGATTTTTCAATTTTTAAAGAATTTAATGACCTAACAGTCAATATTACAATTACTCTTTAACTGTTGCATTTAAAATGTAACTTATTATTCTTGCATTCAGAATAACACTTTCAAATAATTTTTTTAATTTAAAAATATATGCTTATATTTTTTCAATTACTTTTTAAGTTTTGTAAATAGATTAACCAAAAATTAAGAAGCTCAGTTAACAGTAGAAGGAAACTATTTTGATCTGGTGTAATCTTCACCTGGATAAAATACTTTAAAGTAAACTTAATAAATTCTATTCTGTTTAAAAGGTTTTCAAGAAGTTTTAATCTAACTTTAATAGTTTTCTAAGATTCTTAAAAAATGAACTAAGAAATTTCTATAGATTTTCAAGAGACAAAAATATTCTCTTTTGAAAAGTATTAAACACTTTTATTTTCCTCTTTTTGGTATGGGTAATTGAAAATTTTAAACTCTTAGAAGCTATCAAAATGCATGTTTGATGGAATAATTAAAATGTAAAATGTCAATATAACTTATTCTATTGTTACCTTTTGATTTCTCATTCAATCTAAATATTCCAAATATATCAAAAAAATGGGAATGTTTTACATTTATTCAAGTTTATTATTAGAACAAATATTTTTATGATTTTTTTTAAATGAAATTCTGCATTTATGAAGCTACTACTCAGCATTCTGACAAGAAAATTTCATCATAGTTCAGGCTTTGTGGGCAAAAATTGTATTGATATTTTTAATCATTTATACATTTGTTGCTAATTCTCAATACGAAGTAAGGAGAAAAGAGTTCGAAAAAATTAAAAGAAATCATTCAATTATTGCCAGATCATTCAAAAATTGGAAATTTCATTAAGTCTGAAGATTTGCAACTATAGGTAAGGACACATTTGCCATAGAGTTAGGTTGTAAAGTATTTTAATTATAGAAAAAAGCTGAGTTGAAGCAGAAAAAGTTTAGATATTAAAGTCTATACTTTTGTACTATTTCTAGGAGCAGAAATAGTTTTTATGATGCTTGTAGCTTCTGATATATAGCTAATTTTTTTAATATCAATCAAAATAAGGGTTAAAGTACAGTTTGCTTAAGAATCCTTTTAGGTGTGCTAAAATTAACATTTCCTACTCTTGTCAAATATATAAAAATTGGCACCTTATTTTTTTCTTAATAGTTCTTATCTTCATTTTTATGCAGCTTAAGATTATTCTCTTATATATTTTAAAATTCCTTTTTAAAAAGTATATTACACTATTAAGCCCTGTGGCTTTGTGGCAACATTTCTTCCTCACAAACCACCGGTCTGAGGTTCGATCCTCGGGCTGGGAAAGGTTGACTCAGTATTTCAGCTCTTCAGTAGGTTGGTAAAACTGAGTGTCAAGCAAGCTTAGGAACTTAACACTGGGGGTCTCACAGTAGGTTGACCATCTAACTGGGACATATGCTTCCCACCCCAGGGCCTTTGGTATGAAAAAGTTATGGGCACTGTAGGCCTTGGCCCACATGGGCTGTCATATCATGGAGTTTTTATTACATTAGTAATGAAAATTAAAAGAATTTGTAGATATGATTGATTATTTTTAGAATTACTGGAAAAATATTAATGAACTTTTGTTCAAACATATAGTCTGATATTACTAGAAAATTAAATTTTTTTGAGCTATAATACCCATACATAATCATGCTTAATTATGATAAAACTGCAAGGTATGAAATGATTATTGCTGAATCAAAATGTCAATTGGGGATAGTATTACAACATTGTGTTACTATATGTTTTGTCACAGTTCCCTGATTTTATACTGGAAAAATAAATTTATGTGTTTCTATGGTTCATTCCCATTCATTCAGTAAAGCTCTTTTTGTAAAATGATTCAAAAACTTTCAGATGGTTCTCAGTAGAAATTTTGAGCTGCAGTTATCCTTCCCAAATCATTTCAAACTTGTCAATCTATTCAATACATATTTTTACTTTCGTAAAAGTTAACCAGATGAACTTTATGTGTTAACACAACATTGCTTATTAAAATTATTAATGTAAAATATAACCCTGAAAAGCAACAAAACACATCATGTCATTTCCATGCTTCACACTATAACAGTAGACAAAAATATTTTTTTTCCAACAGCGGGTACTTGAGTGACGAACCCTATGCCACAGTAAGGCCAGAAACTGCTACTCACTTGTCGTTAAACAGCGGGAACTTGTGAACCAAGTCACAGGCGAGTAGCGTTGGCCACACCATACCTCCACAAACCTGTTTATAGGCTGGGCCACATATTCATACATCATCACAAAAGAAAGGACAGAGAGAACAGAGGAAGAAAGTAACGTCCATGCCTGAAACAGGATTCAAACCTGGGACCCACAACTCAGGAATCAGGAACGCTAACCACTCAGTTATCAATCGGAGTAGACAAAAATATATGGCAATCTAATCTGCCTGCCACAACCATCAAACATTTGCTTCCAAAATGGACTAGTAGTAGGTCTCTAGTTCTTTCCATATAAAAGTACGAATAAATTGTCTCCACATGAAAGTAAAAATTATTAGTTAAGTTGAACCAGGTTCAGCTATGTGAACAGTTCTCCATTGTTAATGATCTTCACATTATGCTAAATAAACTTTCCTGTTCTCAGAAGTTAGTGGGGCACAAACAAATCTCTTGTGACTCTTTCTGGTAAACAATAACCCTTAAAATTTAGCTTCTTTTTGACAAACTGTAGCAAACTGCTTGGTATTCCTCATCTTAATGATGTTATAGCTGTCTTAAGCTGGTCATGGCACTTAAACTTGCCAAGACTTTCTCTTAATGGATGCAGAATTTGAAATTATTTCTGTTAAATTTAATTTGACACTGGCTTCAAGCCTCCCCATAATTTACCACTTCATCTTGTAAAACCTATTCCTTTTAGCTTTGATCACATAAATATATACTAATATGTATTTGATAAATAAGATTTATTATATTTTAAAGGATTAATTTAACATTTAGTTCAGTTATTTAAAAAAAAAATTTTTTTTGATGAAATGTGCAAGTTCGATTTATATTAAATACTATTCATATGACTCAGCCTAGCTTAAAATCAACTTCAACTGTAGAAAATATTAAATATCATAAAATTTAATGTACTTTCTCTTTTTTGTAAGCAATGCCATAGACCTTGAATTTTTAATTCAAGTGTTAAATTTTTTTTTCAATAATAGACACATTTTTGCCTTCAAGTTATTGGTTTTACAATTTTTTAAACAAAAATTCATTATTTTATGTTCAGACTGGTATATTTTTTGAGAATTAATAATTATTAAGTTGAGAATATTCATTAAAAAACTATTAAATATCTCAAAAATAAGAAATCTTTTAATTTTCTAAACTAGATTTTTAAGCATTCATATTCTTAAAAATACTTGCATGACTTAGTCAAAACACATAATCAAAAATGGGATAATTGTGCTTCTTGAATTTTTTTACCACTAAAGGGTCTCATGAGAACTAACACATAGATAGGATAATTTATAAATAGTAAAATAATGAATTTTATTGAAGGTATGCCACTCTTAAAAATTTAATTTGCATCAATTCTTTTTGATTTATTTAATAATATCAGGAGCAATAAAAAATATGTGATGTAGTGTAGCAGAGCATTCATTAACAACTAATGCTGAATCAATTCTAATAACATTGTTTTTTATTTCTTGAGCAGAAAATATGTTCTTAAAAAACATTAGTAGCTATGTTGGAATATTGTTATTAATTACTCGAGCAGAGTTTTATTGTAGCTATCTAATAATAGTTTCCGTTGGCAACTGTTTTTATTATTCTTGTTGATTGCAATATTCTAAATTCTATTATTTCTTGCACAGTGTAAATTGGTATTTGAAACCATAAACAAATGGAATTATATAATTCATAACACATTACATAATGCCTGTGTCATCAATTATGGTGTTGGGTTGTTTAGTTATAATAAAACCCCATTATATAAAATAATTTATTTTCAGATTTACGGATTAAAATACTAATTAATAAAGAAATAGCAACAAAATTTAGAAAATTACTATAAACAAAGTATATAAGATCATTTTCTTTAAAAATTTCTATTGGAAACTGTCCATTGATTGATGATTACAACATAACCAATAAAAGAAAATCATCGTATTTGGTATATTTGATTGATTTAAATAACTGAACAATGAATGAAAAATTCTGACTAAACTATGTGAATTAACTCTTGTTAAAATTTGTTCTTAATTGAATTGAAAATTTAAACTTTAAAGTATTTTATTCCATCTTAATTAACTATTCAAATAACAAGTGTACAAAAAAAGATGTATAACATTTTAAATAATACCTATCAAAAATAATTAACATTTAGTAAGAGCATATTATTACTATGTAACATGAGAAAAATAAACATTAATTTAAAAATTTATGCATCTCACTTTAAATGAAATAAAATCTAATTTTATATTTCTAATTTGTAACAGTATGATTTCAAACTGATTTGATCCAATTTTAATTTAAAGCTACAAATTAATAATCAAAATAAAAGTTTTTCATTTTGCTCAGGCTTCATTTCGAAAATGAAATGAAATACTTATTAACTGTATTTTATAAGACCCAATAATTAAGTGCTGTATTCAGATCATGTACAGATGATAAATTGTGATATGAAAAAATATATTCTGTGTCTGTAAGGTAATGTGAGAGATCTAGATGTTGAAACTTTTGCTAAGATTAATATTGGCAAATCTTGTGTGGAATTAAACATTGAATAAATACTTTATATAAACATAATAGAATGTAGTACTTATGAATAAAATTTTGTATATTTATGATTATATTTATACAACTCATAAAATTGAAAGCCGAATTTCTTTTGATTACTTTTTTCATTTTTGATTATCTGAACTGGAGGAATAAGAAGCTCTATTTGATCAGTCTCTTAAGAGAAATAAAATTTCTTTTAAGTTGTAAATAATGTTTGAGGGTAATATTTCAAACTCAGTCTTAACCACCCAATGAATTGTTCTTACTTAACTGATTTTGAATTCATGTATGTTCATAGGAACTTTTTAGATTTACTACGCAAAATCAACTTAGAAATGCTCTGTATTACCAAATATTTATGTAATGTTTTATCCAATATGTATACAATTCATTTATTTTTCTAAAATATAAATAAATTTAATCTATGTTTATGTTGAGTGTAAAGTAATATGAATAAAAGTTTAGATATTTATCTATATAGATTGAGAGAGAGAATATAAAATTTATTTATACATATAAGTTTAGAAACAGTTTTTGCCCCTAAAATTATGACTTATTGAATATAGCACTAAAGCTTGCCTGCAATGATAACTGATTAATTTAAATTAGCCGCATTACATGTACTTTTTTGTATTCCTTAATGTTTAATAAAGCTGGATATATTAAATTCTGTTAAATAATGTGAGAAAAATTTAAATTTTACTAATACAAAATATTATACAGAATAACTTCAAAGAAACATTTGCATACTTCTGAAAAAATTTGGATCCAAGTTGTTTTTCTTAAATTTGACTATTTACTTTAATTCATTATAAATGTTAAAATCCTGTGATATTTTATTATTATTATGAGTTGATAAAGAATAATGATTCCTGGATTTTAAATGTAGAATGCTGTGCTTTAAAGATTTTAAATTATGGAGTTTATCTCCATACTGATATTGTTTCTTTTATACTAGAGTTAAATTTCAGGTATATATTATTTTATAAAATAGTTTACTTTAAAACTAAAAAATTTTAAAATGTTGATTTAGAAATTTGCTGTTGTATGATGCAGCTAGAAAATTTGTAAATGTTTACTAAATGTGGAGAATCTAATTTTTTATAATTAACATTAGTAAAAAAAATTCAAAAAACAGTGGTTTTTGTAAATTTTTATAGTTAATTTTAATGACTCAAATAGAAACTGGTTTTTATTTGATTTGTCGCATTCATGTATATATAATTTAAATAGTTAAATTATTTCTGTATAAAAAAATTGGAAATAATTTAAATATTTTAATTTTGTTGATTATGAATACCTATAATTTGACAGACTACTTTAAAAAAGCTCTTGTGAATTGTTTTTGATTTTATTATTTTTTGCAGTTTTATTATGATCTAATTTTGTTAAGTTACAGGTATTGGTATGAGCTTCTCAATTTTATCAATACATTAATTGAAAGAAATTTTGATGGTGTTGAGTAATGTTTTTAATATATGATAATTAAACATTTTGAAAATAAACTCTTTTTATAAATAGACCTTTAAATTATAAAAAAAAATTATAAAAAATTTTGATTTTAAAGAAAAGTAAGGCTGTATTCTTTAAAAAAGTTTCAAATTATTAAGTCTTTTTCTTTTACTTCACTGTAAAAGTGTTTTTATATTAAAAGTAGAAGTTAAAATTCCTTACTGACTAACATAGATTTCATGTAATTCAAACTTAGCTATGTTTTTACAATAAATGCTTCAATTTCCAACTTAAAATTATGTAATAATATAAATATTTAGTAATACGCATTAAAAGTATTTTTCTTTTAATATAATTTTGTTCTTATAAAAGATAAGTGAATTTATTTTGATTTATATAATGCTTTAGTAATATTAGCATGACTAGAGCAAAATATATGTTTAAATTTAATTTGAAAGTATTATTAAATATGTAGGATAAAGAAGGAATTGTTAAAAAATATTCATTTCACCTATACATTAAAAATATTCTTTTGGAATTCTTCAAATATGATAGTATACATACTTTTTTGTTATTCCTTGTTTTACAATATTTTAAAGCGTTACCTTAGTGATTGTATATCTAAACATATTATTATGCTTACTCATATTCATTATTTATAAATTTTTTAAAAATTTTTCTGGTGTTTTATTAATGATACAAAATTTTTAAAAAATGTCAGAAATTAAAAATGCATTGTATGAGTTTGCTGTCAAATTAATTTATTACATTTTCTATTTATTAACAAAACAAATTTCTTAATATCAATTATACGGAAGTACAGCTAAATGGACAATGCAATAGAATGGTGACTTGATGAGTTTAAATACTTAATTGTAAACATTGGATCTTAAATTAAAATCTCTATTCATGAAAGTGTCTGCCACCATATTTGAGATCCTTGATCACACTTAGGTCATCATTTATGAAATGTGTACATTACTCCTTAACTGATAAATTATTAAAATAAATATCCATATTCAGAAAGTTAGAATAAATGCTACACACACACATACACTCACACATTTTGTAATAGTTTTTTTCACTTAAATTATTATATATGTATCAAGTAATTTGCTTGTGCTTTATCTGGCAAGTGTCTTTAGGTAAAGTCAAATTAATAATTTTTTTGTTTTCCTTTAGTGGCCTTTGGTTTAGTATCTTTTGATAAAACCTGTCAAAAAAATTTTATAATTGAAATTTCTGAAAGTTTCTATTACATTGCTGTAATTCAATTATTTGTCAACTTTTTAGTTACCATTATGTGAAATTTCTTAACCAGTGATATTATTTTACTTGCAAATTGCTCATTATTTATGAATCAATTTTATTTGCCTATAATATCAGTGTTTAAAGCAAGTTTTTATGTATCTTAAGTTTTGAATTTTTAGTTTAATTGAATAAAGTTTATACATTAACAATTGTAAATTTATATTGGTTTTTGTGACATAAATTTTATACAATTGAAACTTTATACAGTTCATTACTTAAAAAAAATCATAATTTTTCCTGTATTGTTTTTAAAAACTTATAATTTTTGATAGCAATGTTTCATTGCTCTAAGCTTGAAACTGTTATTAATTTATGGTATGTTGCTAACATTTTGCTAAGTGTCAGCTGTAGAACTTATTTTGAATTAAAATGTTTCTTATAGCTTACATGAAGAAATTGAAGACTTTTATCGTTATATGACTCCAACTCAAGCAGAACATAACATAAGACTTGAAGTTGTTGAAAGAATAACTAAAATTATTTTGTCTATATGGCCTCATGCTCAGGTAAAAGATTAATATGTATTTTTTGATGAAAATGTGTATTTTATGATGTTAGTTTTTTTAACATTAAAATTTGGATGCATTGAATTTAAAGTTTATGTAACATTGATTATTAATTTTAAATAAGCTCCACTATTTTCTTCCAACTATCTTCCTGCATTTGATTAATTTTTTTATGAAATATTTGTAGAAATTCTGTTATTTATTTCAAAGTTATGAAAATTTCTTGGTATGTTTTCTGTATAATTAAGATATTTCATCTTTATATGATGTAGTACAAATATATATATATATATATATATATATATATATATATATATATATATATATATATATATATATAAGAATCAAAAAAATATAGTTTGGTAATTAGAAACCACAGAATTTTAAAGGTATATTTCAGTTAGAAAAATCAATTTTTGCCCAGGCATTTGAGTATCATTTCCTGATCCTTTCTTTCATCATCATTAGCAGATGGTCATTGCATCTTTTTTTACTTTTTTCTTAATTTCTTTGATATATGATTATCTGCTGTGATTGACCTATAGTTGTAAAAATGGTGTTGTAATAAATATTTTTTTTTTGTTTATTCAGTAACTTATAATAGCTTTATATGTAGATTCATGTAAAAGGAAAATGATTATTAAAAATGACTGAAAAACTATTAAATATTTTATATCAACTTATTTTTTTGCAGTCAGGAAACCTAATTAAGCAAGTGTTATAAATGAATTGAAGAAACTTTAAGTGTATTTTAATAATTAATCAGTTATTTTGAATTGTCCTTTATGTTTATTTTGAATTATTTTTAAAAGCATTTTCTGATTTTTGTCTATAATCTCATCTAAATTAAATTTAACTCTAAAATGCCATTAAATGCTTTCATCTTTCAAAGATATTTATGCAAAATATTTTGCAAAGCTACTGTATTTGAATTAGGATTCCATATAAATTTGCATTTCAAAAAATACAGATTCAGGGTGCCACTTTTTCATCTTGGGGGTTTTTTGTTGTGAAAAAATTTTAAATTGATATTTTAGTCCAAAAAAGTTATGCTTTAAAGGAAATTTTTAATTAGGCCTTAAGTATCCCTTCAATCAATAATGTAAAAATAATTCATTTTAAGTACTCATTGTAGACAAGTTATATCTGAAATTTAATTATATATACTGTGCAAGATTTATTATCACAAAATCTTGGTACTATTGTGATTAAACTGGTTGTGGCACCACCCATTGAAATTTGATAGTTCATTATTTTTTTTTTTTAGTAAAAGAAATCTGCTGATATTTCATATAATATTTTATTCTATTTTATATTTCATATAAAATATAGGAAAAATTGTGTTATTTTATTTTCTTAATTAGATTGAAAACACTGGCATGTTGGCTTTAGAATTTCCTGAAACAAATAAACCTGTTTTAAGACATTATTTTTAGCAACAAAATAGAATTAAGGATAGATGCTTGAAAAAATGTGAATAGGTTTTTTTATAATGAGTGATGTAGAAAATTAAAAGAGCTTGGATTTTGTTTATTGTGCTCTTAAAGATAAGTTATAGCAATCATTATATTAAAATACAAGAAATTGTTATCAAAACAATGTAATGATAGTTTTGATAATAAAAAATTACTGAACTCAAGACACCTCAGATTTTTCTGGGAGCAAACCAGTTAACTGTCAAACTTGTAATATGTAACTGTAAATTTTAAATGAAAACACTCTTTATTTCTAAAAATTATTGAATTGACTGAAAATATCAGCTATTAAGCTCAGATATTAGCTAATTAAGCTTTCCCTAGATTAGATATGAGAAACTTGTGCAATTGACAAACCTGTGTATTTTACCACATTTTAATAAATAAGTTAAATTCCTTCATAAGGAAAATCTTTTTTTCATGTAAATTTTAAATTATTCATTTTGTTTTAAGAAATGAATTTTTTTCTTATGCATACATAAAACTTGAAGTTTTTCTCTCATCACTTTATAAAATTTAAAGAAAATCTTTTTCAAGATTTTGTAAAGCAATATGGGAATAAGTATATGTGTGTGTGTTGTACAATTGTTTGTAAAATGCAGTAGATTTCAAGAGAAAACCGTATATGGATAAAATTATTTTGCAAACCCCCAAAAAATTTTTCAAGAAAACTTCAAACTTGATGAAAAACTTACCTCTAGATATTGATTAATTTTTGCATTAGATCCAAAATGAAGAAATTAATATACAAGCTTATTAGCTTTTAGGAATTTAGCTCTTACCTTCAGTTAGTCTAATCTTCAGAAATGTTTCTTTGATAATGTTAGAAGTTATGCAGTAGAAATGAAATGATAAATGAATAATGTAAGTTGTGAGTACATTGGGCTACTTGATTCAAATTAATGGTCCATATCTTTAAAATAAGCTAAAATGGTGTTCAAAAAAATATTTTAAACTATTTTAGTGAAACCTATGACTGCAATTTCAGTTTTCTTTCATTGTTATCAATATTATTTTGATGACTGGACAATGTTAAATGGGAAATATTATAAAAATTAGCATGATCAATTATTATTTCTGAAGTCACACGTACTTGAAAAGTGCAAACAATTGATTCTAAAATTAACAGGCTTCTTGATAAGAGATAACTAATCAAAAAATTTTTGTACTCAAAGAAAGGGAAATCATTTATCAGTCAATAGTTTCTTTTAACACTATAATATATCATAATTTCTCACATTTATGTTAATTATCTAAGAACAATAAAGTAACAAGAAAAAAATCTTAAAATTTTGAATGTAATGTTAAAAGTATAGCTGTGCAAAGGAAACTAACTGAACAAAAAATTACAATGTATATTTTAAAAACATTAATTTATGATACAAGTTATATTGCAAAACTGCATAAAACAATAAATATTTTAAATTGAAATTTTCAACCTGGCAATTTTCTAGATTGCCAAAGGAAAGAAAATATATTTGATTTTTTTTACAAGAAAAAATATGTTAAATTAGCATATTGATATATTCTCATAAATATTGTATCTCCAATATGATTGAAGTATTTTGTACACATTATTTTTTTAAATTATTTAAAATGATTTTTTTAAATTTTAATTTTAGATATGAAACATCGTGTCTATTTAAAATGCTTAAATTCTGGTTTCAAAATACGTAAATATGAAGAACAAAATTTTTATTTAAGGTGTGTTAACAAATTTCGTCTGCAATTCCAAGAGATTTTAATTTTACTTAATTTTTACAACAATTCTTAGTACTCTAAATTTTATGTCTCATTTATTTTAATGTAAAATAAAACTTTTTAACAAAATATCAAAAATGTACTTATTTTTATGTATTTAATACATAAAAATTAGTGTATCTGACAGATAGCTTAATGTTTTAATTTCCAACATCTTAATTTCCTATGAATATAACATCCCTTTCTGGGTGAGTTGAGGTGTCATAATGATATCAACTAAGTTAATAATTTTTAAATGCTTATATAATTTCAATGCAAGTATTATTTCTTTTGGTTCGTCTTAATTTGTTAATTTTCTTGAGTGTCATATACATTATATTTCCAGGTTGAAGTATATGGCAGTTTTCGAACTGGACTCTATCTTCCTACCAGGTATAATATTTTTTACTCATTTCATATTTTTATATTGTGTTTATTGAGCACAGACTCAATTTTAATGTATATGTCTCAATGTAAACTTGTAAATTATAGTTGTTACTGGGGTAATTTTTGCATAATTTTTTCATGCATTGATTTTGTAATAAAATTGAAAGGAATATATTTTTTGGTAATCATTTAACAAATTTTGGTTTCAAGCTTACATTTTTTAACATGTTATGTTACAAAGGGATTGTTTAAGTATAATTTTATTGAATGATCAAACTCCTTTGGCTCACTTCTTCAGATTAAGAATGTTTCATTAGAAAAAATCTCTTAAATTTTCAGAATTGTATATTGGAAACTCTTAAGAATTGTTCAAATTTATTATTAATGAAGTTTAATTCCTTTTTTAACCAAATCCTTTAGTCTTCATAGTGATATAGTGTAAGTAAATTTTTTTTTCATGAAACCAGTTTCATCAACTTTATTTCCTAGAAATTGCTTTGAAATCTTTTCTGAATAATATGTCTGCTACATGTTTGCTTTGCAATTGAATCTAGGATTAGGATACTTAGTGAATGTGCAAATAGAAAAACGGTGACTTTTATTAAATTTTAGTAGACAAATTAGCAATTGTAGAGTTAAAAATTTTATCACATTTTACAGTTAAAAATATATAATATAGTTGTATAATTAGTTCAGACGTACTTGAGACCTCAACTCGTGTCCTCATAATTTATGTTTAGAAACAAGTGATAAGTTAAGTGTTAAAATAAATATCATTAGTGTTTTTGTCCTTGAAAAATACTCATCATATTATTCTTGGGACTAAAAATATCTATTTTGATTCTTCTCAAGTTAGATCTTATTTCTGCTTTAAATGATGTTGATGAAGGAAAAATGTTTATATATAATTTGTGATTTTTTTGTGTGGTTGAGGGATCACACACAGATCTTTAGATGGTGAGAAGAAAACTGCAAGAAGAGTTTTCTTTTAGCTATACCTGATATTCAATTGCTAATAAAAAATAATAAAATGCTTAAATTATAAAATTAACTTGCTTTCATTATATTTTTAGAGTAGTGCTGTTCTCATAAATATTTTAGTTTGAATAAAGTTATTTGTAAGTTAATTTACTTTATTCTAAATAGCCAAAGAGTTAAATGGGAACATTCAGTAAATTTCTGTAAGATATTCAATGATTTACTTATGACATTTATTGTTTACAAAATAGGATTAATACATAAAGTCAGTGAAAAGTTACTTTAATTTTATATATCAATTAAATAGATGAAATTTCAGTTTAGCATACATAATTTCAAATTGTAGATTGCTGTATGTTAATATGAAAACATAAAATATTTGTATTTTATAATTCATTCTGAAAGTTGAATGCCTTTTCATTCTACAAAATGATTTTGACTAGGTCACAATGTAATTAGCCCTCCCACAAACGACTGACCAACAAACCAAACAAAAATTGTTTAAATCATGAAAATTGCTTGTACATCAGCATATATTGTTTAAATTTTGAAGAACTTTTCTGCCAGGACTAAATTTGTTTGAAAAAGTGAATGAAAAACTTAGTTGAAAACAAATTATTTCTTCTTTATTATTATTAAATTTAATGATAAAACGTTAGTCATTACACCTTTGTTATATTAATAGAATGCATTTTCTTTTAAGAAGGCAAATTTCGATTCCATTAGTTTGTAAATATTAATATAAAAGTGAAATGTAAGAATAATTTACAAAGCAATTTGACAAATGAAAAAAAAAAAATACTTTCTTGACCTTTTAAAATTTTTTTGCAAAATTAACACAAAGATGTTCATAAAAAATTCTATTATTTTCAAGCTGTTCTTAAGAAGTTAGTGGTTTTGCAAATTATTTTCGAATTATAAATTGTTTCAATACATTTTCTAGAATTTTACCAAATTGATTAAATGGTATTTCTCACAGGAATTCGCTATTCTTGAATTATACAATGGAAAATACATACATAATGGTGCAGACGAGGCTAGGACTGTACCATTAGGTTAACGGGTTTGGAATATTTGCCCATCTTCAAGTGCCTCGTAATTTTGAACCATGGTCAGGTGACGAGGTCACACCTGAGCTTGCACCCTGGTCTCCACATCCACGCCACACCAGCGGAAGAACTTTGGACATCACATGATTATTATTTATTAAATACAAAGAGTAATCTAGAATTGAATTAGAGAAGGATTAATCTAGGATTATCCCAGAATTGGATTTCTTGTTTGTCCTTTATAATGAATTCTTATAACAACTCTGCTTTGTGTTTAAAGGTCATTGAATACATTTTTTTTAAAATTTTGTAGTCCTATTTAATTTAAATAATCATCATTTTATGGTATGTTGAAGCACTTATAAAAAATCTGTTTTTTCATACAAATGTTTATTTTTTTAAAATTGAGATTTTCTTATTGGACCTTTTATTAAATATGAAGATTTTAAATGAGTTTTTTGAGGAAAAAGTCATTAATGTGTTTCAACTGTTACTCCCTTACTAGTAGTGAATGTTAGATACTGAGTTTGGTTTATCATCAAAATTCTGTAATGCAAAATGCAGTAAAAAATTTGCTCGTAATTTTTTCACATGAAAGTAAATAGCTTAAATTAAAAAAGTGTTAATGTTAGAAATGTGCAAATAAATGAATTAAAAATATCCATCAAATTTGTTGTGCTAAAATTTGTGTGGATAACATTTAATTATAAATTGAACTTATTTATTATTAACAGTTATTTTAAAAAAATGATGAATTATATTTTCCTTTTTAGTGATATAGATTTAGTTGTGATCGAGAAAAAGGATATATCATTTCGAGCCCTGGAGAAAGCACTTTTAGATAATAATATAGCGAAGGCAAGCTCGATTAAAGTTCTTGACAAAGCTTCCGTAAGTTGTTTTTTATTTTATCTTTTGTATTGTTCTGATATTTTTGCAAAATGCTTTTTTATTTTTGGATTAAAAGTCTTGATTAACTTTTATGTATCTAATATTAAAACATGAAATTGTATTCCTTAGATTGTTTTTTTTTATTTTTTTTTGTTATTCTATATGTATATTCAAAATACATTTGCAGAAATCTGCATATTAAAGAGGAATAATCTATACAGAGTGAAAAACACTTTTGAAATCATATCAGAAAGCTTGAAATAAAGTTAATTTGCATTATTATTTAAGTTTTATTTTGTTATTAAGGAAACTATTGTGTAGAACAACCTCTCTTTCCACTTGAAATGTGGCTAAAAGTTTGTAATATTTATTTAAATTCATCCTCTTTGTTGAAATTCATAATAGTTAGCTGTAAAGATAAAAGTTAAATAAAGCTGTTAGAATAGGATCAAGGACATAAGAACATTAATCTGTTACATCCAAAGTTCTTCCTCTGGTGTATTGTAGATATAGAGAGGAGGGTGCCATCTCATGTGTGATCTTGCGTGACCATAGTTCAAATTACAAGGTGCATATTGATTCACAATTATCCCAAACCTTTTAAGTATAAAGATCAATCTGGAGCTTATACCTGCTCTGCTATGCAAGTGTAAAACCCAAGATAAACCTTGTGGAAAAGTTATCTGTTAATGAGTGATTATGATGTTTAGTAGTCAAATGAGCTATAGGTAAAATTAATTTTGCATGTGTACTATCTTTTTTTCTAATAATGAATATATTATTTACCAGCTTGAGAATTTTGGTGATTGATAAATTTCTGTCAAATTCTATACTGAATATTGATTTTTAAAATTTCTAGGGATTAAAACTTATTTAATAAATCAAAAAATCTTCTTAAAATGTAATTAAAAAAAAGTTTGCCTTTTTAAATTTAAAACTTATTTTAACTTTAAATTTTTCAATTACTAGTCAAAATTAAGTTGGGAGTGAAGGAAACATTCGGAGTTGAATCGAAACAATATTTTGAGGAGATGCAGACTGTAAGAAAGTGAAATTAAATATTCAATTGGTATTGTACTCAAAATATTTACAGCATAAAATTTTTTAAGTAAAGCCTTGTATATTTAGAAACATAATTGAACACAATATAGAGGGGAAAATGGGAATACTTAAACTATTTAAAAAATGGTCAGTGTTTTATTATGTATATTTACATCATTGTCTCTCAAATAAAATTATTAGTGTTATTTTTGTCAAATTCTAAAAGAAAATTACCTTCTTAACTCTTATTCCAGTTGTTAGCAGATATACAAATGTTAAAGATGTATGTTGTTGGACTTAATGTGTGAGTGTTTTCCCAGTAATTTTACCTATGCATTTTGATAAATAATTTATGCAAAATCTTTAGTCTACATGCTTAAAATATTTAATTCGTGTACCTAACTAGTCAGTGCTAAAGTGGGTATTAATTTATCAGTTTTATGTAGAGATTTATTTCTTGGAATAATCTTAAAATGATATGTAAAAATATTGGTGAACTTGAAATCAGGTTGAAATTTTTTTTTTTCAGTGTGAATGTTATTTAAATTATTTGTGATGGAGGAAACATTTGTGTTTTATGCATTTAACAAAAATATTAATATTAAAAGTTATTAAGTATTGTATTGTGTGAGTAACTGTTTATCTAATAATGTTATTTATTTCTAGGTCCCCATTGTAAAACTTACTGATGCCAAAACTGACACAAAAATTGATATTAGTTTCAATATGAACAATGGAGTAAAGAGTGCAAATTTGATAAAAGTAATATTTCATTATATCCTGTATCCTTAATGTTTTTATTGCATATTTACCTCAACTTTATGTTATATATTACATATGAATCCTGTAGTTTATTAATGAATATTTTTAGGTTTCTTTTGTAGTTTTGAAATACTTATAATTCTATAAAGCTAGGAGATGAAGGGTTAATATTTGTAGTGATTCAGAATCAATTTTTAAACTGTAAAGCCTAGTCGTATCTTTCATATGCAAAAAGTGGAAAGTAAAATCCAGCAAAAAATCAAAGCAAGCCTAGAAAATTTCAAGAATATTTAAATATATAATTTATATTGTTTTATTATATAATGTTATATTAGAAGGATATTTTATTATTTAAGTGTTTAGGAAAGTCTTTGCATTTCATAAAATTTGCTAGAACATACAACAGCTTGACTTGTCCAAGTGTCATAAGCAACAACACTACAACAAATGCTTTACTTTACTCCATCCATATTTAAGCATTTAACAAAGCAAAGTTTTTTAATATCTGATAAAAAAAAATCGAATTTATTGTCCTATAATCCATTCTTGTATGCATCAATTCAGTATAGCTGTTGGCTAACCTGGTAACTGCATGACTAATGCTTTGTTCTTTAGTTCAAATTTGTAGGTTTGATTCCCATATTAAAGTCTGGATGTTTGCAATTATTTGAAATGCACTTTAAAATGTCCTTGTGTAGTTAGCCATCATGTGCAGAAATTGACCAGAAGGCAAAAAACAATGCAAGTAAAACGTCTATGATATATAAAACTTTTGTCTATTTAACTTGTGACCTTCAATGCTATCAAATTTAAACCACTTCTCTGGTTATTGGTATAGAGATTTTAGCAGTCCTTTTTATTTGCATTAACTACTTGCTAACAGAGATTACTGTAAGCTCATATTTTTATTATATATATAATCTTTAAATGAATGGTTTTACATTATCTTTTAAAAGGTTAATTTTGTATAGTGAAAAATAATATAACATTTTGGACATTTTGGCAACTGACTTTTGAAGCTCTGATGTAGAGTTGCAAGAATATTTTTATAAATTTGTTATCCATTTACTTCATTAAATTTACATACTATTTTATTTTCTAGATTGTTTACTTGTGCTACTCTAATCAACAAGTCTTAACAGAAATTAATTCAATTCTCATTATGGCTTAAAAATTTCAGTTGTTATTCAAGCAAATCTAAAAAATTATATAATGAATTTATTGAATTCATAATAATCAATATAAATTTGCAATATTAAATTATTTTATTTTTATGGAACTAAAGGCTATTTTGCTTTGTATATTGTGATAAAATTAATAATTCTAAAAAAATTTTGTTTTGGGAAGGAAAATTATTGAGATAATATAAACATTTTTGTATACAAAATTACTTGTTTGTGGTGTTTAGTATGTAATTTTATTTATAGTCATTATAAATTCATATTTTTCCTTTTACAGGAATTTATGAAAATGTATCCAGCATTACCAAAACTTGTTTTAGTATTAAAACAATTTCTTTTACAAAGAGATTTAAATGAAGTGTTTCTTGGTGGAATAAGTTCTTATAGTCTTATTCTTCTCACGATAAGTTTTTTACAGGTATCTTTCTCTTTTTTTCTACTGTCTTTATATTTACTATTGTATAATTCCAATGTTTTTCTTTTTAGTGGAAGGTTGTTCGTTTATTTAGTTTGTTTCAAATTGTATGTAATTTCCAATTTTATTTCTATATGCATGTAATTTTCTAGATTTACTTAAAAGTAAATTAATTTTATGAATTTTTCCCCTTCTTTTAATAAACTTTTCATAAAACTACATGCTTTCTGAAGACATTACGGAAAATGTCATTTATTTAGCTATTTTTATCTTCATTTAGCTATTATAGGTGCTATGGTGAGTTATGTTATTTAAATTTATAACTAAATATCATTTGCATGAAAAAGAAGAAAAAGCAATGACTACAAGAATTTAATATGCATTTATATTTATCTAAAATTTGATCATATCTGCAATGAGTATTTTGTAGATTTTTAAATTATGTGTACATTATAGCTAAAAAATATTTGAGATTTGATCATTTTTGTAGTTTTTAACCTCCTAAAATGATTTTAAAAGTATTCCCAATTACTTGTTTCTAAGGAATGTTTTTAAGCTGTCTTAATTTTTATAAATATCTGGAGATAATATGAAAAAAATATTACTTTGTCAACAAATACTTGCTTTCCAGCAATTATTTTCTTGATAATAGAGTCTGTTAAACTACTTTTCAAAATTATATTATTTTGCCTCCTGATTCTTAATTTCTGGGAGAATCAAAAGCTCTGTCATTAATAAACATTTAATGAAACCTTAGTTGCAACTGTGAAGTCTGTTTTGGCCGTTGGAAAGCAATTAACTTGTCTCTGCCTTTCTCCACCTGAAAATTTACTTAGAATCATTGTTTTGATTGAACCAAGACTCTTCAATGGAAAGAGTGGTTACTCTCTTATGTTTTTACACCATTTATCAGTTAAATAATTTTATGATTATTTTTTAATTAAATGTTTTTGAGATTGGATGAGCTAAGGTCTAAGTACTGAGTTTAAAACTTTTGATTACAAAATATATGTGCTCATTTAGTTTCCATTCAGCCACATTTTATCATTAAAACAGTTTCAACTAATATATCCAAAAAATTTTAAATAGCCATGAAACTGATGAGAAAATTTATAGTTTATTTGCTTATTAGAATTCAGCAATAAATGAAAACAAAAAAAGGTTTGATAACATCATATAATTTTAAATTATTTATTATTATTAAATTTCAGTAAAATAGAATTTAAAAATGACATTTTTTAATAGCTTTTGATATAAATTAATGGTAAAATATAAATTAACAAAGTTTTACAATTTCAAGTATACACAATTTTATTAAATGTGGGTGGATAAATTTTAAATTATAAGAATTCAAATGTTTAATAACATTTATGTCAAATAGAATATAATATTTTGATAAATATTCAATACAAATATGACACACATGATTTTAGAATGTAAAATAAACATGAATAGTATTGTATGATTTCCTACCAACAATATCTTTAAAATTTTCTGGAAGAATATAATATAAATATTTGCAACAGTTAAGTAAAGGCATCTTGAAAATTTTATATAGATTCATACCAATCATAAACAATTACATATTTTGCTACCATATTTGATATTTTAATTTTCAAGCATCTTTTGGATAATTCATGACTTCACATTTTTGTTAGTCAGATTTTAGTTAAGGTTTTTATTTTTTAACCGCTTGCCTGATTATCCCGAGTTATTTCGGGTTCGTATATATTGCAGTTAATTATTATCCCGAGAAAACTTCGGGTGAAACAGAATTTGTCAGTACGATTTGTTTTATCACGGTTTTATTCGGCCTGGAGGAAATGGAAGGAAATATTACGTCTTTAACCGGCAGTTTGCCAAGTTTCGTTGATTTCGCGGTTCTTTTGGCGGGATTGGTCACGTGTTTTCCTATTGTATAGTATACGACGGCTTGTGTACTAAGAAAGATAGTTGTGTTGAAAAAAAGTAAAATAATGGCGATGATGAAAGATAGCGAAAGCGATGATTTATCAGATAGTGATTATGAAGAGGTGGACATTGAAAATAGTGGAAGTGATTCTTCTGTAAGTAGCCTCATTGAAGACGACAGTTCAAGTGATTCGGATTCGGACGATTTGCTGGCAGCTCGTCAATGGTGTACAATTCAAAAAGCGAAGTTGCCACCTGCACCTGCTCGTTTTCCTTTTACTGCCAACGCAGGTATGAATTTCAATATTGATATCAGTAATGTTTTGGAATTTTTCTATAAATATTTTGATAATGAATTGATCGACATTATTACAACCGAAACAAATCGATATGCGGAAGAGCGTGCTCGTAGATTGCATTCAAAACCATGGTGTTCTACTTCTCAAAATGAAATAAGAGTTTTTTTGGGAATAACTATTCTCCAAGGTGTTATAAAAAAAAACAGATCTTCAAGATTATTGGAGTAAAAATCAGTTGTTGAATACTCAATTTTTGCAAAAACAATGTCATATAGACGATTTTGTCAGATAAAGCAAAACTTGCACTTCAGAAACAATGATGCATATGATGCAAATGCACATCCTTGTCCAAAACTAAATAAGATATGGCCAATTCTTCAACATTTACTTGAGAAGTTTCAGAGTGCGATTATACCTGAACGAGATATAACAATAGATGAAAGTTTACTTCTTTATAAAGGAAGACTTGGGTGGGTGCAGTACATCCCTTTGAAGAGAGCGCGATTTGGAATCAAGAGTTTCTTACTATGCGAATCTAAGAGTGGGTACGTATGGAATGCTATTATATACAGTGGGAAGGGAACTAATTTCGATAATTCATTCGATGATCTTCCTATGTCAGCCCGAGTTGTGATGACTCTTATAAAACCACTGCTGGACAAAGGATATTGCCTTACCATGGACAATTTTTATAACTCGCCGTGTTTGGCTGATACGTTAGTCAAAAGGAAGACTGATGTGTGTGGAACACTCCGATTGAATAGAAAAGAGTTACCTCGAGATCTAAAGACAAAAAAATTGAAAAAAGGAGAAATTATTGGGTATCAAAGAGGGAAAGTAACTGTAATGAAATGGAAAGATAAAAAGGATGTTAGTCTAATTTCCACAATACATACAATCGAAATGCAGGATGTGACAAATAAGCAGGGAGAGACAAAGTCCAGGCCTAAATGTGTAGTTGACTACAATGACAAAATGGGGGGTGTAGATAAAGTCGACCAGTATTTAGCTGCTTATTCTACACCCAGAAAAAGAGGGAAAAAGTATTATAAGAAGATTTTCTTCCTTTTATTGGATTTGGCCTTGTGGAATTCCTACATCTTGTACTGTAAAGCAGGAGGTTCCCGATCACCTAAACAATTTAGAATGGAACTGATTTAAAAACTAATTTCAGAAAATCATCGTGACGAGTTTTCTGCCACATCAGGAAGACCCAGCATTAGCCCTTCACCACTCAGGTTAACCTCAAGGCATTTTCCTGATGTTATTCCTGCTACTGAAAAAAAAATCAAATCCAACGAGACAGTGTACTTTGTGCTCCCGAAAAGAGATTGCAGAGGTAAGCCAGTAAGAAAAGAGACCAGATACCAATGTACAGAATGTCAGGTATCACTTTGTGTTGTCCCTTGTTTCAAAAACTATCATACAAAGATTAATATTTAACTTTTGTCCATTTGCCCGAGATAACTCGGGATAGTGAACTAATATTAAAACTAAATGCTTTTACACCTGTAAAATATAAAAAATTCAACTTAAAACTTACCTATTTTGTTTTGTTCTGTTTCCATGTATTTAATTATAAAATAAAAAAATGTGATGATTTTTTGCAATTTTTTTCAAAAAAATGCGTAAGGGAAGCGGTTAAGTATGATATTTTGCTTCTTGTTAAAAAGTTTTTGCTATCTTTTATTCTTATATTGTAAAGCCATTTTTAGATGCACTTTTTTTCTAATCTTTAATTTTATAATGAAGTTGGTACAAATATAGTATATTAGGCAAAACTTTTATGTTTGAAATTGAAACCTTTTTTAAAAACCCTATTGTGTGCAAACAAACATTTTTGTAACAAATTGCTTTTCCTTCAATTTTAGTCATCTTGATGAAATAAGTTACTTATTTAATGTTTATGGGCCAGGTTATAAATTATTTAAACTTGCTCTTAATATTGATTTTCAGCACATCCAGGTAGATCCTCCTAACCTTGGAAAGATGTTAATCATGTTTTTCGAACTCTATGGACGACGTTTTAACTATCGCAGCACTGGAATAAGTGTTAAGAATGGTGGAGCTTATTTTACTAAAGATGATTTTAATTCTATGACAGATGGAAACAGGCCTTCTATACTTTGTATCGAAGATCCTTTACTTCCCGGTAATTTAAATTTTTTTACGTTTTCTCTTTTATTTAATATAGCTTGTTTTAAAGTATAGATTTTTCTTGCACCCTTTTTGTTTTTATACTAAGTAGTAAATTAGAGAACATGGTTTCTTTTTATGAAGTTGTAATAGAGATTTTAATACAAATCTTCAAAGAATGGTGAATTTTTTTTTTGAATAATTCAAATGCTTCTTATACTGAGATTACAAATGTTGTGCCACCATTTAAAGTTTATTAAATAACTGTAGACCAGGTTTTTAAAAAATCATAAGATTAGGCATAATATTAAATTTGGAAAAACTTTTATTAATTTTATTTACTGACAAATAAGCTTTGGAAATGTTACATTTTCATGCATACTGTATATTTTTTTTGTATTTCCCCATACCCACAATAGTTGATCTTCCTGTTATTCCTAATATCAGTATTCTGTTTCTTTTATTCCATGATGGTCTCTTTCCTTTTATTTCTATTGATCAAGATGGTCTAAGAAATAGAAAAGATATGAGTTGAGTTCATTTGCACTCCAAAGCTTTTGGGTTAAACTTTGACTTAAAAGTATTTTTAAATTGATCTAAACACAATCATTTTAATCAAAATTTTTTTTTCCTTGTTATATTTCAAAATAACCTTTCTTCCTGAATGCTATAGTAACTTAATAGGTATTTAAAAATATCATAGCTTTTTATCAAACTTTTTCATGATGCCATTTTGATGACAAGAATAATTGTGAGTCATATGCATAAGTACTTCAATTCCTTAACTGTGTTAAATTCTTGTATAACTACTTAAGGCTTTCAGGTTTAGATCTTGTCTTCTAAGAATCTGCTTCTTTATAATAAATTTTAAATCTGTATACTGATACTATGTTATCTAGATATGTATGTTGCCAGAATTGTTTGAATCTTTCATATAATTTAGATTAAAATAAAGGTGTTCAGTATAGTTCTTTGAATACATGCCATGGAAACTGATGAGTTAAATGAAGATTTGCACCAAAAGTTTAATAAGAAATGATCGCAGTGAAGTTTACTAACCAATAAATAAAATTATGCTAAATGTAATGATATAGAGAAGGGAATGTTCAAAACTAAAATGTTTAATATACAGGACTCACTGTATTCCTTGCTGTTCAGAGAAATTGTGATTCTTAAGAACAGATAAAATGAAAACATTTCTAAGAAATCTATGATGTAAGCATAAATAAGATCAATATTTCGGAATTCTAGTTATAAAAAGTTATGAAAAAGTTAGTACTTAACTCTCTTGCTGCGAATCCCACGGTTTCTATACACAATATAGAAGTAGCAAAATTTGTGCAGCTTCGATTACCATGTCGGTGCATTTTTGCTGTCGATTTGACTGTGCAATCTACTCTTTCCCTGTTTATGGTTTCATTTCTGGTTTTCTGTAATGTTTAATTGTTTATTTCGATAACAGATAACATTAGTTGTCTTGATTTCTGCAAAATATACAAAAAAATTTTTTTAGCATTTTGGTCACACTTTTCAAAGTTCAAAGATGTTTGGCTGGAAGCATTTTGCGAGTGCTGTAACTTATTTTCCTGACTATATTTCCGACATTGATAGTAGTTCTGACTCTGATTCCAAATATATTGAAGATAGTTATAGCAAAACTAATGAGCATTTCTTATATAATCTTTCTGCTATACCTGCACTTGCTACAGTACTCACATGTTGATACATAGAACTTTGATTATTATGATTATTTATTGTGGATTTTGCAATTTCCTTGTACTTAAGTATGTATTTTGTTTCATTTTTATATATCATAGGAAACTTAATACTCCTTTTTGTTTTTGTAATTATTTTTTGCTTGTTGCTCAAATCAATCTAATAACTCTAGTTTATTCATTCCTTTATTGAAAAATTTATGTACCTCATTATTTATAAAGTTTGTGATAATATTACAGTTTGTTACATAATTCTTTGTTCATATTTATTTTCATTATACTTGTTACTTTTTAATTAATATTGTTAAATTTAGTAATATGAGTTATTAAAGTTTAGTTGATTTTAATAATGGTATAAATTTCTGTAATAAGAGAATTTTATATATTGTTTTGTTTTTCAGGCAATGATATAGGAAGGAGTTCATATGGAGCACTGAATGTAAAAACTGCATTTGAATATGCTTTTAAAATTCTGAGTGAAGCAGTCCGTCCAAGTAAAGTTGAAAACCGGTATGTTTACTACAAGTATTGATTGTATCTGTCAGAGTGATAAATTTTCTGATAGTGTTAAAATTTTAATATTATAAAGTTAATTTTTTTTATCTTTGATCTATCTTAAACTATATACGATATAATAACAAACTTTTAAAAATAATTTTCTGAAATATATTGTTTTCTATCTTTGTAAATTAATAAATTTTTAGGTTTTTCACTGAAGTCCAAGAAATTTGATTTATAAGTAAAAAAATTAAGTGTAGTGTTCTGTCTTAAAGTGGAATTATCAGGAAAATAAGCTCAGTGACATAATAAGATTAGGCCATAAAGTATAATAAAAAATATTAAAAGTAATATTTGTGCCAATTCTATTATCTTTAAGTTCTTGTAAGTATGTTGCCAAGAAACATTTACTGTTGTCAAATCTTGATAACTGTTTTGCTAACATGAAGTCATAATAAAATGTGATATAGATTCTTGAACTCAAAAAATTATAGAAATAAAATCGAATGAAAAAAGATTACTTTGTGTATTCTTTTTAATTATGTTTCAGTTGTGAATCAATTTTGGGCCGCATTATTTTAGTAACTGATGAAGTTATTGACTATAGAAGATGGATTTATGAAACATTTCCTGCTGAGAATATTCATCATGCACCTTCAATAGTTACATCCCAGCCATCAAAAGGAGCTACACCAGTAAATAAAGCCAAAGTTGTCATGTATGTAATTTTTCAAGTATTATTCATCAATTACTTTTCAATGCTTTTTGTATTTAAATGATGAATATTATTAGGATTTCTTAGCTTTCAGTATATTTTTAGTGCTTTCCCAGGAGACAACAAGTCAGTAATCAAAGTTGCCAATTCTTCAGATTTCTCACTTCGTTACTGATTTCTTCCAGTTTTAAGTAACATAGTAGTTCATTGTTATATTTCCATAATCATTCAACTTGCCAATTATATTTGATAACTTTGTATATTGTTTTGTTCATATTTTATCAAAAATTAAATTGTTATTTTTACTATAAAGAAACTGTAGTATTAAAATGTTAAATTAATATTTCTCATAGGTTTACTGCTATGGAAAAAAAAATTCCTTACTTTTCAAAATAATAAAATTATAATTAATAATAAAGTACAAAAATAATTAAATAAAGCGTGTCTGAATTCATTCTGCATCTCAGTATTTTGTATCCTTAAAATATTCTTTGCCAAAATATGAAAAACATATAATTTTTTAACCTGTTCAATCCTTTTTTATTTTGGAATTTTCTACTTGTTTCAATTTCTCCATTACACCCTTCTTAGACTATTATTTCTGTTTAGTTAAATTAATTTAATTATTTAATTAAGTTTAAAATTTTAAGCATATGATTTGTAATTCAAAATTTATTTGACTGTAAATGATTTAATGTCAGTTTTAAAGTTTCCAACTCTGATTATAATTTAATTAATTCATTTCTGACACAGTTAAAAGTACTTGTCAATGTAGTTAATAAATTTTTAAAGATGGTTTGACTGTTCCTTTTATGTACCATTCATGCTTATGCTCAAAATTATTTTCATTCAATTGTAAGTCCAGATTAAATTAACATCTGTGGATAAAAAGAATACCATACAGAGTTAAACCAAAATCAGTCTTTACAGTTTTAGAACTTCAATATTAGAACTGCTATAAGAATGGCTTGCAGTTTCAATCCTTGGCAGTATATTCATTTTGGAAGACTGTATGATATATCTCCCTGCTGTTTACTGTGATCCAATGCTTTGTCTGATAGAGTATATTTTAGATCTCTATTTCATTTAACTTTGATATTGATTTTAAGATATCTTCATCTTAGTAATTGGCTTAAATGTTTTGAGCCAAGTTAGTAGCCAAATGGTTATCACTCTGGCCATCAATTCAATTACTCATGGTTTAGAATCCCTTTCTGGTTTGTTTGTAATGGTTCAGAATCCACTAAAAAATGTTTAAACTGTTGGTCCTAGTCTAATTAGCCATTATGTACAAAAGGTTATTGAGTAACTACTAAATCAAATGGAAAGTTTTTATGCCATTTGTTGTTTCTCATGCCCCTCTTAAAATATTTTTTAATAAAAAGAATACTTACATCTGTCCTTAGTAGCGACATCACAAATATTTGAAGCAAATTGTTGTCCACTTATGACCGTATGCTTCACAATTTTTCTTTATCCGGCCAATTAAGACTAGTTGAGCTAAATGCTTATTTATGCCACTTGTGACCAGAAACACCATATTATTTCTGTACTCTCTTAGCCGAATGGTTAGCTCTCTTGCCATCAGTTTAACAGTTTGTGAGCTCGAAACCCACTTTAAGCTGTAGGTCTTTGTCTAATTAGTTCCTGTGTGCAAAAAATGACTGTTGAGTAACAAACAAACAGAACCATTCATACTCTCTTAGACATCATTGCAACACATAACATCCTGCATTTGCATTAGAGGTGGTTTTCCTTAAGTTCTCATGATCTTATTTATTTTACAATTTCTATGTTAAGCATTATATATGTAAAAAAAATGCTTTCTTTTGATTAACTTTTAAAAATGATAAGTTTCCTGTTAAAAGATTTTTTTTAATTTATCACTTAATCAAATATTATTGAATTGTAGTTTTGTCATCAGTATTTTCTGTGCAATATAAGTAGCAAATTTCAAGTAGTTAACAAAATCCACTATTTTGAAAGCATTCTGGTTAGTTATAAAATAGTATCTAAAAATATCTTAGTTTCATAATTGGTCATCCCGAGCAAGATTTAGATTAATTTGTATCTTATAGAAAAGCTCTTGTCTTGATAAAGTGATTAGTGGTTGAGTGAAAATATTTCTTAATAGCTGCATAGAAAAATATGAAATACTTCTGGAAAAATATGAAATTCTTGATAAAAGATTTGATAATATTTATCAAATCTTTTATCAAGCATTTCATTAATCCATTTTGAATTAAATCAATGCTTCTATAGATCCACTTTTTAAAAATTAATTTATAATGCATAATGTGAAATTTATTTAAATGCTTAGGGTTATATTTAACTATTGTTTGAGCTAATTATTTTATCATATTGCTTGAGAAGAATAAAGTTACTCAAATTTGAAATAGCTGATAAATTTTGTTAAAATATTTTAGTGGACAAAAATTAGTTCCCAACATTAATTATGCTTCATATATTTTTCTTGTGTGCTAGCAGAAATGTTTATGAAACTGTAAAGGTTTAAACAGACTTTTATCTCTTTCTTTTCACTAATCACAAGCTTTATATTCTTTGCCTGGCAGAATTCCTGTGAAATATATTTTCTCACTGTTTTGTCGCAAAATAGCTGTTTCATACCTGTGTGTGTTTGATACTTTTATATGATTAATATTTTCTATCCTTTAATTAGAAATGGACAAATAAATGGGACCACTTCACAAGTAAAGGAAACTTGTAGTTCTGGTTCTTCAGATTGTCAGTCATCTACTCATTCTTCATGCATTTCTGTCGGCTCTGGCAGCTCTGCTTCCAGTATGGCTAGTGATACTGTAAGTATTTTTAAAAGATTTGTCGCAGTAGTATGGATATATTATTGCTGTGAAGCATTTTTAGTAAAATGCAGCTATTTAAATTTATTAAACTGTAATGATTTAGTTCAGTTGAAACCATTTTTTTAAAATTTGTTTTTAGGTGTAGTATCAATTTTTTATGAATTATGTTTTAAGTTTCCTGTATATTCTAAAACAACTGTTCTATTGACAGTGAAATGAATTCTAAATAACTAATGAAATTTAATTTACATCTTGAAACTTACAATTTTCATTACTAATCACGTAATACTTTGTTACAAATACAGAGAATACATTCAAAATTTGTTCATTTATTAATTTTACTGCTTGGCTGTGACACTGTCACATCTATTATAAAATTAGAAAAGTACTAAAAAGATCATTATTTGGCATTTCAAATCAGTTTTGATGAATTTAGTTAACTTTCATTGATTGAATTAATAAATGTTTGAATATTTTTGTGTCATGTGTTCGTTACCTTGCAAAGAATTTTTCGATGTAAAAAATTCAAGATTTATTTTAATATTTTGAAGCAGATTTTCAGTTTTGTTTTTTTGAACAGATTATCAAACTTAATTTTAAAACAGTTTCCAGAAATACAATGCATGAATTGAGAAATTTCAATGTTCAAAGGAACTAGTTAATATTAATTCGTCACCTCAGAAAATAACTAGGAATAAAAATGAAAAGCTTAATTTATATTTTGCCCAAAATATTTGTAATTTTTTTTTAAATTAAAGGTAAGTGTGGATATGAAAATATATGTAATCCCTTGTTGAAAGAATTAAAATAAATCACTCATATTTTAATTCTATTATTCAATCAAAGTATGTTTATAAATGTACTTAAAACAGTTACAAATGTTTATGGTTACAATTATCTCTGGTAAATTCTGGGTAACTATAAAAGAGGGCAGTATTGCAGAACTTAAATGTTCTATCTGAGATCAAAATATTTTGCTTTCAGTTAAAGAAGGAAAGTTATCATAGTTAAATACATGTCTTCGATGTAAAAGCAGTTTTTTAATTTTTGGTAGTGTTTCCTTTTTTAAAGAGACTAGGAAATCCATTTGTGGCTAAATGTTTGCCATCATCGTTATTACATAGCTTTCTAGCAGATCTTTCCTCACTCATTTTCCCAAAGGTCAGTGTTCTTTTTACATCCTTGTGCATTCTGGTCATGTAACCTTATCTAAACTTTTCTATTTGCTTAAAATGTAGTGTGCCCATAATGTGTATAGAATGTTAATCAAGTTTGTGTTACTAAAGTTGTGAGTTGTGCACAAATTGCTGTTCAAATTTGCTGTATGCTTTATTCCAACTCATTTTAGTCAGGTGTGTATTTTACCTTGAATTACATTCTCCAGAAATTTCTTTAGTGTGTGTTACTCTTCCACGCTGTGATCACATAACATATATTATAAAAAATACCCTTCAGAGTAAGTTGTATAACATAAAAGTTAATGAGTGAAATTTTCATTTTTTCTTAAGTTTGACTCATTTTAAATATCTGATTCTATAAGAATAATTTTATATTATTTGATATGTATATAACAAATTTTCCCCTCTTTTAATGCAAGTTTTCACCTTCTGTATTGCCATTTCTGTTCTAATTAGTGATTTTTTATTCCTTTATAGGATTCTGACATTACTACCGATGCTCTCATGAATAAACTTGATTTAGAAGTTGAAAGCAGTTCCCTGGATTTCATTGTGCAGCCTGACAAATCATTCCTTGATCTTAACGCTTGTACAATTACCACAGATCCTGCAGTCCAAATGACTGCAAACTTTGAAAAAAGGACAGCTAACTCATGTACTTCTGAAAAAGCCAAATCATTTCATTCTAATGGTAAAGCCAATCCAGTCAATGGCCCTTGGAAACAGAAAAAATATATGCCAAATGCATTGCTTAACTCTGCTTCAAGCTCTATAAATGGTGCTAAAATTCATCCTGAAAACCACAATTTAAAGTCTAGTGTAAATAGCAATGCCAATAAAAAGAAACACTTAAATCGTAAAGACTCCTTAAATGTCAACATATCATCAAGAAAAGATGCCCATGTTATAATTGGACGATAGCATATCATATGCATTTTTATTACTAGTCTTCCATGTAATTTATGTGTTGTATGCAAGCAGTCTTGCCAGATGCATATATCATATTTAAGTCCTATTGTCCCACACATAGAGAACTTGATTCATTTGTTAGCTGTAAAATCATTGTTTCTCATTCCAATACAATGATACAAAAGATTCTGTGATTAAGTGCATTTTGTGCTTATGTATTTTGTGGGAGAAAACGGTGAAACATTTGAGTGTGCTAGCCTCATTATTTTTTAACTGTGATGTGACATTGGGGCATCTCCAACATGTTTGACAACTATATAATTTATTGAAACATTGTTGTACATTTTGTGACGCAGCTGTTTAAGATTTCCCTATACAGCTAAGAGCTGTTGTACTTTCTTCGGGTCCATGTTGATTCAGTAATAGTCTTAAGTGACTATAGCACATCATTGGGGAAAATGTCATTTGTGTAAAACTCTACATAGATGTGTGATATAGTTTGTACAATTTTTGTGCCATATTGCCGCATTAAGTTGTATTGAAAGCATGGATTTCCATTAATAGTTTTCCTTTAAGTGTGTATGTTTACTGAAATTGTTCTTACTAATAATAAGCATTATTTTCATGCAATATTATACTTGTTGTATTGAATATTTTCCTTTCTATTCTTGAATTCTTTGTAAGGGCTGCAGTGAATATACTTATTTTCTTGAATAGATATGTAAATTATATTGATGAAAACAGATCTTGAAATCAAACTTCTATTTAAAAAAAAAAAAGTGCCTTCTATTGCTATATATTTAACAGCTTTCTATGCTTACTAAACATAATTTTCAAAGTTTTAAACAAAATGTCTCAAAAGTTTTAACTCTTTAAACTATTTTAAATGTCAAGAATTGTTTTGTGAGTGTGTATAAGGAGTACTATTGTGTTACTCCTTCTAGTCTGTCTTGTAAAATATAAACAATGATTGATTTCAATATTCAGTGTCATATCTATTTTATCTAAACTAATATTTTATATTTTAGAAATAGTCTAATATTAATGCAAAATTGAATAATAATTTGAAAAATATTTTATATATTTCATTAGTATGCAATACTTTAATGTATGTAATAATTATACCATTTTACCCATTGTGCTATGTATGCTCTTTCAAATGAAACATTTTATTATTATAGTACTTACTCATTTTAAGGCAATTGTATTTGCTGAAATCATTATAAAAAACTTTGTTTTGTATAATTTTGTTTTGTGCTGCGATTTTATTTTATATGTATAAACTCGGTGAAATACGTTAAAGGAAATATGTTTTATTTCCTTGGATATTTTATGTAAATAGTGAAAGATTTTGTCAATAAAAAGTCACTTGTATATAGTCAAAATGTTGTTTGTGCAATTCTTTCTTAAAGTAAGTGACTCATAAAATGTAAACCTTTGTGAATAAAAATGTTTTCAGTTTTTGAATTACCTCAATTTATTTTTTTAATTCATATGAGAAATTGTCTCATTATTTTTCAGATTGCTTTCTTAAAAATAATTAAGGGTGAAAGATCTCACATCTCAGCTTGTGATTTTCATAAATTTTGCAGTGATACTCTCATCTATTCAGTATTTTGTTTTTGAAAAGGTATCTAGAATATTTTATATACTTGTCACATTCGTATTTTTTTAAAAATAGATTTGAGATACTTGTCCACAGTGGTGTTCAAATATGACTGTTTTGAATTTGCTATGATAATTAAACTTGTTTTTTTAATATAATTTATGAAATTTTAGTCACTAAAATGGCAGTCATTAAATACGTGAAAATTTTAAAACAGATACCTTTTATTCAGATTTTGAATGCTCTGAATTCATATTCTGTCCAGTTTTGCCTGTTACCATTTAAAGCTCCAAGTTTCATTCAATTATTTTTATTGGTGCTGTATCAAATATTCATTTAATTGAAACAAGCAGAGAGATATTCTCTGCTTCAACTTTTGTGCCTCCTAAAACTAATATTTTGGAATTGTTTTATTTGCTCATTTATTGCAGTGTGATATGTTCATTACATTAATTTTATGTCATCTTACATTTTTGTTTGTATTAGGATATATGTGATTAATGTTATTGTATACATGTTTATATTTAACTTATTTATATGTGCACCTTTATGTATATATATCTATCTATATATATATATTAATATACATATGTTCTGCATTTGTTTTTGTTACTTTTGATTCTGTTGTTTAAAAAAGATTGATGTCATTTCAGAGATTTATGTAAACAGTTGTTAAAAATATAAAATGTGAGCATTAAGAGCTCAAACCCAATGTTTACTGTTGAATGAGTCTAATACAGAAAACTCTTCTTGATGAGTGCTGGTTTATTTTGCCTTCATTTTGTAGGCTGTGTATAAGTGATTGTACTATGGATGTATTATAATTCCACATTTTTCATGAACTGTATAGACAATGAAAAATAAATATGTGACATTGAGCTTAGTAGTTTGTGTAATAAATAAATTTTATCACTAAAAGAATACAAATTACAAAGTTCCTTATTTGCTTCATTTATAGTTTTAAAAATTAACAATTTTGTTTTAACACAACTTTTAATAATCTAGTAAAATTTGAGTTGCAAATAGGCTAAGTTCTCTAAATTTTCTATGCATCTAATTTAGTTGAAAATTTGTGGATATTCTAATGAGTATCTAAAAGTGAACACAAGATAATAAAACGTAAAATAATTACTTTACTGAAGAAACTGAAAAGTGACTGAGCTTGTGCAAGATACTAATTATCTCTATTTATTTATGTAAGTCATATATTGCAAGTATTCCATCTTTAAAAAATTAGTAAAATGTTTTGTTTTTCCATAAAAGCTTTTATATAATTTCATAACAAAGCAAGGATCTCAAAAGATAAAAATAGAATTCAGAAATTTATTTCAGACTGCATGTATAAATTGATATATTCAGATGCATATATGTAATGAGGAAATTTCAATATTTTTTTATTTATATCGTAAGCAACATTTCATATATAATTAGCATTTGAGCATTATATGAATGGATAAATGTTGGCATTTTTATTTCTATAATTCTAAAATATATTTTTTATAACTTTTTTCAAAGTATTACAAATATTAAGCAATGAGAAAATAATTGTTCTATCTGTATCTTATATATACAAATACCTTAGATTTGGAACATTTTTTTCCAAATATGTTATTTTGTATCCTCTAACTCTTAATATTGAATTTGATGTATATGAAAGTCTTTAACTTTCTATGATCAATAGTTTTCTTATAATTTAGGGAACAATAATTTACTCCCATAAATATGTATGACTTGAAAAGTAAGAATTAATGCATTTATAAATGTGATGTTACTTATAACTTTTGTAGGAAAATTTACACTCTGGAAAATTATTGTAATTTACTGTTGAAAAGTCAGCTGTAAAACAGGGCAAAAAAATAGAGAAAAAAATTCAGAATTTTGTGTTTCTATTTAAGGTTTAAAATTAAGGTTTTATTATTACCAAACGAAAAAACAAAGATTTTTCAATATTTGTTTTATTATTCATTGCTGATCCGTTTTTCATTGCTGGTCCGTTGAAATGACTTTTGCCAGGAGCCAACTTATTGTATTAAATGTGAAGTACGATTTATAAATTGAATAACTAATATGAATTCTAAACCTCATGCTTTCATCTAAACTTTATTCAATACCGCAGACAAAGCTATGTTAAAAAGCTGTTAGAAGCGAAAAATAAATGTAGAGATGCATCTCAATCTGCATAATTATCTACTGAGGCATCACACCATGCATTGGGATTTTAATTTTGATAATTTACCACGTGCGAGTTAATTTCAGAATTATTATTTTAGATGCAAAGCAAAGATTTTTACAAACTTTATTCGACTTCTAATTTTTCATTAATTTCAATATCGGGAATATATAACATTTTGCACTATCTGTTTAACAATATTAAATTGATAATTGATTCAGAAATAGTTTGACTAATTAAACTCTAACGATAATAAACAATTTTTTACAATACTTCAAAAGTCTGCTTTGGCTTTTCAAATTAAAAAAGTAGTATTTATTTGTTTGCTTTTATTATTAATTTTCAGAAAATTTGCCGAGGATTTTCATGTGCCACTTCCTGGTTTTTTTGTATTTTAACTTTTGTGATGTTTAGGCATTAATTTATTGGCTAAAATAAAAATTTATGTACTAGTTATGACATTAAGAAAGACTGACTTTTGAACTCTGGTTTATATAGCTTACATTTATTAGTGATAAGAAGTAAGTCTTTTTATTTTTATCAAGGTACTTATCGTAACGTCAGTTTGTTAAAAAAAAAAAAAAAGTATAATGAAATGTGAAGTTAATTATAAATAGATTGTTTGAAATCATTATCTGATGTAAACGCTCTCTCAAGGTCATAGAATGATAATAATCGGAAATATGGAGGAATGGAGTCAGTAAAGCAAGAAAGATAAACCCTTAGAGTTTAAAACATGGCTTTTGAACCATTAAATTGATTGCCATAAAAATGCTGTTTTTGAATAGGGAATCGAACTCATAAGCTGTTGAATTAAATAGCAGATTGTAAATCACTTCCCTCCTCCCATCTCTGTGGCCAGGGGGATTAGTATAACTTATTAGCACAATATCAAAGCTCATTTCTTAGAATACTTAACAGAGAAAATAATTTCCTTTTTAAATAATTATGTAATTGAATCATAAATTGATATTATTTTGTAAGCAATTTTTTATACAAATCACTTAAATTGTTTTAGTCATTTTGGTTCGGAATTTCAAATAATACAATTTTTATAATTTATTTTTACTGTAATTTCGTAGAATACTTTTTTCATTAAATAAAATAAAAATACATTAAAATTATACAATACATTTTGAAATATTTAACTTAACAGGAAGTAATATTTAATTATTATTAATATTTTATCATAAATGTCAGGAAACTTTTATTTTCCGTTTTATAATTCACATTAGTACACCCAAATTGCAACACCAAGAAAGACAAGAGATATCACAAAAAATTTATTTTGTAGATAACTTGTTGACCGAGTATCAAATGATGAAATTTATAGACTTGTGAAGTGTGGTTCGTGCCAAAATCAGTAGCCAGAGTACCCGCCTTTGTTGGAGATCACCGCTGCCACACGCCTCGCCATTGATTCAGAGACTTAGTATGTCTTCTTGGGGTACAGCAGACTAAGCAGCTTCCACATGTTGCCCAAGTTCATCCTTGTGCAGCAGCTAGGGAAGTAATCTGGTGATTCACGAAGAATCCTTGGACAATGCGTGCCTCGTGTGGTCCGGCATTATCCTGTTGAAATATGGCTGTGGGTAAGACGACTGGCTCCAACACCTCGGACATATAGGACCGGCTGTTTAAAGTACCGGTAATACGTACTAGAGGAGTGCAAAAGTGATATCCAATACCGCCTCATACCATAATACCCGGTGCAGGACCAGTGTGGCGGTACATAAATCAGCTGTTCAACATCCTCTCTCCACGGTGTCTCCAGACTCGAATGTGACCATGGTGGTGTTGCAGACAGAAGCGTGACTCATCAGTAAAGACAATTTCATTCGAACCTTTCGTCCACAGCCTTCTTTCAGCGTACCATATGCGGCGGAGACGTCTGTGGTTCTGCTTTAAGGGTAGACCAAGCAATGGAAGTCTTGCGGACAGACCACTGTGCTGTTAACGGCGCTGAATGGTTCGCGCAAACACTGGATGATCCATTACAGTCTGAATGTGCTGTGCTATGCTTCGTGATGTGGCTGAGAGATCCGTCATTGCCATGCGAACAATTTGACGGTCATCACGTGAAGTGGTGCACTAAGGTGGATGCGATCGAATACGCGCGCGCGCGTCGGACCGTTGTAGCCTCCTGTATTCAACGATCACATATCCACATTACAGTTAATTTGTTTTGTCTAACACGACTACCGATTTCCCTGAAAAATAATCCACAATCTCGGTAGGCCACTATCCTTCCCCTGTCGAACTCGGATACTTGATCAAAAAATGATCCCTGTTCTCTACGACGCATAATTGATCGTTTTTAAAAAAAAAAAAAAAAAAAAAAAAACAGTTGCCGAACTTGAAATCGTCGAAATCTTCAAGCCTTAAATAGCGCTTTGAAGTGGCACCACAGGCACGCGTGTTGTGTGTCTGCGCTGAAATTCTAATCATTTGCATTTCTCACCTCCGCAAATACATTTTGTAAATTTCATGGTATTGGCATGATTCTTTCAGAGTGTTGTATTTACGGTGGCCACAGCAGCGTGTCTTTGTAATAAAATAAATTTTCGATTTTATCCGAAACGAATACATTATGAAATTGCGTCATATAAATTTAAGATTATGAATAAAAATATATACATAAATAAAGAAATTAGTTTTAAAGATATTTTTTCATTATATGTTGATTAAATTTGATATTTATTAACTAGACTATCGATTTAATTAATGTTTTTCAAACTTTCCTTTATTAATTTTTTTAAATGTGACAATTTACTAAAGTACTATAATAACTTTAAAAAACTCTAACTTTGGCGCATAACTTAACAATATATTTAATAATAAAAGTCTGAAAAATGTCACAATTTAAATATATTTTCATATTTTGAAATTTTATTTTTCCAATTTTTAATCGATATATGTGATTTGAAGCAAATGTTAGATTTCTAGAATTTATCTTTGGTTATATATATATATATATATATATATATATATATATATATATATATATATATATATATATACCAAAGATATATATATATATATATATATATATATATATATATATATATATATATATATATATATATATATATATATATATATATATATATATATATAGCTGCTTGGGAAGTTAAAATATAAATTTTACATTCCTTAAGTAGTTAAATGTGTGTTTCACCAACTATGATAAGCTATATTTTCTTTTCCGAAATTGTTTGAAAGACTAAATTTGTGCCATTTTTTTTAATGAGCACTTTGTTCATTTTGAAAACCAGTTGGCTCTTTTTCTGATTAGACATCATTTCTGATATTTTTTTTCTTTCATCTGTTTCATGTCCTCCAAACTGATTTAAAGTCAAGAGTATCTGACTTTTTTTAAAAAAAAATTTTAATCTGAATGTAGTATGTCTCTTTTAAAACAATTAGTTTCTCACAGTATTTTGATTTTGCCAGATCTTTGTATACACAATCATGAGAACTTCTCCCGATCTATATAACATACATAAGAACTCTAAAACTGTTTTCTCTTCTAAAGTCCACACAACTTCGAAATGGAAAAACTTTGCTTTAGAGAAATCTGACCAGCGATTAGGTAAATGACTGATCCTCATAGTGACGTTTTCGGTCTTGTAAAGTGTACATAATATAGCCAAGAATTCATTATCAGAATTCTGGATCTGGATGATCACACATTTAGTGTCTCAAATTCTGGATGGGCATTAGTACATGATCTTTAGAACCTGGCAGAGGTTTAAAAATACGAGAGATATTACCCGACGGCTTGTATAAGAGATGCCTAAAATAACAATAATTCAGTAAGTTCGATACTTAATAATAACTATGCGATATCAGTGGCGTAGTTGTACTAAAAAACTAGATACAACATTCACAACCACCACAAGAGTATGTATTTCGAGGCAAACTTACAGGAGATTCAGTCGGTTGGTCTGTATGCTAGATGACCAGAGGTTGGCATTCCCCTTACCCACTCATATAAATGGTCTCGTTTAAGCTGGAGTTTTGAACATCAGCACTCTAGAGTTTAACATAGTGGGGCAATATGATATTCAGTGATGGGTCCTACTTTAAACTGCACACGAATTTCCCTCTGATAATCATATGGAAAGACTTCAGAATGTTTCTACCCTGCAAACATCATGGAAATATATCCATTCCCAAGGGAAGTTGTAATATGGATAAGCAGTACTCTGGATTACCACACAGACGTTCACGTCTTTAAGTTGAGAACAGTTACTGCTATAAGGTTCAGAGACAAAGTACTATTCGCTTGTGCTGAGTCACTGTTGGTTCTGGAATAATATTTGTAGATGATAACGGAGCTCGTCACCATGTGGTCTTGGTGGACGACTTCCTTGAAATCGAAGATGTCCAGTGCATGCAGTGGTCCGCTCACTCTCCTTATCTGAATACTAACGAACATCTGTGGAATATATTCGGGAGAAAACTTGAAACCTTCCCGCATTCACCAAACTCCAAAAGTAACATGAACTCTCCACAGCGCTTGAAACTCGTTGAGTTCCTAACTTGTCCACAAACTCAAAGTAAATCTGGAACATCTACCAACGTTGTGCTTCATGTTTGGCTGGCAGAGGCAACACTACATCTTATCAAGCTGCTGAATTACTTTTTTACGTCAATTTCTTTAACTAAAATATAAATTATATATATATATATATTTGAGTATTTTTATTTCAAATTATTACTTTATATCATAAGTTTAAAATATCTTTCTATTTGCATTGTTACTTCTGTATCACATTTACATAACAGATTTCTTACTATCCTGACTTAGATTTTTTATATTTCCACATAAACATCTATTATACTTAATTTTAGGGCAGATATGTTCCTGTAAGATATACTATAAATTTGAAAAGAGACAGACGTTGTATTTAGTTACACAGGTAAATTATACCAACTGGTGTGTGATACTAATCCTCTTAAAATCTATTAAGATCTAAATTTTATTGAAAGAAATAGATTTTAAAAAAATGTATATTAAGCTTTAAGTAGTGAGAGGAAGTATTTAATCATTCAGGTTAATAAATATTAAAAAAGGGAGTATTCAAATAGAGAATAGATATAAACATGCTTCATTTTTAAATTTTTATTCAACACTTAAATCTTGTGAAGGAAATAAATTTTACCATAAAACTCCATGCAATTTCCTTTTAGCTCTTTTTATTATAAACTTCTGCTACAATACCTTTAAAAATCGGTTATTCTTTTAACTTCAATATTATACTTTTTTAATATTTGCAAGATTTTGCAGTATCGAAACTTGTGTATATAAATTAACAAAAATGTACAATTTATGTGAGAGAAGAATGACATGAAAAAGGTTAAATAATGCAGAAAAAACAGTATAATTTTTTGGTTCATAAAAACAATACAACAGTATAAGATTTTGCTCACTTATTACGTATTTAATTGCTTAGAACTAACATTTCGACAGAGATTATTCTCAAAAATGTTTTGATTTAAATTTGACCTCTACAAATATTTAGTTCTCCACTACATTCTTCACATTAAATTTTTTGTTTTAGTTTTATCTATTCAGAGTTTGGAGAAGTTTTTTGATTACGCAATCGAAGACAATGAGGTTAGTTACTGCTTTTATCAGAAATAATATGTCATGCATAAAATTTGCTTACACTTTAGTAAATTCAAAATAATTTCAGAATATTTACAGGTTCACATTTCTATAATTTTTAGCCTTATCAGAATTAATAAAAACTATAGAAGGGAGAAATTCCTTTAAAATTTTGGCTTGATGTTGAATGCAATGTTATTAATTGGATTTTGTCTTCAACAAGTAAAACCCATATACATATGTGTGTGTTGAAAAATATTTGGACACCCATGCAATCAAGTTTATTACACGGTCACGTCAGCGTTACATTAAGGAGGAGAAACAACGTTGCAGTCATTGAAGGGCAAGATAATAGGTAGTTCAAAACTCTCCTATTTCAAGAAAAGTATGATCATGTTTTCGCAAAATGATCAGTTCAAAAACGTCATTTCCAGAGAGCTGAAATATCCAAAACCGTCAATGACCAACGTATTTCAGAAGTGAGGGTAAGTGACCCTATCCAACAGACCTCAACAACAGTTTTGGACGTTTGAGACCAAAAATGTTATTCATAGTAAGGATAAATGTTATTCATCCCAATCAATGGTCCACATCCTCGAGGTGTTTCAACAAACGTCTTGAATTGTTGTATCGACGAATATCATCTTCAAGAAAGCTCGTCTCTTTGGTTATCTTGGTGAAAAATGCAGTCCACAATCCTATGATTATTACATTTTGCAGATTGATTCGGCTAATGTAGTGCAAAGATCGTTGATTGTCAGATGCAGAACAGTGGAATTTTGTGCCACGGGGGTTATCTTCGAAATCTTGTCTGTAAGTTTGTCATCTGATGGAAGAAAGCCTCCTGCCAATCTGTGTTATGCTAATTGTGAAATTCGATTGAAGGGTGTTATGTTCTGTGTGTTTTTCCTAGTTTAACCTGGAAATATTGTGATTCAAGAAATTTTTAAGTTCAAGACTTTTCTGAGTGCTCATAGAAAAAATTTATAAAATATATCAGCAACTTCTAGGACACCATTCTTCTTGTTGTGAAGTTTATCATACTTAGACATTGCGAGAATGAAATTCACTACTAGGAATGACTGGCTTCCACTCCAGATCTTAATCGTATCAAGAACCATGGGATCGAGATTTAATTCCAGAAGAATCCTCACACTTTCTGAAATCAGCGAGGGAACTAACTATTTTTCTGCAAATCGAGTGGAAAAAAAAATACTGATTGACATCGTGGTCAGTATATCCCAGATAATCACCATCACTTGGGTGACATCGCTGTTCTATCTATTGATGTGGAAAATAAATATTGCTATCAATTTCTGTCACTCGTGTCCCCCAATTATTTATTGGTCTAAAGCGTACATATACATATACTTATATACACGCAAATCCATATATATATATATATATATATATATATATATATATATATATATATATATATATATATATATATATATATATATATATATATATATTTATATATATATATATATATATATATATATATATATATATATATATATATATATATATATATATATATATATATATATATATATATATATATGTGTGTGTGTGTGTGCAATATATCTAACAATATCTGAATTGGTTAGTTAAAGTAAGTAGTAAAATTGCTTATATATTTTTATGAAAACATTCAATAGTTATTTATATTGAGCTGTAATTCAATTAAACATTATTAGCACTATTAAGGCATTTATTTCTTAAATCGTATCGAACCAGAAAATGAATTTCAAAAGATGACGCAATTCGTTCACATTCTTTATCTTAACATTTTGCAAGACTACTGAGAAATATTTCAAATGTAGTAATTTTTTTTGATGTAATAAAAATTATGTAATCGAATTCATCTTTTCTTTAATTTTTCTAATGTAGTCTTCGTAAAACCATTGAATTTATCGATAACTGCAGTGATAACATTAGGAAATATAAAATATCAAATCAAAGAGTAAGTTTTATTCTTTAAAATAAAATAGCATTCTGTTTAATATAAAAGCTATTTCGCAATTTTCTTAGACTCTTTTTCAATAAATTTTAGACCTTTTCAAGATCAGAAAAAGGTTTTTTCCAAAGCATTTTTGATGCTGAAACCTTAGAAGTCTATAAAGCATTGTACAAGAATTCCTTAACTATATGTTTGTTTTATTTTATTTTTTTATTTATTTATTTTCCTGTAGAATTGTCATGAATAAAGGAAGTAGTTATCCTTAAGTATTCATTTTTTCCCTTAAACAATTCAGGAGAAATATCAATCTTTTCTTTTCTATTGAAGAAAAAATTTTTCATTCCACATTTTGTGTTTTATATTGCATAATTACTCTATTTTCTATTGCTCCATTTTTTAAGATGTATTAGCTTATAAACAAGACAAAATTTTTAAAAATACATTTGATAGCAAGTTTAAATCTTTTTCATAACATTTATTGAAAGTCAATTCTCTTACTATAATTGGTTTATCAATATGTATTTTCCCATATAACACATTTTGCCAGGATTTCCATGCGTCGAGTCTTAATTTTTCAATGGTTCATTTTATAAAGTTGCGGAAATTAGAAAATTTTCTTTTATTAAATTTCAAGCATTTCCATTCAAATTAACCACACATGATGAAGCTGCCTGTTACTTACATATGGGATGTCGACAGGATTTCACACAGAAGAAGTCTATAAAACATATTCATGCATAAAAAGTGTATTTTTTTTTATAAAAGCTTTACATTTTTAAAGTTTAATTTTATCTACGAAACGTTCCAAATAGAACTATATTAAAAATATGTCCATGTTTGCTATAATAAATATTTGTTATAAAGAATATTGTGAAGTCTCAAATCGTTTTTTATTTATAATATTTAAAGGTTTTTTTCCGTATGATGTGGCATTTTCTGTGGAATATTATTGTTCTATCAAGATTTTTTTTTATCCTGTTTTTTCAATAATATTTTTTGTTGATAAGTTTCTTTATTTTGGCTGATTCTTCTTTCGAAATTCTGCTGATGTTTTTGAAAAAGAAAATTAGGTCTTATAGAGCTTGATCTCTAAACGGTGAAATAATCATAGAAAAAAAATTTCTTTTTCAATTAGTATTTAACATGCCTTAAAACACTATTTGAATTTTTAAAAAGAAAATATTTTTTAAGAAATAAGGTCGTATCTCTATTGTTTTTCTGCTTAATCTTAAAGAGCTCCAGTGGTTCAATGGCTTCACATCGCTTCCTTTTAAGATCATCTATGTGAAACATCATTTGCCGCTGGCAATGATTGGGAGGGTGGCCACATGCTCCCTTAATGACCTCCCTCCATGACTTGCTAGAGCTCTGTGGGTTGGAGATAGTTAATCTGTGACGTTCAAAGTCCTGCATCTGGTGTAGGAGGAGGGTGCCAGCTCAGATGTAACCTCAACACTTGACCATCATTCCAAACTACGGGGCGTTTGGTGATGGGCGCATATTCTAAACTCGTAAATCTTAAGGTACAGTCAGGAGCTCTCATGCACCGCCTACTCTAAAAAATTTTTGTGACTTCCACTAAATGTGTATTGAATTTTCACAGTAGGGGTTAAATCGATGACTGGCATTTAAAGGTATGTAAAAATTAGAAGAAATCTTCTTGTAATACTAGTTACAAAATAATAACTTACTTTTTAAAAGTGTTATATATACATAGATATAAAGAATATTGAAATACCAATATTAGGAGCTATTTTCAGTACATTTTTTTAAAAAAGATGTGAATGATTTTGTTATGAAGTTATATTAATATAAATAGAATATATTTTTTATGACTCTACCTCAAAGTAAATCATGCATGTTTTCAGTTAGATACATGCAGATTTTAAGAATTATACTATATTTAATATTATGACTTTAAGAATTGTATTTTCTTTTTTTATCCTTTTATACATTCCTAATTAAAAGGATAAAAAAAATTTTTTTTTACGTTTATAAGGTAGTGGTTACATCATGCTCCGTTTAAGCGAAATGGGTAACAGCTTTCTAGAATCCTTCATTCTGTTAAATCAAGTTATTGTGATGCTTTATGACTGCCTGTTTTTGAGGACTAATACCACTATAGACAGCCAATCGCCTTTTAATTTTACAACCATTTTCAAAAACCGAATTTGTATCCCGGGTTGACACATTCTTCTTTTCTCTATAAGAGACACTTTGGAATTTCTGGAATTTTTAATGTGCATAGGTCCTCTCAGTATATTGAACATCATCTCAGTCAGGTAGAGGATTTGGAATTTTTTCTTCAACAGGTCACCGTGTACCGTAAGAATAAAGTGCTTTGTTGTAGAATAAAACTTCAGTGCTCGTTTGCAATCTTGAGAGAATGCTTTTTTAGAGGTTTGCAATAAATATCATAAGAATGGGAATGTTGGTTAATTGAGTGGTTTTCGTTCCAGCTTTCAATTTCACAGTTCTTAGGTTCGATTCCCTATCTGAGTGTTAATGTTTGTAGTAGTTTGGAATACAATAAATGGGTTACGAAAGAAGTTGACCCTCATGCATGAAAAATGCCAGTAGAATGGCAAACAAATCCTTAGCAAATTAAGCAGTTGCCGAAACGCAATGCAGTTGTTCGTATTGTTTATAGGGGAGAATTTATAACCTGAATAAACCTTCAAACTTTGTTCAGAACATGATCAGTACAAGTCACTGTTTAATTGGCTTCAACTGAATTCAGGTCATTTTGATATGAAATAAAGTTAAAAATAATATTAGGTTATAAATTATAAAACAGAATCAGAAAGGAATAGAATACTGAAAGTACCTATAAATTTTCGATTTCCTTATTACAATTACATTTAAGATTTCTTTTCATTTTTCTTAAATAATGAGTACAATTACGAATTTATTAAGAGAAATTATTGATAAATACTTCTCTCGCTTGTGTGAGACGCGAATTGCTTTCCAAATTTTATATATTAAGTTATTAATTTTTAAATATATATATAAAATACAATTCTTAATTAGAAAAGATACATGGCATCGATCTTATTCCACACAACATGAAATTTTATGAATTTTCCTTCTGATTTTCCATTTTCATATTATTTGTGCAAGATAAGAAACAGAATCTTTAGAAGAAAATAGGATCCTTATATTGGGGTATATTTTGGAAAAGATATCATCTAAAAATTTCTTTTTTGCATTCAGATGTCTAGAATTTGAAATTGTCAAGAAAATCTTACAAAATTAAATATCAGAAACAAATTTTGTTGAACAGCTTACAGTTGAACAGTTTATTAACAGTTTCTTGAACTCTTATGAGTTCTGCGGTTTTAACTTGGAAATAATGATATTTAGCAGACAAAATATATAGCTCATATCATATTTTTCCTAAACACATAGAATTAAAAATGAATCTTTCACATTGAATTATAAAATTCATCCAATCACTTATAATAAATACAATTTATTCATCTCATCTTAATCAATTTCCTAGAATTATAAAATTCATTTTAAATATTGTATGTATATATTATAATGTATAGTACAATGGATCTATGAACGCAGTACTAGGTTCCTTTGGAACCACCCTACCCTATATCTAAATCTAATGTATATAAATTTTAAATATCATTAATTGAATAACACGTATCTTTTCAGTTAGGCTGCTCAGGATTTTGTAAAGCAGTTGCAGCTGCCTATTTGCTGACTCAAACCCTTAAACATAGCCAAGCTACCTAGTTATTTTCAACCATAGTCAAGTGACGAGATTAACACCTGAGTTTTCTGACTCTTTTTCTTCTAATTTCGACACTATATGTAGTAAAGAGCATTTAAACTTAAGAAAAATCAATGTGAGTCGGCCCTCCTAACAAGATAGTGAATCGGGTATCGAATATGTTACATTTGGGATGTGAGGACGTCGCCTTCTTCGCCAAACTTCTCTCACTCACATTCCCTCATGTTTCTGTGGTGAAAGGTTTTTGTATATTTAGTTTGCGGAATTTACTTTTATAGTGGACTTGTGTGTGTTCATTAATCGCGAGTGAAAAATCTGGGGAGAAAAAAAAAAAAACTCTTCAATATTTTTTCAAGTCTGCAGTTTGGCAGATAAAGATAGGCCAAGGAAAGTAAAGAACATCTTCTACAGTAAACACTGGTGGTTATCGAATTTTATAACTTGCGCTTCAAGGAAAATGATTATGGCTACTCGGCTTTAATGAGCGCCTTAATGATTGATTTTGTTGTGAATTAATTCGTGCGTTAAATATAACTAATTTGTATTAAAAAATTAAATAATATATAGGATATCCTTCCTTTAATGGTAAGAATACATTTTTCAGAGTAAGAGAGTTGCTGGTTTCGAACACAGAAACTGTTGAAGGATAGATGTTACGTTCCTCCTTTTGGCATGTACATCTAATCAGGGTGGGTGAGTGGGAGTATTTCAGGTTTACTCTTATATGGCAAGCGAATACAACCAAACATCTGTGAAAAAAACTTCCAAAAGAAAAAAAAAACACATTGGATGGTTCACGGTTTTAGTGGTTAAGTTACGTGATAAGCAATATCCAATTAAACAAAGAACACCAAAATATCATATTCACAAAAATATTGCTTTTCAAAAGCTCATCTAATGTTTAAGAGAAAAAAATAGATTCTCATAATGGAAATTTAAAAATATACATTTATCAGAATATGTTTTATTGAAACTACAAAGACATTAGAGTGTCAAAGAAAAGAAAACCCTCATTTCTATTTTGTAACTCATGGTATGATTCATACAATAAGTAAATATTTCTGAGCTATAAAATAAAAATCATTATTTAAATTCACTCAAAATAAGAGTTATAAATAACTAATTTGCAAAAAGAAATGAAAGTAAACTAATATTTAGTAATTTGTTTTGTTATTTTTGCATTGTGAAGATATTATTTTAGAAGTGGGTGTCACAATCTTCCATGATTCATATTATATGCGCTTACAGAAATAGTTACAGGAATAAAATGATCTTATACTGACACATGTTTAATATAGAACATCAAGCAAATGATGGACACACAGTTTTTAGAGAAAGTGTCTTTTATGACTATTCATTTAATTCCTTAGATATTATTTATAATATAGACTATTGGGAAGATCACTTCCGAAGACAAATATTGTTTTAAGTTTTGCATAATTTAATCTGTTGCTGTAAATATTGTAATCGGCCTTCAAGAACTGCCCACGTTTTCATGAGCCACAAAAAAGGACAAAATATTAAAAAAAAAATCCGCCTGAGGGTTTAAATGTTTCCCGGGTGGTTCTCCCACATCAGTAAAATGACGCATGCGCCTTACTCTACGAGGGGGAGCTCGGTCCGAGCTGATCGATATCTGAACCCAAACATTAGCAGTTGGAGCTGACCTGAAAATGAAGCGGTAGATGCCGGCGGAACACTTCTCAAGAAGGCAATATGGTGCATTGGACTCCGCGCATCTCTTTCCCAAGTTGCCTCTAGCCTGCAAATACAAATGTGCTCCTGTGAACATCTTCTGAGAACGTCATCGAGCGAACTCTTTTTTAAGCTAGACACTTTTTCTTAGCTCTCTCCCCACTCGATAACAGTTAGGCGCGATTAAGAAATATACTGATGCAGGATAGAATTATTTTTGTATATCACTCTATGAAATATTTGTCTAACACGTTGGAGAAGAAGTCGAGTGAACATTTATCGCCGTTTGCATGAGACAGCCAGAGAAGAAAATCATTTGTTTATTTTTCTGCTTAGTTAAAAGTAAAGAAACTCGTTAAATTTTATGGTAAACATTTCATTAAAATGTCCAGAATTTTGTCTTAAGAAACTCTTTCGATTGAATTCTCACATACATTGTACCTATTTATATTATCTTTCAAATACAATTTTATTTCACCCAACAATTTCTCATCAACTCCTTTAATGACATTCGGTGTATTTTATTGAACTGATTTGTTTGAACATTTTGGGACCAAAAATCGGTACTCTAGTCTTTGGTACAGGACTCCTACATCCGCTGTGAACTTTGAGGCCTTGTCTTCTTTGCTCTTTTTAACTAAAGTTTTTCAACTTGATGCCACTAATAGGAGACACTTTTACCAGCGTTCAGAGATTCTTTTTTTCAAGCACAAACTATCGAAGGAATGAAGAAGCAAAACGTGCGAACTCTGTCCCTTATAGTATGCACGTTCACATATTTACTGGTCGGGGCCGCTATTTTTGATGCCTTCGAGTCTGACAATGAGCACCGGCAGAGAGAAGCTCTTCAATATGTGGAAAATCTCCTGATAACCAAATACAATGTTTCGCAAGAGGACTACCGAATATGGACTACTATTGTTATCAAAAGCGTGCCACACAAGTCAGGAATTCAATGGAAATTTGCCGGATCTTTTTACTTCGCGACTACAGTTCTCACTACAATAGGTTAGTAGTTCATTTTTCTCTTAACTTCTCACATTTACTTGCATTTCTTAAAATTTAAAATGCTTTAACATTTACTATATCAGAGTTGGAAGTGTTCTGATTTTTGGTTTTCTGCAGTATTTTATGTTATCAATGAAAATGAATATGAACAAGAAATATTGTAGAGTAGTAAAAAATAATTTTACTTCTTATGAAAAATTTAAGATTTTGTTTCATAAAAATACCTCTGTAATACTTCTAGATTATCCACTGTGTGTGTCATTTGTTATTGTATAACTGATATTTTAAAAACTATACGTGAATTTGATGTTTATTCTGAGAAATGATATAAATGATCAGCATAAATAACTCAAATATGCTTATTACATTGATATCGGGTACGATTATTGAAAGAAATTCATTCTTTCTATGCTTTAAGCACAAAATGTACCTTCCTATTTCTGAATTATTCTTTGCACATTTTGCGATATTTTTGAGAATTTTATGAAAGAACTTCTTTTATTAATACACGACAAAAGCATATTACTACATTTTAACAATCATTTAACATATTATGCATGTATATACTTTATGATATATATATATATATATATATATATATATATATATATATATATATAGATAGATAGATAGATAGATAGATAGATATAGATATATAGATATATACTTTTATTTTATCATCTAGATCTTTAAGGATATGTTCTTTGTCTTACACATTTAAAAAATTTAACCCAAGAACTGTTTAACTTTTATAAAACAATAAATTTTCTTATTTCTGTAATAACATAACTTAAGACTTATATTTGTGTAATGAAATGCTTACGGATTTCTTTTAGTTTAATCATAAATAGAAGCATGAAGCTTCTAAATCAATTAAAAACAGAAACAATTGATCTTTAAATTAAAAGTGTTCAAGTTGGATAAAAAGAAATTAAATGTTTCTTTTCATTTCATAACATTTAACTTTTAATTAATTTGTGATAAAGCTGACCTGAATATTATGAATAACTTGTTTAAAACAATTTTCGTGAAATTTAACAACTAGAGGCATTTTAAAGATAATAAACTGTGTTCACTTACTTTTACCTTTAGTACTAATTTAATAATTATTCATCAATGCTTCAAATATTTTTCAATCTAGAAATTTGGTGTTGATATAATGCTAACCCTTAATTTTGAAAAGTCAACATTCATTTTACATAATTTTTAATACTACATATTATTGTATCAAATGAAGTTAATTTATCAATTATGAGTTATTACCAACTGTTAGTAGTCTACACGATTTTGAAAAAAGAAACTTATTCAACCTGAAAATTACTATCAGAAAATGCTGAGGGGAAATATTTCCCAAAAGGAACTAGTAAGTGTTACAAAATTTGAATAGAAAATCGTTTCTACTGCATTTCACTTATATAACAATTATATTTTAATTAATTTAACTTAAAAATTGTAGCGAAATTTAGCCTTTCAGCTAGTTAAATAATAAAAGTTAGTATTTTATTACTTAAAATACTTGATTAAAGCCAGCACTTTTCAATTAAGTAAACCATACTATTTAAAACTTTGAAATAAATTCAACAAGTATTGCTGAAATTTAACTGTAATTTTCTTAGACACAGCCGGGCAATATGAATGAGTCTGAAACAGTTCTGTTCAAATAGACGAATCAAGAATTCTTCAAATTCTTCAAAAACGTATTAATCCACGAAATAAAAGAATGAAGACATAAGACTTCATTTTTTAAATTTCTTTTGAATAATTTTTCTGTACATGAACCTAACAAGAACTTCAGCTACTTTTTTTTAAAAAAAAAGTCTTTTAAAAGTTTGTTTTTATTTTCCCTAAACATATTCTTGGGAATTAATTCCTCAATTTTTTCTGTAATAAACTGCTGAAACAGTGACAGTTATATATAATTACACGTTGATAAATCATTTTGAATCATAATCCAAAACTTAACAGCTATATTGCGTGAAAAGAGTTACGATATTGAGAGAAAGAATGTTAATCATAAAGAATTTTGAAAGCTGTAATTTCTTTCAGAACTCATTAAAGATGGAAATAAATGCGATTTTTTATTTTATGTTGCAGTAATAATTTTTTTTATAATTCTGAGTAATTAATATTTTGTAATTCTCTATTTATTAACACTAAACAAATTTTATTTTTCGAATTTCACAAATTCGTAATAATGAATTGCTAGTTTGTAAAATTGTGACTCAATTAAATGGTTTCTATGTGCTTTTAACTTTGGTAAATCTAGTATACTTTTACACAGCACATATTGTTAAATTTAAAAGGGATAAAAGTTTACTATATAATTGATAATAAATTGCTAAAAAGCAAGAGTTAATGAAAAGAATTCTTTTAAAATATGAAGAGAGCACACAAAATGTATTGTGAGAGTTAATCAATTCGTACATGATATGTTTTAGATACGTGATATGTGGGTATTATTTTTAGATATCATATAGAGAGAAATTTTTCTTTAAAATGATGCTAGATTTTAAGATAAGTTTAATTTCGTTAGTTTTTAAATCTCTTCGAAATTTCATCCAACTAACACTGAAACAAACCTGAAACAAACTGAATTATATTTACATTTTATACAAACTTAACATTTGTTAATTAATTCTTGGCATCCATTCAGTATTGGTTTCAGATTAATTGGTTTCAGATTAAGAAAAGATATTAATATCAAGCTGTGTTAAATCAACTACAAGGAAAAAATATAATTTCATTTAGCAGTTTATACTTCCTATCATTCCTTGTCGAAATTTATGCTTAGCCGAAAAGTTAGGTCTCTGGTTAACGATGCTAACACTGAAACAAACCTGAAATAAACTGAATTATATTTACATTTTATACAAACTTTACATTTGTTAATTAGTTCTTGGCATCCATTCAGTATTGGTTTCAGATTAAGAAAAGATATTAATATCAAGCTGTGTTAAATCAACTACAAGGAAAAAATATAATTTCATTTAGCAGTTTATACTTCCTATCATTCCTTGTCGAAATTTATGCTTAGCCGAAAAGTTAGGTCTCTGGTTAACGATGCTAACACTGAAACAAACCTGAAATAAACTGAATTATATTTACATTTTATACAAACTTTACATTTGTTAATTAGTTCTTGGCATCCATTCAGTATTGGTTTCAGATTAAGAAAAGATATTAATATCAAGCTGTGTTAAATCAACTACAAGGAAAAAATATAATTTCATTTAGCAGTTTATACTTCCTATCATTCCTTGTCGAAATTTATGCTTAGCCGAAAAGTTAGGTCTCTGGTTAACGATGCTAACACTGAAACAAACCTGAAATAAACTGAATTATATTTACATTTTATACAAACTTTACATTTGTTAATTAGTTCTTGGCATCCATTCAGTATTGGTTTCAGATTAAGAAAAGATATTAATATCAAGCTGTGTTAAATCAACTACAAGGAAAAAATATAATTTCATTTAGCAGTTTATACTTCCTATCATTCCTTGTCGAAATTTATGCTTAGCCGAAAAGTTAGGTCTCTGGTTAACGATGCTAACACTGAAACAAACCTGAAATAAACTGAATTATATTTACATTTTATACAAACTTTACATTTGTTAATTAGTTCTTGGCATCCATTCAGTATTGGTTTCAGATTAAGAAAAGATATTAATATCAAGCTGTGTTAAATCAACTACAAGGAAAAAATATAATTTCATTTAGCAGTTTATACTTCCTATCATTCCTTGTCGAAATTTATGCTTAGCCGAAAAGTTAGGTCTCTGGTTAACGATGCTAACACTGAAACAAACCTGAAATAAACTGAATTATATTTACATTTTATACAAACTTTACATTTGTTAATTAGTTCTTGGCATCCATTCAGTATTGGTTTCAGATTAAGAAAAGATATTAATATCAAGCTGTGTTAAATCAACTACAAGGAAAAAATATAATTTCATTTAGCAGTTTATACTTCCTATCATTCCTTGTCGAAATTTATGCTTAGCCGAAAAGTTAGGTCTCTGGTTAACGATGCTAACACTGAAACAAACCTGAAATAAACTGAATTATATTTACATTTTATACAAACTTTGCATTTGTTAATTAGTTCTTGGCATCCATTCAGTATTGGTTTCAGATTAAGAAAAGATATTAATATCAAGCTGTGTTAAATCAACTACAAGGAAAAAATATAATTTCATTTAGCAGTTTATACTTCCTATCATTTCTTGTCGAAATTTATGCTTAGCCGAAAAGTTAGGTCTCTGGTTAACGATGCAAAAGATCGTGGGTTTGATTTCTTCCACGGATGTGGATGTTTCTTGTTACTCAGAGTTCACTTTAGTAAAGGTACCAATCTAATTAATCAACGGGACCATTGAGCAATAAGCGAAATCTGATTGAGGAAGTTTTTTGGAAACATCTGTTCAAGAAACAGTTTTTTTGGAGACTGAATTTCAAGAAGCAGTTTTTAAAGATATTTTACTTCTAAAATTGTCTCTAATTTATAGTTCAAACATTTTCTTAGCTTATGTTAATATTAATTCTTTTATTTATATTTTTCGTGAAAAATATAAATAAAAGATTTCACATTTAATACTTGTCTAAACCAGCATTAAACGAAGGTATTGTTAAATTTAAATTTAATTTAATATTACAAAATACAATTCCTCTATTTATATAAAATATCTAAATATAAAAAATACTTCAGTTAAAGTTCAGTTCCTTTTACATTTACACGCAAACAAATCTTGTTAGGGATGTAGCAAAGTATACATTACTGTCAATTATTTATTCACTTTTAATAAATGAACCATAAAGATTTTTAATCAGAGTTAAACCCAATATAAATTGGAAATTATATACTAAAGAGCTATAGTTTAAAACATGCTTATATATTAAGAAACAATTTGAAAAAAAAATAATTTATAAAAATCTGAAAAAAAAATATAATTTAAAAGTTATATAATTCACATCTAACTTGATTGTAGTATTAGAATATCTTATAAAATTTGTCTGTATTTATTAAAATGTAGTATACTATTTTAAAAAAAGTTTCTTTAATGAGCTTTTCCTACCTTTTGGGCCAAAAAAAGGGTACTGGGTATTTTTGAGTTCCCATTCTTATATAGAAATTACTTTTCTTATATAAACGTATCCTAGAACCATAGGAGTTCCATTTATTTTATTCCAAGAGAAAAGTGAAATAAATTGTAGATCAGATTTAATAAAATAAAAGATAATTTAGAGGAACACCATTTAAGAATATATAGCTTTATTTTAATAATTACACAACAATATCTTTGCAAACTCTGAGTTGAGAAGAAGGGAGAAGCTTTTCTCCTTTCATACATAAATCCAATTATGTGATTATTAACTATCGAAACATTCTATAATATTAAAGGGCAGTTTAATCAAAAGTGTTTGAGATGTGTTAAAAACTGGAAAAATCCAATTTGAAAAGATTTTCAAAGTAGATGCTTGCTAAAGGTATTTTAGTTCCACGCTGTTATTTTTAAATAAAAAGAAGCAAATGCTTCGATGCTTATTTCTATTTACTGGTCCAACTGAATGAAAGCTTTTTAGTATTTTGATTTTGATAAGAGAATGGATCATTCGAATGATGGCAAGTGGTTTGCGTCTCTACCTTCGAAGCAGTAGGTCCCCGGTTACGAATCCTGGTTCGAGCATGGATATTCCTTTCTCTGTGTGTGTGTGTGGGTTTCACTTTTGAAGCTAAGATGACATACCCACTAGTTGTCCCACTGTAAAAAATTACTATCACAATCGTCCCTTGTATCACTGAATCTGATTAAATTCTAGAGGGCAATCGGCTATTAAAAAGAGAGAGAGAATTTTTGTCCTTTTATTTAGGATAAATCCTTTTAAAAACCAATTAAATTAGGAGTAAAATGACATATCATAGCAGTTTAACACTGTTAAGCTGCCTAGTCCAACCCATATGCATGTCCTGGGCCTAGGTCGGAATTCTTAGAGAAATTATTTTGAAGAGACTTCTCACATGTTACGAAACTTTTGCATTCACTTTTTTATTTTTATTGGCCTAATTGTATTTTCGAACTGATCCCAATGCATTGGTATTGTTAAGATCGATATCCCGGGGATTTCAAATCATTATTTTTATTATGTTATTAACATTGTAAGTATAGTTTGAAAAGAAAAAAGTAATATGTTTGTTTTTTTTTTAAAGTATATCAACATTGTTTTAGTTGTTAAAGCAAATGCGTGATACTTTTACATTATCTTATAAAAAACTTTGAAATCAAGTAAATACCTATTACATTCTTAGAAAATGAGTATTAGAGCTGTCAAATAGAAAACTCTTAACGATTAATAAACTTTATTCTGGATACAGAACATAATAGTACACACAGAGGGGTAAAGAGGCACAGAATATGGTTATTAATTACTGATTTTGGGTCTGTTTATTAGAAGAGCGAACAGTGCTCTTGTGGCCTGGATAACCAACTTCAGAGATCCAATTTGAGTTTAACTATGACCAAGATGTAATGACTTAGAAGAATAAAACTGTTATTTCTTTTTACCAAAAAATTTAATTTCTTCTTAACTTCTAAAATTTACACGAATTTAATTTCTGTATTGTTATGAAAAATAGCTTGATTTGTTGTATGTCGTTAGATCAATAGACTTTGAACACATTCATGCATTCTTTCATGCAATTTCTTGTCTAAACATTTCTCTGATAGGGTGCAAACTGATTTTAAAAAGAATACGCTCCTCTAAAAATTGCTTTAATTTGGTTATATCTTTAAAAATTGAACCAATATGTTGGACTTTTGCATTGCTCTTTTCATGATAGTTGCTAGCATTCTTTGTATACAGATTGCTAGCATACAGATTTTTAGGTTTATTATTTTGTTAATAGAGCCATTTTTCCTTAAGGCAAGAAAGATTGTTTTTTCACTTAATGAAACACAACAATTCATCAGGCTTACTAATGCACTAGGATTTTTAATATTTAAATCACATGCGATTGTAAAATTTTATGAATTCATTAAGTAAGAATAAAACAAAACTAAAATCATTAATTCATTATAGAAGTTCCTAATTAAATTTTAAAATTGCTTATAGTAAAAGGAATTTGTATGATTTTAAGGATATTATTTCAATTTATTAATATAAAATATAAATGTATATAAATATATAACTTTCAACTCCTCTGTGGGTCGATAAAATTGAATAACAAGCAAGATTGGGAACTAAACACTGGGGGTTTTGCTTTAGTCTGACCACCTAACCGGGAGATATACTTTGTACCCTAGGGTCCTCCATCAAATATGGACACTGTAGGCCTCAACCCCATGGGGCTGTCGAGACACTGAGTTTAATTTTTTAGTGTATATAAATATATATGCGTATGTATGTACATAATAAGTATTTTTTAGGAATTAATATTATTATAATTAATGAATTAATATTATTATAATTAATGAATTAATATTATTATAATTAATGAATTAATATTATTGTGTAAGAATATTGCTAAGATTCGATTGAAGGAATTTTTATAAATATTTCGATCTCTTTTATAAATATTAGCATAGCTATATGTATAGCTCTAATAAGCATCTTACAGACTTCTCTAATTCAATCAATATATTAGAAAGTGGAGATTTTCATAATTAGCGAGTAACAGTATATACCGTTATAAAAGTCATATAACTCGCTCTTCATATTATAGATGAAATTTTAGAATTACTTTTTATTTCTTATTGTCTTTTATTACCTAAACATAAACTGTGCCACAACTCTACCCAACATACATATTTTTCCTTCTTCATAGTATTTCTTTAAATGTGCTTAATTGCTAAATTTTTTTGAGTTTTTCCTGAAATTCCTTTTTAATGCACTGTATTAAAAAAAAGGAATTTCAGTATAAATTATTTCAACTTAAATTAATGTTAAGTTTTAATATTTTTAGCGTTAAAAGAGGAATTAGAGATAATATAAAGATAAAAATATTTTGATTGCAATTTTTTCATTAATATTTCATATTTATTATTATATTGCATATATATATATATATATATATATATATATATATATATATATATATATATATATATATATATATATATATATATATATATATATATATGTATATATATATATTGCGTAAAATTAAGGTTCAGTAAATTATTCTGTTAAACAAAAGATAATTTAGAATTCAAATGAACAGATAAATTACTAAAAGTATAATGAAATAAACACTATTTTTTAATTTTTAATTGTTAAGAAAAATAATTCGTAATGAGTAGTTTATAGATGTAAGAGAATTATTTAATGAAATATATTATATTGTTTTGAAACATATGGGTTTGAACATAATATAAAATCTCCAGTTACAGTGAGAAAATTTAATCGCTTACATGTAATTCATGTTACTTTGAAGATATTTTTAATGTACCAAATGTTACTGATTTATTGTTGCATGTATTGTTGACGAGATAAAAAAAATATATTAATTTTAAAACAAATAAATAAAACATAAGTTTTGATAATATTTAAATGTTATTAGGGAATATACATACATTATAGAAATTAATGTAAGCATTTTAGTACAGCAATGCTAGTAAGCCTAAAAATGTAAACAAAATAAGAATGAATAGTACATAAAAATATAATAATCAAACTGAAAATTTTTAGCTAGAAAAAAGGTTAAGTCAAAGTAAAGTGAGGCTTTACATAGCTCAGTTCATAAAAATTTTGATGTATATCCCATTTCACGAATAAAATTTGATTCAGTCAAAAATTTATTTTTAAAAAATATTGTATAGATTTTATATCTTAACAAGAATAAGATGACAATAATATCAAAAATTTTATATCTTTTATTAAGTTAAGGAAATAAAGTACAAATTCTTAAAAAGAAATTTTTGTATGTTTTACTTATTGCAAATTTCTTCATGTTTACAATATAAGCGAAACTGATTAGTTTAATATATTGTATATATGATTTTTTAATGCACGAAACAATCTATTTTCTAACCTTTTTAAATAAACAGTTCTTGTATGCTTCCTAATGATTGTGATAAATCAGTGATAAAGTGTCTACAGGAACATTAGCTGTCGGAAATTACTACTTGTCAATAGGACTAGTTATTATGAATAATTGCCAACTAATCATTTTGAACTTAACTCTTTGCTACTAAGAGTGGCAACATGCAAATGATCAATTCTCATTGGTGGAGGTGAATTTACTCTAGCTGGAGAGCACTAGATGAATTTCCGAAGCAATTAACGTTGCTTGTGTCAAGTTATCAAAAAGTTAAAATGTAAAGTACAGATAAAATTTAAATACTCATTTATTGAATCTTATTTACACACAATTATTTGGTTATTTGATTTATATATACCGTGTATTGTCTCAGTTCACATAGATTATTTTAAAATATTTGACTTTGTGCTTTTTATAACGTCGACATTTCATTCACATTATTTTTATCAACAAATATTAACAAAAACTATAATATTATAACGTTATTGTTTGGTCTAAAATTTTATTTCTAAGACTTTTGAAGATTAAAATGCTTTCATTTTATGCAAATTATTTGTATCGCTGAATTATGTGAAACATTTTTATAGTTATTTCAGTAGTTCACTTCTGTGAAGGCATTCTTTCTAAAATAAAAACTATACTATATCAGTTTTATTACATGAAATTATTTATAGTATGAGTAGAAGAACTTTTAGTATAATTTTACTTCCAGAAATTTCATTTTTTGTATGATTTTTTTAGATCTGCAGATTTAGTGTGATTTTATTAATTTTATTATCCAAAATGCAAGTATGTTAAACTCATAAATATTTTCTGTCAATTAGAATAAAACTTCATACTTTTGTTAAACTTTAAACTCATTATACTTCTTAGCGAAAGTAACATGCTAACACATTTCAGAGCATTGATTACCCTGTATGAATATATTTTAAGTACTTAAACTGTATTTCTGAGGGGATATTCAAACAAATATATATAAATTACATAAAGAATACTAAAAATTATTTCTTAAGACAAAATTTCGCAGTTGCAGGGTATTCTATTATAAAAATTTAGAATCTGGTTACTTTTATCATACAGAATAAATAGAAAAATGCTCAACTTTTTGAATAAAAATTTTAAAAACAATTCGCGAAGTTAAAGATCTATAGATCTTTAACTTCTTTGTTGTATCTTGAATATTGTATCTTGAATATCTTCAGTTGTATCTTTAATATTTTAAATAAAGTTTTGAAAACATTCTTCCTCAATTTTTCTCGTTATAACTACTCACTAATACTCCATACGTTAATGTTTTTGAGCCCCATGCATAACAAGCTTCGCTATATCTACCGCAGTCTAGAATCTCCAAGATTATTTGAGATCATTTGCTCAATTGTTTCAAGCATATTAGGTCTCAAACAAAGCAGCAAGCAATATTTTCTTCACCAGGGGCACACAGCAGTTCCATGACATTTATTTCAATAGATCCCTTTATTATTTTATTTATTTATTCCTGTCACTGAATATTCTAGCAACAATGACGCGCAAACAGTACAGAAACGCTGCGGAGTTTATCCCCAATTTCAGGACTTCTTCCACCTTTAGAACGAAAGGAGTGGAATTTTGCTCATCAGTAGCAATGATGGATAGTCAAATAATAGAGAGGAGATTCTAGTATAGTCAAATAAAAATTAATAACAAGTTCAAATTGCCTTTTAGAATTCTTGATTAGGCAAACTCACGAAAAGGTTACAAAAAGTCAGGCAAGTACAAACAAAGATGTGGGAATGATAGCGTAACTGAGTTTCAAACTTTTGAACGGTGCAATCACATCTCCAGCAAGGAAAATTTGCCATAATTGTTCTAGGGGTGTTTACTAATTTTTATCTGAAATGCCGTTACTATTACGTATCCAATAAAAATACAAATCATTATAATAAAATTAAAAATTCAATTTTTATTTGTTGGTTTCTATGGAATTTATTAATTAGGTATTGATAATTAATTAACAAACAGTTAGGTTTATGAAACTTAAAAATGGCAGTAAATTATGAAGAAACGGAATGCCTTTCGAGAAATCATTATTTTTCAATCTATATAAATTGAAAATTTATGAAAAATGAATGAATTCAGATATTTGGTAAACAGACAAATTTATCTCATTAGATAATTTAATAATGTGAAAAGGCATTTTCAAGGAGAAAATAAAATTGAATACGAAATGGCTTTCTAGTATTTAGACTTTTGGAATGAATATATATATATATATATATATATATATATATATATATATATATATATATATATATATATATATATATATATATATATATATATATATATATATATATATATATATATATATATATATATATATATATATATATATATATATATATATATATATATGTATGTATGTATGTATGTATGTATGTATATTAATTTAACATGCATGAGTAAAATAATGATAAATGTCTATAATTATTTTCATGTAGAACTGCATATCAGCATTAGAATCACTAATGCTGGCATTTATTGATAATATAAGAAACCGTTTTCATTAATTAAACATTTTAAAAGATTATTCAAACTAAAAGTTCAAAATCTAAATTTGAAATTCATATAAAAGGGCATGTTTGCTAAAAGTGCTTCTATAACATTACCCCACTCACTTTCTTTAAAATTAAGTGAAATCGAACTGGCAGACACTTTCAACTCTGGCCTTCAATATAAGAGTGCGTAGGTTCTGTTCCCCCCCCTGCATGTGAGCATCTGTAGTGTAGCTTAGAATCTACTTTAAATTATATTAAGTCCAGATTAAATTACAACTCAAAGGGCAAAAAGAGAGCGTGCATTGACAAACCAATCATTTAGATGTAGTCTAAATGAAAATATTTAGAAGCAGATGGAATCCCAGCATATCAATAAAATAAAAATTTAAACTGTAATTAATAAAATATGAAGATTCACATATGACCATAAAACTAGCAACTACTTCTCGCAGACACTATTGTAAATATTAATACACACCCTACGCAGTACTAACTATGGTGTTAGTCAAATATTTGCTGCTTTAACCGTTGTTTCAACAGTTTGATTCCTACCTCAGATTTGGACACTTGTAATGGTTCGGAATTCATTTTAAATTGCTGTTTCGACATAATAAACCCTCGCATATAAAAAACTATCGTTTAGGGGAAAGCAAACAATCCTATTCAGTATTCCAGAAGTAACTATCAAGCAATCCAAATTTGAACGATAAAAACTAAGTACAAATATTCACAAATATTCTAGTATTTTCAGATTTATAACACTTTTCAATATTATCCTGTCTCATTTTCATGATAATCACTTAATTACATATTTTTGAGTTTCGATTTTTTTTAATTTTATATATTAACAAATGAATTAATGAAACATTGATTATTTTTTTGGGGGGAATACGACCCCATAAGAAGCGATATTACGGTTACAGAAATAAAACAGCTTGCATCAGGAAATTTACAGCACAGGGTGACCATAAATTATCGTAAGGTGCTCAGAGATCTCCAACAAGTGGTTTACTTCATGAAACGTAACAAAATTTGGATCTGTCCACCAGGTGAGCTAACTCATCTGGGGTGGCAGGGCAGGTCAAGTCTTGAGAATCTTCTGCTTGCTTCCTGCTTCAAAATCACTCCATCCGGCTGCTTCTATCCAACTGGTAAAGTCCATCTAAGGGCTAGGTACAGGGAAGTATGCCGGTGCAACAACAACAACAACAACAACAACAACAACAAAATTTGGATGAGCGTGGACAGCAGAACTTTTGACTTCAACTTTCATGAAAAAGAATTTTTAAATGAGAGTAAAAATTTTAAATAAAAATATCTTTTTAAGAAATAATTTAAAAAACTTTAAAATTATTAAAAAGGAAACAAAAATAAAATGAGCTTTAATTCAAAAATATCGTTTACAGGGAATATTTTTACTACATCGAACCTTATTTGTAATTAACAAAAGCATATCATGTATATTGATAATTCTCTCATTTAATATTTACTCATTCAAAATTACAGAGCTAAAATATATCTCCTGGAAACAAACATTTGAAATTATAATTTTATTTAGATATCAAAATCTCATATTCTACGGGTTCAATCACCAAATTTCGTTATTTTCGTCGAATACATTACGCACAAGAAGGTTTTGGACTCCTCCTGATAATTTATGATTTCCTTGTGCTTTATCCGAGTCAAAAAAGCTTTATTTCATGAATACAAGAATAATATTTTCCTACTGTGAGAAGTTATGCTTAAGGAAAATATGAATAATATTTAGGTTCTATCACATTTCGTTTTAAAATCCATTATTTGACTGAAATTTAATTACAGATGAAACTTCTTCTATTTGAATTATTTTTCATTGATCAAATACAGAGGAGATATGCGACTTTCTTGATATCTATATCTTCTAAATATTTTATATTTATGAAAAATATTTCTTATTAACTTTTTTGATTTTATAACATGGGTAATAAATATTTCATTTATAATTTTCCCTTTTAAGGAAATTTTTATTCAAGCAATTTACTTTACAATGGATCATAGTGACACAAATCAAATGAGAAAAGATTCATCATTATTAAAATGTGAAGTATTATTTTAAGTAAAAAAAGCGAGAAATATTCCTTCAAGAAAATTTTAATATGCCCTAAGATTCCATATTGGCTGTTTCATGATCAAAAGATTTATCATAACATATAACTAAGTTTTTCAGAAAATTATATGACATTAAATTTTTTTCGCTTCTATATGACTCAAAGAATAATGGCCTAATTTATTCACCGAAGTTTTTAACTTTATTTTCTTGTACTGCTTTAAAAGAACCAAAAGAATTAAAATAGCACAATACGATTACTTTATGGTAGGGATAAAATTATGTATAATTGAGTACAACAATATTTTTCTGTACTTTACTGAATCCTGTAAAACATTTAAATTATACTTTACTAAAAATTTCATTCTTCTTGTTACATTTAACCCAAACCAAAATATAATCTGGTAAAATATATCCATTATTTCATGGTATTACAAATTTTTGAATACAACTTCACCCCTTTCTTTTATGTGCGTGGAATATTTTAATTAAGGTTATAGATTAATTTGGAGTAATTAAGAAGAAATTATGTGGCTAGCCAAAGAAAAATAGAGTAGAGTTATACTAGGGATATATGTTTTAAAACCTTATTTGATGAGCTGAAATGATATATAGTAAAATGTCTCAGTAAAATTTTGACGAATTTCTCTAATTACGAATTACTTATAACTAATTACCTAATTTACAGTTTGCGTAATTTTGACACATTAAATTTCCTCAATAATGAACAGCTATTGTAAAGGAAAATATATCTACTATTGGTGATTGACTGCTAACGCGAGAAATTTACGTAAGACTAATGTAAAATCTTTTTAATCAATAAATTTAAAAAATCTGATTTATCACTTAATGCAACAAATTCTTTATTAGGAAATATTTGAAAATTTAATTTAAATTTTTCTCACTTGATTAAAATTCTGTTTATTACTGTATCAGATTAATGATGTGTAAATTATTTTACACAAAATAATTTAGTTAACACAGTATAAATACTTCTTCTTCTTAAAGTTGGGTTTGTATGTCATTGGGCACCTCTGCAGTACTTACAATAAAAGTATAATGTCTATAACACTTAAATATATCCAATAACTTTTATGAACAATAAAAAATGAGTACAATAGATAATTGTATTCATGCTTTTATTGTTCATAAAAGTTATTGAATATGTTTAAGTGTTATAATATACATATTGGAGCATAAAGTGTGATACACCGGATAATACAATAAATTTCCTACTATCTCAAGAATTTAATTTTTACCTATCTCCAAGAAATTTTAGTTTTTGAAATTATTTTTAACTTCTTTCTTTCTTTTTTTTTTTTGGATTATCCTTTCAACTCAATAACTTAATTTATAATTTAAAGAATTGCTAACAAAAATTGTGAATGCTCATGAAAGAAGATGGAAGAAAATGTTCTGAAATGTTGTTTGTTAACGATTTTAGGACTTCTTGTTTTTATTAACAAATCCCTGACTCTATATCTGTTAGAGAAATAAATTATTATTACTATGTATAGAGAATCTAGAATCTGTAGTATAATTTTGTCTGAAAAAGAAGATTGTTAAACGATTTTCAAAGTTCTGAAGAAACATATTCTAAAGAGTTGTTTATTAAAGACTCTTCAATATTCGTTGAAATTTATTTATAAAATCAAGTTTCCATATCTATAAAAGATGAAGTAATTTATCACTTCTATGTATAGAATTTAGAATATTCAACATAATTTCAACATAAGAGAATTGTTTTTTTAATATTTCCTAAAGTTTCAAAACATAAAGTTCCGAAGAGCTGTTTGTTAAATACTTTTGAATTATTTACTAGTTTTTCATGAAATCCTATCTTCATAACTTCTCATGAGAAGTAAAATTATCCTTATTCTATGCATAATTTGTTCAGTCATATGACTTTAGTTTGAATAAAGAAATATTCGTTAAAAGGATTTCTTGAAATTTGTGTTTTTAAAATATTATTTCTAATGCAAGAAATCAATACCTATATATCAGGTTATACTTGTATATTTATATATGATGGCAAATTCTAAGTTTAATCCTATAAGATAAATATTTGTAAAGAGTTGACAGAGTCCTTAATTAACTAGACAATTTCCACATTCTGAGAAGATATGCATGAAAAAGAAAGCTGCACAAATCTAAATGGCAAAATCAATGAGAGACACTGTTGCAGGTCGTTCAACTCTAAGATCCATTCCATCAGTATCAGATGCAGGCAACATAAGAAATAGGCTTTTCCCTCACTTTCTCACCGGAAAAAAGATTTTTTTCCGAATATTTATCCCGAATTGTTAGTCCGGATCGATGCATCTCCGGTGAAGTGGAGAAACCACTTTCTTTTAAAATGTCAAAGAGTTCGCCTTAAAACACCACATCAGATCGTCATCAACGCAGAATAAAACTGAGCTTGTTGGTTGACTCGATTGATAAGTCACTGTCTTCAAGAAAGGTATATATTAAACTGGCACTTAAGCAATATTAAGAGTAAGATTAAATATTATGTACGTGTTTATTATTCGATTTCATATTATGTGATGTATATGTTCGCGTAAATATGCGTGTTTGTTTACATATACGTACTCATTGGTATACATTTTATCATGTGTAGCTTTCTTAAAATATACTAGGTTATTAGCATTTATCCTATTTGTATTTAAAGAATTTAATTTTATTTGGACATGCATGCTAGCTTATTTATTTTTATTTTTCACTGAAAACAATAGCTCTTTAACCTTAGTTGTATATGTTCTTTTATAATTGATCATATGTTTTTAACATTTTCATCTTATTTGGTCAAGACGCAGGAAATAAAGATATTTTCAACATTTACGCATTTTATATCGCTTGAAATAAAGCGTAAAGATGAAGAGTTTGTCTCGGAGAAGCGTTTCAGGAAACAAATATTCCTAGAAAATATGAAATACAAATGTGAAAAAACAGTGTTCAATTTCTACAACTTCTTGTAGATTTGAAATAGTAAATAGCATATTCACAATACGCTACTGCTGTATCAAATCTACAAGAATTTAAACATTTTTTGAATATAAAAACATCTTTCTTGAGGATAACTAGTCAACTTGAGAATTGTATCAGCGATATAGTAATCATTCACAGATTTGAGCTTAATTTTTAAAAATTATAATATTTACACTTGGAAGTTTTTATACATGTTATAACTAAATTGAATGAACAGTATTCAAAAAATGTGGAAAACGGAGCCCTGATGAAGACGTGATGGATATTCTAAAATTCAAGGTACTTCAAAGTAATGAAACATTCGAGGTACCTTAAAAGTTTGATGTATCCCAGGAAATTGACTTTATTTATAGTCAGAGCTCTAAAATGAGAAATATTTACATTAGATAAAAAATTACAAGCAAATTAATTAATTACTCGAACATTAATGCTTTTATTTCATACATTCATACAATGTGTACTCTTCCTTACCTTTTCAATTAATTTTTAATACGAAAGTTTTATTTAATTTTAGATCAGTGCATTTATAATTTCTCATAACAGGAGAAACATTCATAATAATTTTCATTAAAATACGTTTATAGAAATTCTAGTTTATACGCTTTATTAAGAATTGTTAGACAAGGAATTATTAGCAGAAAAATAAAACCAGGCTTTTCTTTTTCTGCACAAGATGACGTTCTAAGTAAATTATTTCAGTGACAAGAGAAATAAGAGATGTGGTCGGAACGAAAATATCAATTTACTGCCAATCGTGATGGGGGACCCCCTGAAGCGTCTGAGATTTGTGTCTAGGGCTGTCAGCCCAGGGGTAAATAAACTCCAATATTTATGGAAGTCACATCAGTTGGTGAAGAGCTAAGATACCCAATATTCTGGTCATTTCGACTCTCAGAAGCAGTAAATAGCGCTGACATTCTTATTTCCCGCATGGGGAATCATTCACAACGAATGCATTGTTCTCCCCAAAAAATAATCAATTACAAAAGGATATGAATAAGAATATTTTTTTATTTAAAATCAAATGTATATTTTCCTAATTATCAATATGAATTTGCAATTTCGGCATTTTTTTATTTTTTTATTTATGCGTAATAAGTTGCATTCTCGTCGTTACCTTCTGAAATCTTTAACACACACACAGATATATATATATATATATATATATATATATATATATATATATATATATATATATATATATATATATATATATATATATATATATATATATATATATATATATGTATGTATGTATGTATATATATATATACGTTTACTGCCAAGTAGTATTTCTATTTATTTTACGAACTAAAAAAAGCTAAAATGTTAGAAAAGAGTCAAAAAATTTAGAAACGGGTTCATAATTTAGAAATAAAATTATAAAAATCAAACATACTTTTACTACTAAATACGCTATTGGTTTGTAATAATAAGAAGTTGGAATTAAAAATATTCATTATTTTGTTAATTATAAAATAATGAAAAAAACGTCATCTAAAAATGACGAATTGATGTGCACGTGGTTTTTGTTAAAAATAGAGGTTTTTTTTATTTGTTAAATTGTTAATTAGATGGACACTTAACTCTGTCCTGGAAGTAGTAAATAATAAAATTAGTTTTAACTCGAAAAATTTAAATTAGAGCGTTTATTAAGCAGCGTGTTATTTGTAATCTTGGCTCATTTTTCAGAGAAATGATCGAAACTCGTAAAAAATTATATAATTTTTTATTTCATATAATTTATACTTCTTCATCGTTTATAATTGTTTAAGTAGAAAAGTTATTGATTGTAATTCATTAATATTAAATCTAATTTAAAGAGTATTATTAATAAAATTAAACAAAATTACATTTTTATTTTCTTGAATTTATATGTAATTTACAAATTTTTAAATTATTCTTTAATGAAATATTAAAAATATCAATATTACAATCATAATGAAACAAAATTAAAAAATTAATTAAAATAAAAATAAAATTACGGACAACGCATAGAATATAAAGAATTCTTTGTCGTTGTCCTTATTTAACTAATTTTATTATTTAACTTAAGTGGAACACAGACTTTTATTTAAATTAATATTCAGAGGTTGTATATGAATGTAATATAAAATATAATATATTTGTAATATTTATGTAATATTCCTACATGCATGTTTTATTGTTTTATTCACTATATGCTTACATATCCAATTATCTTAATTGGTTCACCCTTTTATCCAGACTAGATAAGAAAAAATCTTACTCAATGGAAAAGTTAGTCAAAATATTTGTTTAAACAATATGATTTATGCTTTTCTTTGCGTGATACCTGATTTTACTATATATATATATATATATATATATATATATATATATATATATATATATATATATATATATATATATATATATATATATATATATATATATATATATATATATATATATATATATATATATATATATATATATATATATATATATATATATATATATATATATATATAATTGAAATAAATATTTACATGGAGCTCACCGTGTGGCGTTGTGATAAGACAGTGCTGTTCAGAGCAAAAGATCCCGGGTTATCACAACTCTTGTTAAATAACGGGAATTGGATGTTCTTCTTCTACCTTCATCATGTTTGTCTGTCTTGGTGTGTGCTTGGGAATTTTCTTGGTGTTCTCCTAAGTGAGGCATGAACACAGTTCACTATCTATGAAAGTTTCTGAAAGGCAGTGTACGCAGTGGTTACTAAAAATGCCTTGCATTAAATTTAGGTCATTGGACCGTCTACTACTTGGAGTCAAAACAATGCTTACATTGTAAAATTACGGGATTGCGTAAATAAGTGGTCTTCAGACTTTTAATTTTCGTAAAATTAATGATTTATATATATACGATATATAAATTTTAAGAATATTAACACTTAAATAGGTAATTTCTTTTACTAATCTTACGTAATTTTAATATGTAAATATATTACGTAAAATAATTTCTACATAGTAGAAGTTTTCTTAACAAGTAAAAAAAAACAACATATATAGCAATTAGAAAGCATACACTAAATAAGATTTTTAATTAGAACAAAAAGATGTAGACATCTAGAATATCTAAATTACCGAAGTAAAATGAGAAAAATAAAAGTTAAAAAAAGAATTAAACTAAAACTGAATTTAAAAAAAGGGAAAATTTAGTTAGAGGAATAATTTCGAGTAAAAATGCAGGAAATAAAAACTTGTGTCATGGCATCAGGCAACGCGGGACAAAAGGGAAAAGAGCTTCGAATTTATTAGGGTAACGATTCTACCGAACAAGAACACAAAACAAATAAATTGTTCCCAACATCTAAGAATAATTGAAAAAGAAACAAAAGTGATGAAAAATAAATTAAAAGAAGATAAAAACAATGAAAATAAGAGTTTTTTTGCAAAAAAGAAACAATTAAATATAAATATAACGATGTAAAAATATCAAAAATTTATAAAATAATATCTAGATTAAAAATATGTGAGAGACTAAGCAAAATGACCAAATAAGGTTTAAATAATATTGAATAAAAATAATTTCAAATTAAAAAAGGTGTGAAAAAATATGAAATACATAATTGGATTTAGTTATAAATGAAGAGAATAGCAAGTTAGAAGACTGTTGCCAAACGATTGAAATAAATCGTTTTTATTGATGCAGTTAGAGATTAAAATAAATTTAAGGTGCATTCTTATAGCATTAAATAAAATGAAATAAATATTTAAAACTAAAAATATGAATTAAAATTATTAAATTTAAAAAAAAGATAAATTTTCATGAAAATAGTAGGGTGATTTCCTCTCATTTCAATAATTAAAATTACTTTAAATATATAAATAGAAATGTATGTTTAAAAGGAAGGATATAATCATCTGTGTGTTAACGCAAAAAAGGGTTATTGAATAACTAAATTATTAATGGATAAAAATTAATCAAAAAAATTTTTTTTAAGTTTAATAATGGAAGTTTCGTAATTATAAGGGTTTACATACCCTTAATTAAAGGGATAACACTTATGATAAAACATTGGTAAAAGTGTTTTAGTATAAAATTTTTATAGAGTTTCCTGCCCTAAACAGTTATTAATTAATATAAAATAAATTGGTAATATTGAGTCAAATAAAAACATTATATAAATATATTTACTGTTTTGTTCAGTAAGTTTTTTTATATAAAAATTTATAAAATTAATTAAAAATTAAATTATCAAGGAGAATTAAGTGGTCTGATTCGAAAAACTGAATGTTTTCATGAAAATCATTACAAGTGGAATTAAGTCTAAAATATCTGATAATTTGACTGACAGTCATCTAAGGAAAAACTTATTAAAAGTGTTAGAGATTCAATTAAAATATTTAGTGACTTTGAAAGAGAAAATTTTTCTTTATCGTATTTTAAAGTTAAAGCAGTTATAATGTTGATGTATTGACATACAAGTAGTTTACATTGGAATTCTCTGAATTAGTTTTATTAACTTTTAACGAGTTTTAATATATTTTAGTTTGATCGAGAATTGTTAATTAAAATTAATGGCAAAAACGTCGGCGATATATCAAATAAATTTACTATATATATATATATATATATATATATATATATATATATATATATGCATGTATGTATGTATATATACGTGTGTGTGAAAAATATATGTAATTTTAAGGTTTGTATTTTAAGTACATTTTGATTTAATGTAAATATTAATCTAATTAAAATGGAGATTGTTTTTGATGACACCATTTACAACTAGATACTAAATGATGATGAAAAAACCCTTCTTAAATTTTTCCGTGTTTTTCGACTTACGAAAAAAATTTCTTTTTCGGCCTACAGCCAATGGCGTTATCAGATGGAGAAGACTGTGTACCTAACTCAAACCCTACTAGTAACAGCAAGGACTTGAGCTAAACAACTTATATTAAATTTCACAATAATCCACCTCTGCTGAATTTTAATTTAATATGATAAAGTATACATAAAATAGTCTTGCTATATTTATTATTTTGAACTTAAATAGCAATGAACTTAAATTCCATAAGCTTTTTATTGCAATCGTTACAAATACAACACACTATAAATGTTGTTGAGAATTATTCGAGATTCTTATTGAAGTAAGGCAAGAAGTAATCTCTCTCAGAGTTTCTTAGAAATTAAAACAATCTCTAAAAGCATCTTAGGGATCAAGAGAATCTCTTAAGATGCTCTTAAGAAATAAAATACGTTGACTTGAACTTATTTGTACAAAGATAAAATATTCAAGACGTGTGAATTAAGTTATTCTGTGGATTAAAAGGAAATAGAAAAAAAAAGAAATATGTGTTATAAATAAATGTAACTCATTTAACGATTTTAAATTGGTTCTTTCAGCATATTTTTTACTCATTAAAAACACACACACAGAAATACGTATATATACATTATATATATATATATATATATATATATATATATATATATATATATATATATATATATATATATATATATATATATATATATATATGTATATATATATAATTATTTAGAAATGACTTTATATTAGTAATCCTACAACAGCATCTTTGAAAGAGTAGAAGAGGGGTGAAAACAATTTTTTTTTTATGTAAGTGTAATCTCATTTGAGTTTTTTAAATAATGACTAAAACATTCTGTGATATCTATAGTAATTATATCGAAATTATTTAAGGCATATATGAAAAATTATGATCAGGATAACCTAGTTAAATATTTTCCAGGAGACTTAGGATACAACTAACCTTTCGGAAATACGAGGAATGCTTGTTTGGAAAAGTCTCCCAACTTATTAGAGGTTTTTGAAAAGGCCGGTTTGTTACGAGATTCCTTTTTCCGAGGTTGCATTTTGTGCAAGCGGACAGAACAATTAATAATAGTATAATATTATAATAATATATTATACATATGCTTAGAAATTCGTTGTTCGTAAACATGAAAACAATCCTTTTTGTATCTATCTAATCCTCTACTAATAGTAAAGATGGTATTCAAATTGAAGAACCCCATATAAGATAGAAGTCTCATATATTCTCTTCATGGAAATTCAGACTTTCTAAAACATCCCAAACGCGTCTTTAATTAAAGACGACTGCAACAATGCATCTAATAAAATCCTGTGCTATCAAGAAGGTTCTCGTGGACAAAGGATTGCCTCCAGAAGAAGTAATTCCTATTTAATAGATCTATTGATTGAGCAGGTCAATCCACTTGACTATCACAGTCTATCCCTCATTAGCCAAATGTTGTATTAATATGGTTATGTATAACCAGGCTAAAATAAGTGGAGACTCCATTGAGCTGTTACCTTATTAAAGAATGAATCGCAATGAAAACGCATGCGTAGTCCAACAAATCTAGAAATACTTATTCCTAGTAGAACAAGGCCTTTACACCTTTCAAACAACCCGAGGACAGTTATAGCTCGACCAGCCATACCCTACGATACTCATGTGTTTATCAAGCCGAGCTGGCAGCCGAATGGTTAGCGCTCTTGCCTTCGGTTCAACAGTTCGTGGGTTCGAATCCCACCTTGGGCATGGATGTTTGTAGTGGTTCGGAATCCACTTTAAACCGTAAGTCCCGGTCTAATTAGCCCTCGTGTGCAAAAAATGACCGTTGAACGATAAACAATCATAAACAATCATAATCAATCATGTGTTTATCAAAAAATATATCAGTGTAAATCGAGTAATTATCACATTCATCATTACTCGTTCATCATTACTTACACATGGAAGTTATGGGCTTCAAAATGCTTTCTCTCTAAAAATAAACCTTACCATTAAACGAAACAGAGTCTGTGAAACGGACACCTGCTGCTCAATCAAGTAGCAGGCACACGTTTCTGCAAATAGATATGTGAAAAGACAGCTAAGATTCAAATGCACTTTCTTCTACAAACTGGATCCGCGTTATAAAATATAGACTCATTTCATTGCTACTCAAAATCTTCCACAGGTTGCTGCATGTAATCTCAACTAAATTCGCAATTCCTTACCTAGTACACAGCCTCACTCACTGGCGTTATGGGTCTTTTAATCATGATTACGTGCAACCTTATAGAATGAACATTGATCGCATAACTGTAAGTAAAGGTGAACAAAGATACTATGCCTAAAAGTTCGTCTTAACAAGCACATTTGGATGTTTTACTTCTAAGTGACTTCTTCATTACAATCTGCGATCTTGTGTTGCATAACCGGGTCTGCTTTCTGTGAATTCATGCAGTCTGGCATCTTACAATCTCCCTATTTGTGTTCGAAATGAAGTAATGTAGCCTTTGGGGAGAGGCAAAAATGGAAAACTAAATTTTGATCATCAGCTGGCTTTGTTAAAACAAAATGAGCTACAAAGACTAGAAATCTATAAGTATCTGGAACATTTATAGAGGCGGCAGGTGATTGACTGTCGACCGTTGATAATTTTTTGTTCCTGTTCTTCTATTTATATTGCTGCCTTATATTTATTGCAAAATGATGATAAACAGTTTCAGAACGCAGAGTTATTACAATATATTCTGAAACAAATGTGGCTTTCATCTGACTTATATCCATTCAGATCGGTTCACGTAATATGTTATGAAATGTACTGTTTTGCGCTTCATTTTATTTACTTATCTTAGTTAATGCTTCTAACTTTTCGCTTAATAACTTATCAAATGAGCTTCAGTTTCAGTTCTTAGCCTTTACTAATTTTAATTTATTATTCCAATTCTTTTAACTTTAATGGATTAAAAGTGGTGTTATTGAAAAATGTTAATAGCTGAAAAGTATCTAATACTTCCTTAAACAAAGAAATTCTTTTCCATATATATTCCTATAATATGACATGGTGGAAAAAAAGCATATTCTTTCCTGAAGATTGTAAAGGGTTCAATGAAGTGGTGTAAAACAGAAACACAAATGACAAACCATTCGGTATTTTTTGAAATTTAAATTTCGAATCTTTTTTATAGAATTTTATTCTAATGCTGTCAGTATTTTCTTGTAAATGCAGATTTAGATAATGTACTATAGCAAAATCAATAAAATAATCAGAAAGATTCATATTCATTAAATGCCACATATAAAATTTCAAAATTTAGTTATTATCCTCACAACACTTAACGATAATAATACTTTCTTTAGAATTTATGATTAACTTATAAGTTAAATTATTTTAATAATACGTTCATTTTGATAAATAAATGTTCTTTTCCTCAATAAAATCGCAGGTTATATTATAATAGATGAAATAATTTTCGTAGTTTTATTAATAGATGCTACAAGCTTATCCCCGAATTAAGTGCAGAAAAAATAGAACACTGTATATAACCATTTTACTAATACCACTTGTTTATTTATTCAGTTCTTGTGCGTTTATTTCTCTGTGCAGATACACTAACTAAATTAAATCACGAGCAAGATTTCTTTTGTGGATATTTTCTCTTTGTTACATAGTTTGATATTTAATTTTGTGTCATAGATACCTTAGAAACTAATATCAAATATTTACATTTTTCATTTAAAAGCGGATTTTTCATTTTGTCTTCAGCGCAACGTGTTTCACATAAAACGAATTTTTAACAAAAATTTAAAATAGAATTTTTTAACTCACAGAAAGGAACCTTCTATAAGTAACTTTTAGTTACTTTAATAAATATTCAAGGACATTAAAATTCTTTTATTTAAATTTATTATCACTAATTATTAAATACTATTTCAAATTTTTCTGAATTAGTTATTTAATATTTCTTGACTTCTTTAACGCAATTAAAATCGGTCAATTTTTTTACAAATAAAAATGTTAAGTAGTGAAATAATCACAAAAATACAACTGTGTTTAGAAATATCAAAAATATCTTATTGACCTCTGAAATGAAACAATGTATAAAAAAATTGATACAATGTATAAATAATCTGATACAATGCATAAATAATCTGATACAATGTATAAATTATCTGATACAATGTATAAACAACTTGATACAGTGTATATACAGTGTTGCAACTTGTTGAAAAATCTTGTTTTCATTCTACTTCAAGAACCCTAATCTCTGCTTATATAAGTGTCTCGGAATTCTGAAAATGACAGTTAGGAAAACAGAGAAACATCTTTTAACTTAAAGAAAGAAGATTAGACAGGGTGGGGCAGCTTAGTAACCTGGAGCTGAGAGAGAAGAATCGTTCCCCACGTAGAAAGGTATTTGGAACAGCTTGTCATATTTGTGAATGTCTGTTCCATTTGCACGCGATGGTAAATCTTACGCTTGAGCCTCTACAAAAATAAAAACTTTCAGACGAGTTTCGATAAATAAGAACAGATGTTAGAGACATGGCGGTACGGTGAGTTTGAATGTTCTTAATTCTGAAATAAATGATTCGTTTTATTTAACTTTCCCACCATGTTGATTATTCATCATTAATGCGAGCTATTATTCTGTATGAAAATATAGAATAATTTTTGAGGTGTTATTAATCATTTTTATTAATATTTTAAATTTTTGGAAAGGTATTGTGATAATAAAGTATTTACTTTATTATAAATTTGGTGCTATTTTTAAGATTGTATGATGTATAAGTTAAAAAATACATGTCTCTTCAAAAATTTTTTTGAAGCCTTCCCATTAGTTTTTTTTTTTATCATTTTTCCAAAAACAATATGTTTATAATGTGCTTAATTAAATGTTATTTTGGCATTTCTTATATGCTCCATAAACAAAAAATTTCTTTTAAAAATATAAATCTCTAATAATTGACAAGGATCCTTAAAAATTCTCTTTTTTATTTGATTTAATTTTGCTTACAGAAAAAGTTAATAAGCAAAAATGTTTCAAGTAAAATTACCAAATAATTTTTGAGTAAGATTATTGAAATAATCACATAATACTTTTCATTTTCTTTCTTTCTTTCTTTTTTTGACTTATACTAGTACAATTTACATCAAAGCATTACCAAAAGAATTATCATTAATGCGAGTTATTTTATGAAGATTAATTTAACAGATTTCATTTTTAATCCGTTTCCATATTATTTTTTGACATTTTGAATAAACGATGATACACTATATGTGGCAGTCGAATGGTTAGTGCTCTTGCCTTTAATTCAACAGTTGGTGGTTAATAGTGGTTCAGAATAAACTTTAAACTATGGGTTCTGCTCTATTTAGCATTCGTGTGTAAAAAGTAAACTTTTAGCATCAAGCAAGCCAAACCCAAATAAACTAAAAATATAACTTTTCAAAATATCAATATCTTTTAACTGTCAATATTGTTTAAAGTATAATTTTTATTTCATATATTACGGGAAATATTTCATATAGAAACATTCAATAAAAATTCTTACAGTAATTTTAATTTAAAAATTACTGAACACATCGTATTTTAATATTTTTTACTCAAAAACTGATAACGATTTATACAACTATCGTTTTCGTAGAATTACCAAAAAGAACAGCTATTTCCCCACTTAATAAGTGGAATAAATATTTATAACTGATGACATTAAATTTGATTCCGGTTTAGGAATAGTTACCTATGGTTTTAAATTTTTTAATAACTTATTAAGTTCGTATTGATTATATATGATTATTAAAATTAAAAGACTAAGTTTAAGTAAATTAAATAAAAGGTTTTAAAAGTATATTACTCAATATGTTTAAATAAACATTTATACACAATTCATTTAATCTTACATTCTTTATAAACCATTTAAGTTTTTAGGCTGAAATTATTAATTTTTTTTTCCCAAAAATATTTTCATGCCTTTTCGATAACTAAGTAAAACACAGAAAATATATCTATTCACTTCAATTCCATAATATTTCAAGGCATATCTCACTAGTATAGAGCAGAAAAATATTTTCTTTCATTTTCTTCAAGTTTTCATTAACTTATGTATATTATTTCAACAATCATTATCACTAGTTTTTATTTATTTTTATTTTTTATTTTGAAAAGATAAATTGTTCAAATTACGCATTCCGCCAAGTTTTATATAATGAAAGCTACTTAAAAAAGATAAACGACTCTTCTGATTTTTGAGAATATAAACATTTCAGATTCTCCACTTTCATTATTATTTATATTTAGTTGTTATCTTGTTTCAAACAAAAAGGTTAATTCTAGCGAAACATACATTTTAATATGTATTGTGCATCGCTACTAACTCCAGCCCAAGCAGCAAATTGAATCACTACTTGAAGAACTATAAGCCAGAGTTCAGTCCATTCACCTTCCTTTTTATTTTATTGACCTTCATAAGCACTACAACCTATCGAAAGCTGTCACACCAAGTTACTTAAGCAAAATAAATGCCTTAAAAATGGTGAAACATTTACATTTACGACTGAAAAATCTTGACACAAGTTTCTTAAGGAAGTTACGTTAAACAAATTAATAAAAACAAAGCATAAAAATGATAATAATTGAATATATATGAGTGTATGTGATGACTAAAAAATATATATAATTTAATTTCAATATTTTTTACAATTTCTCTCGTTCAACTTTGAAATATTGCAGCCATGAGTTTAAAACTTTTATATAATATTATACATATATATGATAGAGGCCCAATAAACTGCGAATTCTTAACTTGGTAACTGATAGAATATAAGAATGATAAGTATTGGATAAATATCAATATCAAGTATTGGATAGTATTGGTCAAAAAAATACACATATAATAATAAAATTCCTGTCTTTTACTACACCTTAGAAAGTATTAATGTAGTTAAAATTGTTTGCAAAAACCATTACATTTATGACAGAGGAAACTTCTTGGCATGTTGTATTACTATCAAATCCTATTAGAACGATTTTTCTAAGATTGCTGAAATTCATTGGCTACGCTGCAATTGAGTCATATTTTATTTAAATTGATAAATTATAAAAAAAGATAAAAATCTCAAAAAATGAAAAGAAAATATACAAATTTACTAATACCTTTCAAATGTGACTTTACATTGCTTTTCCATATATATATATATATATATATATATATATATATATATATATATATATATATATATATATATATATATATATTATATATATATATATATATATATATATATATTATATATATATATATATATATATATATATATATATATATATATATATATATATATATATATATATATATATATATATATATATATATATATATATATATATATATATATATATATATATATATATATATATATATATATATATATATATATCGTATCCTTTCAAATATCTCTTTCCTTTTTACTAAACTCATTCTTTAAATAGACAAAAATGTAGAAAAGTCTGAAATCATTTCATTTGTTTCTCACAACAGGTAATTGAGAATTTTTCTGCTGAAAAAGCTATAAAAATTGAAAAAATATTCATATTGCTGGAATAAAATCTGATTTTAGTGACGTAAGAGATATGATACTTTTTAATGATGATTTTAAACTTTTGTCGTATTTTGAAAAACTAGGAAACTTTATTAATGATATGATAATTGATAAATTATCATTGTATATTAATGATACATACGATGATAATGATACGTGCAACAAATAAGATAATGTTATGTTAAATTAACTATAACATAAAAAATTTTGTCAAATTAAGGTTTCACTTTCCTTCCAAAGTAAAGGGAAACATTAAACCCAAACATGAGCATTTCTAAAAGTTTAAGAGAATAATCTTCTTAGATAAATGTATTTTCTTATTAAATTGCAAAGTTAAATAAAATTAATATAACTTCATATAACCTGAGATATAACCTTAAGGAATTTAAATATTTAAACTTATTCTTACTGATAATATATAAAACATGTCCCTAAAAATTTTTTTATTTATTAAACAACTTTTTCTAAAGAAGGAACGCTTCTGTAAAGTACCTTTACAACCCGTTTCCCGAGTTTTGAATATTTTTAATGTTATTAAACGGGATATTTTTATTTCGTGTTTAATCTTATATTGTATACTTAAGCTGTTAGTTCTGTTTCATAATGGTTTGTAAGATAAATTATTAAATGTTTCAGTTACGGTTTTTATTTTTCTATGTTAACCGATCATTCGGGTCCTTATAATTAAAACTTTTAAAATCTAACACTTTCTTCAACAAGTTAGTTTTTTCTTTGCGTTTTCCTTAGGTGTGACATAATAAAAACGAAAGAATTTCGTTCGAAAGAACATGATAGAACGAAGATTTCATTCTTAAATGTTTTATGAGGTATGAAATCTAATTTGAATTGATTTAAGTAATAAAACAAATTACGAATCTTTGCTTGATTTTGGAACATTAAACTGTAATTTTTTCATATTTTTTAACTTTTATCTTATTTTTGAAAAGATTTCTAAGCAATCACTTAAAAATCGAATCCCGTCGAAAAATGCTCAATCCAATCTCGTTGAAAAAATTCCAGAAAGATTTATAGCCATTAAATGTCACTCAAACTAAAATTTCTGTTTTCAGTTGCTATACGGCTCAACACATTTAGCAATAAATCTGATTCATTTGGAGTTCATAGAAAAAAATTACAAAGAGTTAAATATTTTAAGTAGCGTGGAAGTGTTTGGAAAATGTTATTTTCCTCAATTAATCCCGCAATTAAATCTTTAATCGTAACGAACTATTTTCCTTAATTACATTAGAGACAAATTCTTGTCTTCTTATCCCCAACTTAAATAAAAAAAAAAGCGTTGCTATGCCTAAGCAATTAAACTATGCAACCATTTTACATGATTTATTTATTCTTTATCATTCTACTTTTGTGCATTTATTTTTGTACAAATTCAAATATCATATTAGGTCAAGCGCGTATGATTCCTTAGTGTCTGGTGATAAATGATGCATTTCAGTTACATAATTCTTCGCTTTTTGCCATGGGTACAAAGAAAATTGATATTATGTAATTAATTATTTCACTCAACAAAACACATTTTATCTTTAACAAAGTTACTTAATGAGATTTTTGCTATACTTTTTCTGAATGAAATATATAATAACATATAACTGACGTTAAATTGCGTAATAATATTCAATAATCTTAAAATTTTTTTAGAGGCGTGAGTAATAAGTAGTGGAATAATCACAGAAATTCTACTGTATTAAACAGCTGCGAAAATACTCACTGCTTGATACTTGATACAATAGTTTTCTGAGAGTGTTGGTAAAACTTCCTAGAAAATCCTGTTTTTGTACTGCTTTAAAAACCCTAGAAACAGCTGTTTGGAAGTCTGAAAGTGCCTGCTTGGAACCAAAAACAGTTTTATAGCTTAAGATAACAAGATTATTCGGGGTGGGGAAACTTAATAACTTGATGCTGAGAAAGGGATCTCTCCCCATCTAGAACACTATCTGCAACACGATGTTACATTGAATACCTGCTCTATTTTGCTGAAGGATAATAACGCTCGATCTACTACAAAAGCAAACACCCACCAACGAATTTTGATTAACAAGACCAGATGCAACAGATGGCATTACTTAACAGGCTGTAAAACAGAAACACCTACCGACGAATTTTGATTAACCAGAACAGATGTTAAAGACAGCATTATTTGGACTCTGCTTAGTTGAAAACGTAATCCATCCGCTGTCTAAGTGTTAATTCAGCAGATAGAGTGAATTTAGTTTATTTAGCTTACACACCGTGTAGATTATTTGTTCTTGAAGCTAGGTATTTTATAAAAGATTGAGTTTGCAAGCCTTACTTTTATCCCTTTTTGATATTTGAGAAAAACAATATGCAAATAAAGAGTTTTGTACGATTACAGTTTTGGTTTTATTATCTATATGCTGAATTTAACCAAAGAACAATTCGGAAACAAAAAGACTTTAATATTTTCTAAAGAAATTTGAGGAGAATAACTAAAAACGTGGTAATTTTATATTTTATTGGACAAATGGTGTAATCAACTTATAAGATTACCGATTTCTTGGAGAAATCAGTTACCAAAATATACTGATTACTTTTGGTGGGAAAAATAAATACACCTGACAGAATTTGATTCTAGCGAAAACTTGCTATCTGGTTGAGTTTAAATAATAAATTTATCACAATTGACAGATTAAATGGTTATCAATAATTAAAACAAAAATCTGATTCTGATTACATGTTAATTAAAAAATTTACAAAGAATAAATGATGCTAAAAATATATTATAATTTATCAACACTTCACATATGCTAAAATTCCATTAAAAGAGTTTATTAATTTTATGAAGAAATAGTAAATATTTTTGTATTTCTAAATTTATTCCAGCCATTTTTCTTTCCATTCCGATAGAATAAGTAAAGCACGAGATATATCTGTTCACGAAAATACTATATATAGCTTTACCAAGATATAATTCTTCCATATAAAACAGACATATGAGAATTTATTTGTTTTCTCCTCTGGGATTTCTGCATTCTGATAGTATTTTAACATTTATTTCTATTATTATTTTTCTGGAAAATATACAGGTCACATTATGATTTTTGCTAAGTTCACACCTCAAGGTTATAATAAAGATAAAATAAAATTTTTTTGTATATATTTTTGACTTCTAGGTACATAAAATTTGTGTTCATATTTTGTAATTTTACTTTTACGAATGGTAAGCCACATTTTTACCTTATGCATCGCTGCCAACTCTACTGATTTTATCGGGAAACTCCTGATTTTTCATCATTTCTCCCAATTTCCCAATAATGTACAAAATTTTACTGATTTTTGGAAATTTCAAAAACATAAAAACAGCCGAAATTTTGCTGGAAAAAAGTCTATTGAGTTGTTTTAGAAGCTTAAACAGTCATCGAAGAAAGTTGAATTAGTTAATAAGTTTAGAAAGCTTAATTATTGCTAAATATTCTCAAAATGAGAAATATTTTGAACAGGACTTCACCAGTTCATTTCAAAAAAATGTAAAATCAGCAACGTATGAAAAAATATATTGCCATGAGTTATTCGAATTAGAAATGTATTATATTTTTTACGGACAAAGTATTTGATAATTTCTATATTCTTATACGTCGAAGTGTTTGTCACTGAATTAAATTTATTTAGTAATGTATTTTATGTTTTTATGTAATTTTATAAGTTTAATATTGATAAATTGCTCTAGTGTAGTAAAGTTGCTCTATAAAATAAATATTGAGAAATAAACGTTGATGTTTATTTTTTTTTACCTGTAGTATATTCTTTTATTTTTCACAGTTCCTTTATGAGATTGATGAATATTTTATTAAAATATTAAGATTAACACAAAATATGTTTAACATAAATCATTCTCAGTATGTATAATGTAAAGAATTAAATTGTCTTTTTGAGGAACCAGAGTTTTTTTAAGTATTTTATTTCAAGCAAAATGTCGCTAATAGTGTCTTTAGATTTTCTCCAAGGTCCAATGCATATGATCACTTTAACTTAGATTAATTCAGTTTTGAACTTAGATTAATTCTGTCGGTTTGATTGATTGCACACACATGACTACCACATTGAAAAAATGTATAGAGTCAAAGAGTTGTGAAGCTATAAGTCCCTTAGAGCCCTGATCATTCAAACAAAAGTTGAGTTTTTTCTTTACAAAATAAATATAATACAAAAAATAAACATTAATTTACACACGCATATATACAAACTCCCAACTCTAGTTACTTAATGTAGCTGAAATGAATAAAAAAAGTTTAATGCAAAATGTAAAAATGACCCATATTGCGTAAATAGGATTATTATTTACTATATATTTTATTAAAAAATATTAAATATAATATAAAAACATTTGATTTCTTTAAATATTTCGATAATGTTTTTGTATTCGTTTAGATATGAAATATTGTACTTAAGAGTTTACAAATTTTAAAAGTAATTATTAATACCTAGAGAAAGGAATTAAACATTTGGGAAGAAACTAAAAAATTTGAATGGGATAGAAGTTGACGAATAACATAGATTTATTATATTTTGATTGTTTTATTTCTAGCCTTTTGAAATTCCTTTGTCAGCATTTCTGCTTATAAAATCGATGATGACGAAATCGAAACACAAAATCTTGGAAAATGCCAAACAACAGTCAAATTCTGTTAGAGCAAACTTTATAAGAGGACCAAAATTCAAGTTTTACATTCTTATTTTGTGATAATAAATTGTAATTTGAATGAATAAAAATAGCTAATTTATAGAAAATATAAAAGATGCCTAGTATATACTTTTCCGTAGCTTTGTATACTCATTAAAATGAATTCATGCATTCATTATTTTTAAAAATATGTTGTTTTTTTTCTATTCGCAAATATGATTTTATTTCTTTCTATATCAATCGTTGTTATTGTTGTTGTTGTCGTGTGAAAAGTTCAAAGAAAAAAAAGTCATATGGGATCAAAGGCATGGAGCACTGCCCTGGCTTACATCTTCAGCTTTTTTGGTATAGAGGGTGTCATGACAGCAGTTGGGGTCGATGTTGAGGGTCGAGGCAACAGAGATGTAATTGAAGAGAATATCAATCGCTCTTATACTGGATTAATATTTCAAAATAAATTATCATCTAAAAATTACTGAATTTATTTTTAAAACAAATAAAATTGTAAAGAAATTTGGAATCAATTTATTTGTTTCTCACAAAACAAATAAATTAATATAAAATGTCATTTAATTGTTTCACGAAAAGTTTAATTTAGTTTTAAACAAACGGAAGCGGGATACAAAGTAAGAAAAATGTTATTCATGTTTTTTTAATAAAATTTAATATCAGTGCTGTTATTTAAGTGATGTCATGTAATACAATACTATATTATATCTTTCTTTAAATTTTTTTGTTATATTAAAAAGAAGAAGATATTTTAAAGAGAGATTATCTAAAATTACCTTCACCACACAAAGTTACAAGAAATGAGAAACTAATTTTGTTTAAACAAGAATGAAATAATATTTAAAATTTTTTATTAATTATATATATATATTATATATATATATATATATATATATATATATATATATATATATATATATATATATATATATGTATATATATAATATATAATATATATAATTAATATATATATATATATATATATATATATATATATATATATATATATATATATATATATATATATATATATATATATATATATATATATATATATATATATATATATATATATATATATATTATTTATTTTGATGGAAATTTTTCTAATATCTTTATATATTTCTAATATCTTGAAAAATGTGCATTGATAATAGTTTCCTTATTAATAATATCCAGTAGGAGCTTAAAAAATTTCTTGTTTAGTAATATTTGATTATGAATGGGATCATATCTGGAATCCATTATCTTCAGATAATAATCATAATAATATGGTATCATGTTTAACATACTTATATAATTTTGTTATATTTTTTCTTATTTTTAAAAAAAAATGATTATATATATATTCTTGTTTAAAATGTGTTAAGTGTGGTTGTAAAACGTTTCTTTTTAATAATTTGATTACGATTTAAATCATGTGCATTATATTAACATCATGTATATTTATATTACATGTATATTAAATAAGTATTATGTATAAGTGACATAAACTAGTTTTTTTTTGTTTATATTTTTAAGCACTTTGTACTTATATATTTGTATCCTTATTGATGAAATACTAAGAGTGGTCTTAAAAATGGTCTTATTCAATAACTTAATTACGAATAGGGTCCTGTGTAGAATTAAATGTAGAGTGCATACATAATAACACAAATTAATTATTTTTCTTTTGTTTGAGTAGGAGACACATTTTTTGTCTCAGTATATTCACTCAGAAATTACAATTTAAGGCCAAAAATATATTCACATCATGTATGGACATAAAATTCAAGAGAAAATTCTTCTGGTTTTATTCATGGTATTTAATACGAATCAGTTATTCCTCAATAAATTAAACAGCAAAATTATATTTATAAATGAAAGTTTAAAATTCATTTATTTTTAATTTGAGAAAAAATAAGTCGTTCCATCAATCAATAGAATTTATCTATGTCAAAAAAAATTACTCAAGCAACAGAATTCATTTACATTAGAAATATAATTGTTCAGTTATTGCATTTATTGTTATATGTGTGATTTTGTAACAAACTTCATTCATCATATTTACAAAGCAACTTAAAAAATAAATTGTTCAATAAATGGAATTTATGTATACTTGAGAAAGAAATTGCTTGAAAATAGATTTTATCTACTCTAGAAAAAAGGAATTGTTAAATGAATAGATCTTATATATAGATATTTTTTTATTTTATAACAAGGTTCAATCATTACACTATCACGTAAATAAAAAAAAATTGGTTATTGTTGAAAAACATAATATGCTGAAAATTTTTTAAATAATATGAGCAAATGACATGTCAGAAATTTTTAATCTTAAGATTATTGCAAATGGTTCTACAAGGAGTGGCGTAAAATTCAACATGAATAGAAAAATTCCTTACAGCACAAAATTTCAAAATTTCATACCTCGCTTAGTGTCGTGAATTTTTCTTTTTTAAAATTATATTCTTAAGTACCTATAAAATCTTACTAAATATAACTATTTTTATAATTTTGATTGAAAAATTACAAATTTTTGAGTAGGGAAGGTAGCTTCAATTAATAACTAAAAAAAAAAAAACTAATGATTAAAAAGATGCATGAAAAACAATTTGTGTTAGTTTATTAAATTAATATTATCCAATCATTACATAAAGCTTTGTATTTATATTTATTTATTGTTGACTGTGATTCTCCAACAAATTACTAGCATTCTTTAAAATATTCCACAAATAAGTACATTTCTATTTAATTTTAAAATTGAGAAATATTTAATTTTGGAATCGTGTTTTCAATGTGATTATATCACTGTTCAATCACAATATTCAATCTGACTATATAAGCTGTATTGAATGAGATAATATAGCTAATTGATAGTTTTTGTTTCATTTGCATTACCTAATTATGGGTTGCATATTTTTCTTTTTACTGATATCTTATCCAATAAATATTACCACACAAAATGAAAAATTTTAATATTTATTCAATTTTCTTACAATATAGATTACCGACCTGGTTTTGATAGATCCATTCAATTAAAAGTTAGTTATAAGCACTGATTTTCCATTTAATTTATATATCTTGACAAACTGTACATAGCATGATTTTAAGATGGAAAAGAAAATTATTATTCTAAAATACATTTATATATTTTCTAAATACTCATTCTGCACTTTATATGTCGTATTAATAAGTTTTATATAAAAAAATTACTTGATTATTGCTAATTGATGAATAATAAGTATTTGATAAAAATTTCTGTAGCACTAAAAGTTAATATATTTTTAATTATAGATTTTTCTAAATTTAATCCTTTTTGTCTAACAGATATCCGTACTGGAATATAACTTACGAAACTTTCTAAAATGATTTTATAAAAAAAATGAGCGTCTCATACTTTATTAACTTCAAAGAAATAAAAAGAATCCTTTATATTTTAAGAAAATATTACGTCACTAGGCTTTTAATCGCTATGTTCATTATGATAGTTATGTTAAACATCATAAAGTTCATTGTTTAACAAAATTTGAGTTTACTGACAATCACTTAGTCCAAAAACGTGCCACATCGACTCCCCCCCAACGAAGTTAATTAATCAATATATTTTCCTGTTTAATGTGTAAAGACCAACCACTGAACTGTGTCATCTATAAATTCTAGTCTATTATAGTTCATAAAATATAGACAATGATAATATATTTAGAATACATTTCTTTTATATGTAATCATATATGAATTGTATATAATCAATTTTTTTATTTTTTATCTACCATTAATGCATTCTTCTACCTCTTTGTAAATCACATAATAAATATAATTATAGGAAGTTACAGTATATTATCGATAAATAATGATATTTTTCCTATTTATTAATCTTTTAAATTTCATTTTTAAATGTTTTGTCGAGAGGGGGGGGACTTACAATTCTATTTATCATAAAAAAATTGGAAAGTAATAAGCTTAGAAAATCTAGGTAACACCATTGTGTTTAATATTTTAACTATCTAGCGATACATACAAGCAGCAGTGACGAGACCTCCTATTTGATACGTTAACCATCTAGCGACCTGGGGCCTGAGCAGCTACCAGGCGCGTCGGTAGGCGGTGGATCACCGAACGTCCTGTAGGAATGACAGGATAGCCTTGAATATAGAATCAGAGGCCGCGAACCAGCTCCCGTAAACCCTGGTGTTATGCGTTCCGTGCCTAGGGCTAATTGGCACCGCGGTATTGGTGTCTTAACGGAGCCTCTAGTTGTCTGGCAAACTTCTAGAGTAATTTGCCTTGCCCAGTATCTCAGGCAATGCTGGGTGGACTTATATTACCTGAGCTTATAAATTGTTATCTTGTGGCTGAAAAGACACAAGAAATAACAATCCTTTCTGCATCTACAGGTGATGCCTCTGAAGTTGACCTTGCTGAAAAAGACAAGTGAACTCAGAGGCTGTCTTGTAAAGGGGCAGTAATGAATCCTTCACTTGAGGTAGAAATGACCTCCAAACCATCTTCTGGTGAAAGTCAGGAAACTATCCTTAGTATGACTGACTCTCTGACCAGATGGGACTATTTCAGCAAGACCCTATCTGCTGGAAATGTCATACGCAAGAGGAAACGACAGAGCATATCATTTATGAATGCGAGGCTCTTTCCCTCCCTAGATTAACCTCTTTAGGCATCATCCATACTAGAGAGTTACACCTAGACTCCATTAAAGGGTTATCGGACTTTATTAATAAAGTGGGTGACCCGAGCAACTGGAACTAGGAAACATTGGGTTTGGAGTTAATGGTACAAAATGCTGATAAAAGCAGAGGTGCCCAATGACATACAAACCCAATTCTAAGAAGAAGAAGAAGAAGAAGAACCATCTAGCGATACACGCAAGTAGCCGAAGTGATAAGACACCTCCCTTATCAAGATATTTGGAACATATTGATTCAAATCATTGCATTTTTTGATAAGAAGGCTGTGAGTAACTCGTTTAGTATTGAGGTTAAGAGTTTTAATCACTGCGATGTATATGTCAATATAGTTCTATAAATTATCGATAGAATTAAAGTGAAGATACTCGAATATCCACTCCATCTTATGAATATCTTGACTTATAAAGAATGGCTGACAGTAGAACTCTAATATGGACAAGTGGCTTAAGCCATTACAAGAATTTAAAATTATCAACTACTCTAAAAAATCAAACACAAGAATTTGGATTTTGTTACTAAAGTTCAGTTTTTCTTCCTCGGGTGTGAATACTTGTCGTGGTTCCAAATTCATTTTAAGCTGTATCTTTGGTCTCGTACAAAAAGTAACCGTAGCGCAGACAAACCGAACAAACAAATTATCCATGGATTTTGGGATTTTTTTTTTATTAAAATCAATACTCTGCTCCGTTCGAAACTGTGAAATAAATATTTCATATTTCAATTTTTAATATGTTCCATTAGAATAACATTTTACGAAACCACATTGCAATACCACTGCATTATTCTACATTTAATTTTCAGTTATTTAATTTCCATGTGACTATATAAGATTTTAATACTTTTTGGCAATGCTGAAAAAATATTTTCAGCATTTTTCTTCTTAAAGTGTGTATAAATCTAATCTTTTTAAAGAATGAATTGTAAATGCTAAGTAAGATCAGCACAGCTTTTAAAATTCCACAAATATGTTCATTTGAATCCTACAAAAAAGTAATATCAATTTCATTCCATAACTTAAATTGAAAAAATTAATTCATTTTAATACAAAAAAGATCTTAGAAATTCATCGGCCTTTTAAAACTTGAGATTAATTGCACAAAAGAAAACTCTCTAACTTTTAAAAAAAAAAAAAAAAAAAAAAAAAACCTCTGGTTGAAGGCAAGATAAGATATATTTCATACTTAGTTTGATAAAAAGCAATACATTCCATCACATCTATATGTATAAATATATTCTTCACATGTTGCATGCAATCACCTTTCGCTATTTTATAGGAAAATTTGCATTTCATAAATCTTAACAAAATTAGTGTCATTTTATATTCAAAGCACATAATCAATTATTTTCTAATGTAAATTGATTTACAAAGGAAATTTTAAGCCTGTCATTATGCAGTACTTTATTTGATTTATGATGATGATAACATTAGCAATAAATTTGATACACGTTACTGTCATAACATTGTCAATTTGGCACAGTTTAAAGAGGTAATACACCGACACTACCATAACAATTATCTTAATTTGCTAACAGCTACTGTCGAGAAAATACTAATGTGATCAAAAATGGCGGACTATTTATTTAACATACTTTGGAACGTGTTTTAGATGTTAAAAAAAATTTTAACTTATGCTTTTATGCGTTATTTCATTTAACAAAATTCCCTACCACATAATTCTCCATATATGATGACTCTTTAAATACATTTTGCAGAAAATAAAGTCAAATGAATTTTTGGAAATTAAATTTAAATTTTATAACATTTAATTCAATTCTTTTTTTATATCTTTATCACAGTGAAACTTTAATATAAAAAATTCTGTGCTTTAATTGTAAACTATTGTATTCATCTTAAACATTGCACTGTTACAACTACTCAAGATATTTCTCTTAAGAAGAAGCACAGAATTATAGACACTCTTAAGTGTGGCAAAAAGATCCTATATCTAATATGTGAGGATTTATAACTACATAATTGTTTATACAAGCGTTATTAGTTTGCATCAGAAATATATGTAGTCTAATTAGAAATACTAATTTTAACTACTTTTGATTAGAGTATCAAAGAATACCACTAATACTTTTATTAATAAACTAAATTTCTAATATACAAAGTTGACATAGCGAGCTAGTTCTTTATATAATTCTCACTTAAGTTTTTTTTAAAGAGCCAGAATCATTTGTCATAGCTTATATAACAAACATTTATATAGAACATAAGGATAAAAACATTTTCATACACAAAAAGCAAATCATCATGTACAGGTATTCATATATATATATATATATATATATATATATATATATATATATATATATATATATATATATATATATATATATATATATATATATATATATATATATATATATATACATATATATATATATATATATAATGGAAAGTATGACACTGCTGTTACTCTGAAGCAGTGACAGTAGATTCATCATCCAGTATTGTTGAAAGCGCGTACTGTACTGCAACTCACGTAAAGGCAATATATCTGTACGTGCCAGAGCGCTTAAACTAAAGCTAATTCGTGGTAAAATGGATACGCGAAAAGCAAAATAATCTTCTATAGCACGGTTTTTGAGGCAGAAGAGAAAGTCGAATGCTGCCATTTATCCCCGACTAGTAGGTGCTTATGGTGAGCACTATTTAGAACAAACAGCTGAGAACAGTTGGGTTAAGTGTTTTCGTGAAGGGTGGCAATCAATACTGGGTCTGCTAGGACACCAAAGTATATTAAGTGAAATTACATTTAAAAAACTAAGATCTAAAAAAAATTACATTTGTAGCTGCTGAAAATTAAAAAAAAAACAGTTCAGAGTTCTATTATATGACTGGTCTTTTTTTCTCTTTGGAACACTTAAGAAAAATCTTGCTTAATCATTTTCGTTCGGATAATCAAGTAAAAAAACGTAGAGACAGAATTTTTGAAATTGCTATCTTAATAGCTCTATGTCAAGTGAACTACTCTTCCTCCACAGTTATGATATCTGTGTTAAAGTAATTAAGTTAAGTTATTAAAGTGTTAAAGCTATAAAGAGTAATCTGTGTTATTATTTCTGTTAAATTTATAAAGAAGGAATTACTTTTCTCTAATAAAATCTGATATATTTAAATAGCATAATATCATTTATTAAGCAATCTATATACATAAATCAAATATATTTAAGGGGATTATAAAAGTTCTTTAAAAGTTAAGAAAATAAAATGAATTCATGTAAAAAAATAAACCTATTTCTCGTTAACCTGAAAGACACGCACATATTTTTACTAATAACTTTTTATTATCAAGAAAAAGCCGCCCACCCTGTCTAGTGGTCAGAGTCCCTGACTACGGATAGGAAGGTCCTGGGTTTGAATCCCGGTTCGGGCATGGTTGTACTTTCTCTCTCTATCTATCCTGTCTTTGTCCATTCCTTGTATGAATGAGGTATACTTATAGTATACTTATGTATACATGTGAATGGTTGCCTACCCTATAAACGGGTCCCTATGGCATGTGTGTACTGAGGAAGTCGGACTTCACACCAAAATATGGTTCAGTTGAAAAAGTGGAACAGCACACCCCATATTGCCAGCCTGGCTGGCACACGACAACAACGAGAAAATAGTCATTAACATTAAAGCGTCATTTCTACGTAACTACAATTTTCAGTTAGGTGCTTTAAAAATATATTGTTCAATGGTTCTTTTTTTTTTTTTTTTAAATTTTCTCATCTACAATTTTCTGAAAATTGATTACAAAATAAGAAATTAAATATTTCAATTAATTTTTATAATATCTTTTGTTAGTTTTGTGTAAGGTTAAAAAATATTTTATAATTTTTAAAATAAGAAAAATATTTGTTAACTGTAGTTATAAGAACCATATATATATAATATTGGCAAAAAAGTTTAAATTTTACGAATGGTATGATTTTGTGTCTTTTTGGCAAAATATTTGTACATTTGAAAGTCTGCATTTACGACTTGAGGTTGTGAATATAAAAAGTTTAAGCAAGCATTTACTAGCATCTTTTATGTAGATAAATGTGTATGTAGAGGAGAAAATATTTGCTTTTATTTCACTGCTTTCTTCTTACTCTTAACATTTGAACGCCGATGGCTATAGTCATAAAAATGTCTCAGTTATAAGAGAAGACAAGTTTTATTTGACAAAGTACTACTAGCATTATAACGAACGTGAAGGGGGAAACTAAACCTTCTTTTGAACATTATTATTTTGTGTATAGTATAGTATACTTATGTATACATGAAAACAGCTTTTAACTTATTTTTGTTATTACTTATTTTATATCTTAATCTTGGGGAATGAGTATTATTATAGTTTTAAAGAAGAAAAGTATTTTTTTAAAGCGAAAACATCTAATATATTTTTAAGATATATTTATCTATATTTTTAAAAGAAAATTCTAAAATAAGCAATGAACAGTTATAAACACTAGAAAACATATATATATATATATATATATATATATATATAATATATATATATATATATATATATATATATATATATATATATATATATATATATATATATAACTGGCATCCGAAAGGTTGTCAGCTTAGTCTTTGGTTCAATAGCTAGTGGATTTGATTCCCTCCTCGAATGTGGATGCTCGTAGTAGTTCGGAATCCATTTTAAACTGAAAGTCCAGGAGTAATTATGCCCCTTGTATAAGAAACGATACTGAAATAAGAAAAACCAACCATACATGAATTTATATTAAACATTCTTAAGATCACTGTATAGTAATCAGAGTTTAGATATCTTTAAATAGTTTTTATTTCATTTAAATGAACACTAAATGCAAATTTTGAAGATTTACTACAAGAATTGCAATCAAAATCCAAACATATTGACATCTTTTGGGCACAGATGAAATTCTGAAATTTTTTGGCCATGAAGAAATGTTGCCTAGATGACGTATTATGACGTGCGCGATGACGTAAATACTAGGATTGCCAAGATAGAATTTTCAGAATAAATCTTATAGATCTCTATGTGTATGACTTAATAAAAACCAAGTTGCCAGATACATAAGAAAATCCGCCAAAAAAATCACCTAACTCAGAATTTGGCATCCTGGATTATACGGCATTTGTGTCCACCTGGTGATCTTGGCATACGCAAAACTTATTTACGTGGCATAATATTAAAAAGTTTTGTTTCACAAATTATAATTTGCTTATTTTAGGAATTAAATTTAATAATTTTGCAAATATATGAAAACAACAATATCTCTTTCTGAGAGCTAATTAAAAAAAATGTGCTTTTTACTTGATGTGACAATTCAAAAGTGTGATATAAACACTACTTAACTTTTTCATTCTCTTAATCCGAAATAAAATACTATGCAAAACATTTTGTTTGAAAGCGTTTCTATTTCAAGGTCCAATTTTACTCAGAATTTTTTGTTACAAAACGCGTAGACTAACCTAATAAAATTGCACTAAAATTATTTTATTTAAGTAGAAATTGTAATATAGGCTTACAGATATATTACGTAGAATGTTTATATAAAAGTTATTCAAAAGTCATCTTTTCATCCCATTGTGTTTCAATAAGCAGCCAAATACTTCTAAATAAATAAATCTGCTTAGTATACAGAGAATCTTAAATATTTACGTACTTGTTATTGCAATGCAGTTAAATTCGTTGGCTGAACAAACTATTATTATAGCTCACAAACAAATTATATATTGCATTTGAAAATCATTGAAAAAGTAAATTCACTTAGTAAAGAGACATGATTCAGCAGTTCAATAGACAGGCATCATTGTGATTTCTCATCGAAATTTAAAACACTTAATAACATGCAAATTTTGCATTATTTGCTTTTTTCCATAATGAAAGAAAAATATCTGAAATTTGGATATAAACTGATATCAGATTTCTTTGCCATAAAAATTGCGTTCATTAATTTTTTCATTAAACTACCAGTAAATATACTTTATTTGCTACTTTATTATTATTATTATAAAAAATTCGTTGATATTTTCTTAAGCACTTGCTTTTAATTTCACATTCTTGTTATTAATCGAAATTAATTTGGTTGAAATACAGTGTTTAGTATGTTATTACATGTAGCTAAAAAGCTTATTCAATGTTATATGTGAAATGAAATATGTAGAAAGCGCCATGTCATTCATTTCAAACAAAAATTATTTAAATATTCTATAACATTTGATTCAATTATTATAGTCTTAAAACTGAAATAATTTTTAGCTTGAATCAATAGATAGATGAATTACAGTAAACTATCATGATGATATCTTAACAACATACATGTGATGCATGAAATTTTGCATTAAACATAAACATATTTTACATTTATATTTTATATGTATATCATAAATATAAACATATTATACAAGCATATTTTATGGTGTTCAGGATATTTGGGACATATTTTTGCAACGTCTGACACCAAATATTGCAATGATTATTTCGCATTTAATTACAATGTTATCAATTCATCTTTGAAAGCAAATGTAATAATCAAATGTTTAACTAAAAAGACAATGTTTTATAAAATTTTAAATTAATTATAACTTGATTATCATAACTCAAAAAATTGTAATTTACAGTACAATTCATTTCCTTTAATAAGACAAAAATGAATTGACGTTAAAAATTACTAGAATTTTGGACACTAATAATTTTAAAATAAAGATCGTTCAAATTTATTGCTTAGGAAATATAAAACAGATTAAATTGAGCTATATAAGAAAATATGTAATTAAAGGATACTGTAATGGATTAACATATAAAATTTAATAATTTATGACTCATGTATACGGGAAATTGTAAGGGATATTGAAAATTATAATTTACAATTTATTTTATTTATTTATTTTATTCATATGTATACTTACATTTCTTTAAATTTATATACTTAATATTATTAATTACTTTAATTTTTTAAATTTTATTTTCTCAACAAATACCCTTGTTCAACAATAAAGGCATTTTGTGAAATCAGTAATCAAAAATATGCAGAAAAACCCTGAAAATAAAAATGTGAAAATATTTAAAAAATGCAATACAATTCAAAGGAAATAAAAATTTGCTTATATTATGTAAATAATCATGGAAAAATGGGTTTTTAAGTAAGGAAAAATATAAAGAAAAAAGTAGATTTAAATACACATGTTATTAAAAATTAAAATATTTGTTAGAGTATAATTTCTTGTTAGAATAAAGGAAGTTTATAAAATGAATTTAAAAAATAGCCTTCTAAATTATAGATATAATTTTAAGTGGAAGTCTTTTCGAAATAAATATTTTTTTATTAAAAGGAATAGAGAGCGATTTTTATAATAAAATGCTTGATTTATTCATATGATTTTTATTGTTATGAAATTAAATATTTATTCGGAACTTACGTATCTAAAAATGATAAAATACAAAATAAAAATGGAACGAATGAAATTGACATAATTCAGATTACCATTTTGGGAACGTAACCCTTTTGACAAGATTCATTATTTTAGCATATCCGGAATATTCTAAAGTTTGCGTTTCCTAACTTCACAATGACAAAGCCAAATATATATATATATATATATATATATGAGACTTTTATTCACTGGTATATTTTTCCAGTAATTGTAATGTGTTATTTAAAGTGTCAGATATCATTTTTCATACAAGTACATCTCACATAATGTTCCGTACTGTTCTCTGAGCTGGTTGATCTTCAACAAAGCACCAGTTTGGATGCAAATCATATTCAAATCCTTTTAAATGTCTTTATTTATAGAATATATTTGACACCGTGTTGGGGATTGCCTTACGACTGTTGTAAAGCATTTTAACGTCCCCCGCCTGATTGTGTTTCGAGAATTACACGATGCCTTTTTACAGATAATGGGCTCTATTAATGTGTCTCAAGGGAGGAAACCCGGAAAACTTCGAAGCACTCACCCTAACAAACGCGAATGTAGGAAGCAGAAATGCAACATCTATCTGCCATTGTTCAACAATAGCTGGGATCAATCCCGGGAAATTTTACTCTTAAAACCAGTAGGTCACTCTATAAGTCCATAATGCATATATATATATATATATATATATATATATATATATATATATATATATATATATATATATATATAAAATAACTAAACTCCATGGCACGACAGCCCATGTGGGCCAAGGCCTACAGTGCCCATAACTGTTTTCATGACCGAAGGCCCTGGGGTGCGAAGCATATGTCCCAGTTAGGTGGTCAGCCTTACGTAAGACCCCCAGTGTTTAGTTCCCAAGCATGCTTGGTACTCAGTTAATCATCCCACTGAAGGGATGAAAGGTTGAGTCAACCTTGCCCAGCCCGAGGATCGAACCTCGGACCTGTGTCATGGGAGCGTGAAACCACTACCACTAAAACCACTAAAACATCTACCACTAAGCCACCGGGCTTTGTATATATATATATATATATATATATATATATATATATATATATATATATATATATATATATATATATATATATATATATATATATATATATATATATATATATATATATATATATATATATATATATATATATATATATATATATATATATATATATATATATTCATTCTCTAAAAGAATATGAAGGAAAAATGAGATATAAAAATGCAATTATATACATTAAAATTTGAAGGACAAAGAATCATAACAATAAATTAGAAATAAATCTCATTTGGTGCTGATTCATTTACTATATATAAATCAAGTGAGAGAAACAATCACTATATCACACACACACACACATATATATCCTGTAAATTGAAACTACATATAACATTATACCTAGTTATGCTTTGTTATATACTGATCATCAATCGATATTTCTGTTCCATAAGCGAAACATATCCTTCATTTCGATTAAAAGAGTTTGTCTTTAACAAAAAAAAATAAATAAAAATATCGATTTGTCACAAAAGCCACCTCTTTTATCCTATAATCAGCTTTATTGGATTTTCTAGACAGTTTTATCTAGACAATTATTGTAGCCCATTTTTGCAGTTGCTTTACTTTGCTTCTGATTTTCTTATAAATTCCAATTTAAGTTATATAATACCTAGAAACACATAAATTCACCTTGCATTTTTAAAATACCGAACAGTTTTGAAGATGAATCAGATTATAAAGATTTAGTTTATTTTTGTACAAATGTTTAATAATTTTAACTTAAATTTCTCAAAAAAAAAAATTTTAAAAGAAAAGAAATGAAGAAGTTCAGAATTTTTTTCATATTCATGATACAGAGTTTTTTTTTTTTTCATTATTCCATTACAAGAAACGCAATGATGTAATTGAAATCTTTGTTCAGTATAATCGATTGATTGAAACTATCTAGAGTAAGAAAGTTATCTAATAGATGTTTTTGTTGTATAGGTATAAAAATTAAATTATAGTATTGATTTAATAAAATAATATAAATAAATTTCTAATATCTCTTTTTTGTATATATTTATGATTCCTTAAGTTATATTGTATAAAACGTTATTGAAATATTACTATACATATATGTATATATATATATATATATATATATATATATATATATATATATATATATATATATATATATATATATATATATATATATATATATATATATATATATATATATATATATATATATATATATATATATATATATATATATATATATATATATATATATATATATATATATATATATATATATAGGATGATCAATTTTTTGAAATAGTACCCGTTGGTTTTTCTTATAACCATTAAATCTGATGGGTAGGGCAGCTATTCAAACTCTAAAGTAGAATTGTTTGAACCTTGTTTAAGAATGTGTGAAGCAATTTTAAACACTGTTGAACTTTTACAACTTTATTTATGAAGTAAAACAGAAATGGAGACGCACAATGTAACTTAATCCAATGATAATTGTATATAGTTTTGTATTTAAAAATTAAATTTTATTAAAATGTAAACAATTATTTCTTTTACATTATCATTCTTTAAAGAAATTGTATTATTGCCATTCATGTTTTTACTAAAAACGTTATGAAAAATAAAAAAGTTAAAAAAAAGAAGTAGACGATTTATACTCAAACCGTTTGCGCAGAATTAGATTAAAATTAATGTACATACGAATTTGTTTAAAAAAAACGAGTTTTCGCATTTAAAAAGTGAAAAAGCGATACATTTGCATTATACATAAACAAACACATTAAATAATTAAAGTTGTTGAAAGTCTTGTTATACATATTATCAGTGTGGATAAGTTATATTATAGATGTAGACATATGTATTTACAATTATTTAATTGAATTAATTTGATATTTAAATGAGTGTTTGTGTATATATATACAGTGTCTCACAAAAGTGATGGGACACTTGTGCTTTTCAAAAGGAGAAACTGTAATAAAATAAATTAAAAATACATGAACAAATTTTTTGTGGGTATGTTTCATACTTAAATTTAGTAACAATTATAACATAACATGCATTTTGTCAAAATATTAAAACATTGATTTAATTAAAATATAATTGTTTAGAACGGAGCAAAAAGTAGCTCACATAAGTGATGAGACACCATTAGATATGCAACAAAAATCATCTGAAATAAGCAATAAAAATATTTTTTGGGTGTTTTATTTTTACTCAAAAGCTATTGGCAATAATTTATGAAATCGTCTGCAGCATTTCTCTCCAGATTGTTTTGGAATTTTTGTGTTTTTAGCTGTGTGCAGCCATGAAAGCTAAACGAAAAGAAACTTCGCCTGAAATTCGAAAATTAGTTATTAATTTGCATATTGGAAGTGGAAAATCTATTAGAGAAACTGCTCAAACAGTTAAATTGACTCATTCAACAGTTTTCAATATCAATAAACGATATAAAAAGAATCATATGGTTCAGAATTAACGAAGACATTGCCGTCCATCAAAGCTATTCAATGGAATAAATCGAATTGTTGTTTGAATTATTAAAAAAAATCTAAGAATGAGTGCTCCTAAAGTTGCTGATGATTTACAAGCCTTATATGGAATAATTGTTAATCTTGAGACTATTAGAAGAGTAACTCGATCTGCTGGATATCATGGTAGAGTAGCCAGAAAAGAATTCTTCGTAAGTGAAAAGAATAGAAAACTCAGACTGACTTTCAAAAAATCCAATATAAATAAAAATTTTGATTACTGGAATAAAGTTATATTTGCTGATGAGGGTAAATTTAATATATTTGGTTCTGACGGTAGAATCTTGGTATGGAGAAAACTGAGGGGAGAATTTTGTAAACAGAACTTGGTGCCAACAGTAAAACATGGTGGAGGAGGAGTTATGGTATGGGGGTGTATGTCATCCGCTGGAGTTGGTAATCTTGTTCTTATTGACAGTAAACTGGATCAGTACAAGTATATTAGCATTCTAAAGTTAATTCGAAATCTTCTACACGAAAATTGAACCTTCATAACGATTTTAAATTCAACCAGGACAATGACCCCAAGCACACTGCTTTGAACGTTTGACTCTGGCTGCTGTATAACTGTCCTGAAATAATAAAAACACCACCACAATCTCCAGACTTGAATCCCATAGAGAATATTTGGCAAGAATTGGAATCAGGAGAATTCCCAAATACACCATTTCTTCAAAACAACAATTAAAATCGGTGCTTCAAAAAGAATAGGGTAAAATCACTCCAGAAATCACAAAAAAATTAGTCAAATCCATCCCGAGAAGATTAAATGTTTTAAAAGTAAAAGGAAATCCAACAAAATATTATAACCTTTTAAAAAGTAAAATTTTTGGATAAATATTTGATGGAAATGTAAGTGTCCCATCACTAATGTGAGCTTTTTTTTTTTTTGCACCGTTCTAAACAATTGAATTTTTATATTTAATTAATATTTTAATATTTTGACAAAGTGTATGTTATGTAATAATTGTTGTTGTTGTCGTGTGCCAGCCAGGCTGGCAATATGGGGTGCGCTGCTCCACTTTTCCAACTGAACCATATTTTGGTGTGGAGTCCGAGTTCCTCAGTACACACATGCCATAGGTACCCGTTTATAGGGTAGGCAACCATTCACTCCACATTCATACAAGGAAAAGACAAGGACAGGATAGATAGAGAAAGAAAGTACATCCATGCCCGAACTGGGATTCAAACCCAGGACCTCCCTATCCGCAGTCAGACACGCTGACCACTAGACAAGTTGGGCGGCAAATAATTGTTACTAACTTTAAATATGAAACACACCCACAAAAAATATTTCCATGTATTTATAATTAATTTTATTACAGTTTCTTTTTGTAAAACACAAGTCTCCCATCACTTTTGTAAGAAATCAGAAATTTTAATATTCGAAAAAATGTGTAATATTTTTCCAAATGAAATAAATATTAATATATTTTCAAATCACCCTCATGTTCACAACTGTCTCACTAATATGTCTCAAAATAATCATTTTAATTTAATATATTAATGCCTACGATTTTTTTTTAAATGTGATATTCATTTACATTAAATTTTTTAAAAAAATTGAAAGGAATTCCAGTCAAACGGAGTTAAATTCCATTCTTTTAGAACCTAATACTCAACCAATTTCAAATAATTAAAATTAACTGTAAAAAATTATCGCAGTGAATTCAATCTAATCGGAATTAGATCATTTTTACGCAATTAAATACCGAGAAAGATTTATTTAACATTGTAAATGAGTTAAGTAAATCTGTCACTTATCGAGTAAAGAAAATTAGGCAGTTTTTTTTCTAGTGTATATTGCTGTGTTAATATCGTATTTCTATTATTGTAATAAAAGTAATTTTAAATTTATTCATTCATGGCTTTACATAAAATAAAGTTAGATCATTTTAATTATTTTTATTTATTAAAGTGTTTGTATGATGAGTCTTTTGATTAGCCTTCTAAATTTTAATACAAAATATACTTCATTTGTTGTATATATTTGCTTAATGATGTTGTTTCGCCAGTGCAATAGAAATCCTTAAATATTTTAACAAACTCCAATTATATTTTCCGAAAAGAAAGTTTTCTACCAGGAGAAGCAAATTAAACTTAAAATGATAATTGATTGTTTTCCGATAACAAATGTTATCGTCTTCTTAACAAGGTCTTTTTTTATTTTTGTTACAAAATAAAATCATTTTAAAATTTTATAAAATCTTTTTCGAACCAATTACATATTATGGGAATTATTCTCATAAAAGAGGAAAGTTTTAAGGACGTTTGAAAAATTAATCATTTTCCTTAGCAATTTATTTCGTTGTGCTCTTTCTTTAAGATTAAATATTCTTAGGATTAAAACATTTTCTTATAAATCTTGATAAAATATTATTTGTGTTTTTAATAAGTTTCTGAATTTTAAATAAAGGAAATGAATGTATTTTATTAAACAAAGTAAAATAAGGTGCAAAGAATAAAAAGCAAAATCATTTTAATTGTTCATAATATTTTAAAGGGCTTGTATATCACTTGTATTTTATTTTCGTAGTTCATTAAGACTAAAATTAATAATGAAAGGAAACATATTTCCCATTTTCCCACTGACCAGCCCTTAATATATATGTAGCATACAAAGAAACATACAAGAATGAATAATCAAAGTACAAACATAAAAAAAAGTTGTCTACCAAATATAAGTTACGAAATTCAAACTTTTAAAGAATTAAAATATGCTAACGGAAATTCAAACGCTTAGCTGTACAATAGAAATCAATATATATGCGAAGGAAATTCCAAAATTTAACTATGCAAATAGAAAGCAATAAGATAAGTACAAAGGAAAGTAATTAACAACATGATTAGCTTCATCAGGGGGTTCTGACAAAATTGACATTTAAGTATGGTTTTTCAGCCAATGGTACAAAACAAGCGTAAAAAATTGCAAAGTTTTAAGTCCTTATTTAATGCTGACTATAAATTTAACACTTTAAAAAATAAGTCTGATTTTCATAATTGTATCATTTTTTAATAAAGCTTGGTAATTCGGTGCAAATAATTTTGAACAAAATATTTTCATAATAGCAGTTCTATCTTTCATTTATGATTGAATTTATCTCCCACTGAAAAAGAATTCTCTTATTTCAGGATATGGCCATTCTACACCAGCAACTTGGGGAGGAAAGACGTTTTGCATGTTTTACGCCTTAGCAGGTATTCCTCTTGGACTCGTCATGTTCCAGAGCATCGGTGAAAGACTCAACACTTTCGTGGCTTACCTGCTGAAACATGGAAAGCGTTGCCTGAAAATGAAGAACACAGAGGTTTCAGAAACCAATCTCATCTGTTTCGTTTCCATCCTCTCAACTGTTGTGATGACCACTGGTGCTGCGGCCTTTTCGAAATATGAGCGGTGGGACTATTTCGATGCATTTTATTACTGTTTCATCACCCTGACTACTATCGGATTTGGGGACTACGTTGCCCTCCAGAAGGAAAGCGCTCTCCAAAGCAAACCAGAGTACGTGGCCTTCAGTCTCGTCTTTATCCTGTTTGGTCTCTCGGTCGTCTCAGCTGCTATGAACCTCCTTGTCTTGCGTTTCATGACCATGAACACTGAGGACGAACGACGGGATGAAGCAGAGGCTCAGTCTGCTGCGCAAGAAGCTGTTCGGTTGGAAGGAGACGTCATAACTGCCAATGGTTCCATTATATCGGGCCACGATCCAACGGATGTGGATGAAGTTGCTTCAGTATGCTCCTGCACATGCTATGGACACAAACGGACGCAAAGAAACGGTTACTTCCGCAGTTCTCCTAACAAAATTCACCTACTACCTATTAGTACAATTAGTGATGAGACGCGAGTTGTTACTGAGCAACCCCACGAGAATTTACTAAGAGACAATCCGGCACTGTATTTTCCTTATGATGATATCAGGAACAAACGAGCCTCTATATGATAAAGAGGCATATCTACTTAGTCAAGTAGCACAATAATGATGCTCATATGCAATTTTTCGACACATTAACCCTCCAATCCTAAAACATCTTTTATTACAAATGTAAGAGCTGACCCCTTAAAGGACCAAAGTTTTAGATATTTTGTGACTATATCATTATAGGGTTATCTCTTTGGAACACAACCTATTTTTCTACTTCATTCTGAATTACTGATATTCTTTAAGAAAGATTAAAATTCTCTCTTGAGGAGAAATCGTCCAACTCTGTTTAGAGAATTTCATTTCTTTCAATGATTCCCAACGCCAAATATGGCATTGGGTGAAATGTGCTTCCCACTGTACAATACGGTCATTTGTATTGCTACCGCATCCATTTTTGTGGAAATTTGATATTTTCCTTTTACAAAAAACGTGTGCATAAAATGGAATTTTTATGCATTTCATTCTTCTTAAAGATTCGATCTGAATTTTTCATTATAATCTGTTAAATTTTGATTTTGTGGAAACATTGAATACACAAATAGAAATTTTACAGTCATTACTTTTTCAAAGTTTTCTGAATGTCAATTTCGTAGAATGAGGAGATACTTTTTATGCATTTAATGATTATTCCTTATTAACTTCCTTAAAATTAAAGAATTTAAAAACTATGACAGTTATAAATAATGTGCAGAATTCAATATCCATGCAAGTTTAAGCTTATCATTTATGTCTTCGTGATGCTGTAGAGGCTCATTCTCATAGTTTCAAGTAAGAGGACATGTGCAAGTATTCAATCATTTAGGCAAGTATTTTGCATACTTGCACATGTGTGAATATTTTGGCCAAACTCTTCCTCATAGTTTTATAAAATCTTTATTTGTATAGAGACATCCCACGTATATATTATATGCAATATAAAATATAGGCTTTTATCGGAAGGGAAATCGTTATTTATTAAATATCTAAGATTGGAAACAAGATGGGAGTCTACACCCAAAAGAAACTTTAAACATAAATAATTATAATGATTCTAGAAATATTCAATTTTCCAGTCCATTATTCTTATCAGCTATTTTTAAAGTCATCACACTATTTTTCTGGAAGAAAAGTACAAATAAATGCGTTTCATTGCATTTACTTTGCTTTTTCTTACAGATTTTTTCTTTGTTCTTTAAAAGCACTGAGTGCATTGAAGATGCTTAAAGTATTATTAATACGCTAATGTGCTTTAATAGTTAAGTTCTTGTTGTATTTGCAGTACTTGATATTTGTGTATCAGCACATCAAATACAAATCATTTGCCAGTAAAACAAGCGAATATGGAAATCATTGTACATTTTAAAAATTGCTGATTGAAATGAACATCGTGAAATTTGAATTTTCGTTTAAGATTCTGAAATGCAATATGAACTATTTTTACTCAGGGCTTATTTCAGATACTACTTTTTAATTAATAATTATTGTGTTTTTCTATTTAAAGACTTGAAATGATCTTAAGAAATGTAATTTTTAATCAGTAATAAATTTTTAAATCCCAGATAAATATAAATCAGTTTGTTTATATGTGATTTCCTAATTCATGTAATTATTTGAAAAAAACATTTCCGTATTATTACACATAAAAAATTAAGCTTGACTACACAAAACAATAATAATTTGATTATCATTGTGCACATATTACACAATAAAACGACAAACATATACGTATATATTTATATCTGTACGCTCATACACAAGTTATATTGCCCAGTTATCGTATACTTCGACTTATCGATACTCACATTATGCGATACATACACTTCTGTGTGACATCGATGCGCACATTATAAGTGTGAAACATTACACGTGTTTTATATTATTTCTTAATGTCTATTATATAACAACTACCGAAGTCTTTCAGCTATATCACAGACGAATACATGGTACTGATAATGGTGAGCTTAACCTTAGCAGTAAGTATTGGAATACACAAAGTACAAAAATATAGAAAGGTATTCTGGTATTCATATCTTAGAGATTATGTTTTCTTAAAACCCAACGTGGGCATAGGTTTTATTTATTGTAAATTTGATCACTTTCTCCATTAAATGCTGCCATTTGGTCAATTTAAAAGTGCATTTTACAAGTACACATTTTGAAATCACATCAATAAATCAAATTTTGTAGAATAATACAGTTTTTAAGTTCATCAACTCTCTATTTTTTGTTGATAACTCTATTATTTTATTTATTTAAATTATATACGTACATAGCCACACAATTATATAAAATTATATAAATAAAAATTTTAAATTAAATTTGACAGCCACGTGCTTTTAATGAAATTATGCAAACTCTTGCACTAATATAACACAAATATATCATCTGAAATTTAAAGCTGAACAAAAAACACAAGACTTCCTATTTAAATCACGACGACAAAAGTCAGAAAAGTAATATAAGATAGCGATCACGTTTTCGCAAAAGCACAATTTCTTTTTTTTAACTTTTTTTTTGTTTCTCTTTTTGAGACTTAAAAATAAAGATCAGGATATCGTAACAGAAAATCAAGATCTTGCATTAGTTTTCATTGCAAATGATGAAGGATGTATCAAGTTAATAACTTATTGAAGTAAAACAAGCAACGCTTCTCAGCTACTGAGATATCTTTTCGAAATAGGTTGAAATGTTTCAAGGCGAACAATGGGAGATTAGCTTTATCAAGATGGTCTCATATATAAGCCATTATCTTTCCATTAAATTTAAGACACCTGAAGCACCAGAGAATGTGGGATACTGAAGACTGAGAGAGCATGCGAAATGTTTGATGTCAAGGGCTATTTATTGACGAGTTCCTGTTTAGTCTCCAATGTGAAACAAACCTTGTTTTGGTAAAAGATAAAATTCACATTCCTTCACGAAAAATCATGGAAAGAAGGGTTGATGGTCTAGAATGGAATCATCATAAGTGAACTTACGGAATTGCATGTCATTCGAAATAGCAATTTTATTTACAAAGGTATGCAAGCAAAATACTAACTGTCTTCTAGAAAAAGTACAAGACACTGAAGTAAAACAGCCGGTTGTGTAGCCATTATTTTTCCTGAATTAAATCTGAAAATGAATGCTTAAGAGACATATAGAGGAAGCGTTGCTGCGAAATAAACGCCTTTTTTACTGTCCGAGATTTGGAGACTGCAATAGTGTTTTCTCATAAGACATTATTACATTTACGCAAAACCGATGTTTTCCGAAGGTCCTACGTGTCACAAAAAAATTATTCATAATTTCAATATGACATGCTTTTTTGACATTTACATCTGTCCAAATTGTTGTTTTAAATTGCTTTTACATGTTTGTTTTTTTATCATCCGAAATTATTAAAATTCCCATTTAATTTTTCTGTAACATTTTTCTGTACTACGTTTTTTTACAGATGTTCCCTTTTATACCCATACTGTTTTTCAAGCATAATTTTTCTTGACCTTCAAGATTGCTCCCCATATTTTTTTTAATATATACTAATACAAAATCTATTTGACATTAAAGAGTGTTGTGGCCCTTGAGAATATCTTGCCCTTGAAAAAACGATTGTCCAAGTTTGCAAGCCCCACTAACACCACTGAGCATATTAAATAGATTTTATATCTTGTTTATGAACTTTGTTGAGATTCATCAATCAAGATGTCTTTAAGGGATTCCATTCACTAAATCAGGACTGAAAATCATGCTTTATTGGCTGAGAGTAAAAAGGAGCCTGTTCTTTAATTTGAACTTGCCGATGCATAAAAAGTAGCCTTATTTTTGTAAGAACTCAGGAATTGGAGGAAAGGATTATCATTTAAACCACATGTAGATCGTGAATCAGATTTGCAAGACATCATTTTCCTCTGAAGCAAAGTTCTTTTTAAAACACTACTTCTCTAAAAATGCTGGAACATATTGAATTGAACTTAACTCCACATAAATATCTCTAAAACAACTTCTTCACAATTACTTGTAGTTATTAAAAACATTTATGGGGGAGAAAAGCTTAATGCAATTGGTTAGTTTGAATAAAAGTAAAATGGAGATTTGCTTTCTTTGCTCATTTTCCTTACGATGCTCTCTCGTAACCCAAGTCACAAGAGAAAAATATTTTCTAAATAAAATAACATCTTTCAATTACTTTAGAAAATATCTCAGAGCTTCTGAGAAGTAAAATACTTTGAAATTTAATTTCTCTATTTTTTTACTACAGCAGAAGTTTTAAAACTATATTAGTATTTAATACAAATTATGTTAATTTCAGAGCATATTTGAGGAATTAATATAAATATTAACTTCTTATATATTTTATAATAATAAACATAAATATTTCTCAAGAAATTTCCAATTTAACAGAAGGAACCGGTACCTTCTAACTATTATGATCAAGCATTTAAAAGTTTGATATGCATACTTTTCACAAACATCAGCTTATGCTTATAACTTTTAGAAAAGAAAAATTTAAAACTTTTGAAAATACATTGCTATAAAAATTCCACCCAAATTTAAAGAATTGTGGTTGTTTAAGACTAAATATTTGAAAACTTATTAAGATTACGAACCAACAATATCAGAAGAATAAAAATTAATTAAATTAATTTGTTAGCTAATAATAAAAATCCAGTTTTTACCTTATAAGTTAATTTTTTGACATGAAGAAACGTTTTGCACATGAGAATATTTTATAATCGCATGAAAAACTTAATGTTTGAATTATTCAATTAAAAAATACCAATGTATATATATGCTTTAATTTCTGAGTAATGCTTTTAAAAGTTTATCAGAGCTGTGAAAAGTTGAAGTTTTACCCATTTCTATTTAATGCTGAAAAGAAATTTATTCATTTAAATATCATCTGTTATCAAATAGCTTTAAATATTAGTTAAATACTTTTGGTGAATATTTTCATTCCTATCGTGTCCACAAGTAAGAAAACATGCTCGATTATGTTATAATTATTAGATCTCTCCTATTTTGTTCTGATTGCATCAATATAAAAATAAATATATAACCCACTCCTCAATTTCAAAGTAAGGGGAAAACATTTTGATGCATGTATTTTTATAAGAGGAAAAAAATTTTCGGAAATTTATAAAAATTTAAAGTCTTAAGCAATTTTTGTTTCAAACATTATTTAGTTAAAAAGTTTCATAACTATTTAAATAATAATATAATATTCAATTAGGAATAATTATTATAACACTGAATATAATATCACACAATTAATATAATCGTGGTTATTCAAGACCATATTACAGTATTAGTTAAATTCTATTAATAATAACTAATATACTCTTTAACTAATACTGTTGCTAAATTTACTTAGATCAATCATAAGAAGAAAAATAGAGTAAGACAAATCAAAGAAAGTATTAATAATCACTTCATACGTAAGAGTCTTATTATTGAGTAAATAGAATCCTTAAAATGAAACTCTTTTTTATCCAATATTTCATACAGTCGCGATTAAAATATTAAAGAAACTATATGAGTGATTACATAAATAATTATTTCAAGTCTCTAAACTTCAGAAAAAAGATCTTTACTCTTATATTTTCCAAAAATAAAAAAATTAATCAAGATTAGCGGAATGAACAGCTTTTTTGAAGATATAACAACGAAGAACAAAATGCTTTTTGAGAAAAGAAGATTGGATTTTGCTGCTAATTTGAGGTGTAAAAATGATAAAGCTCATAATAAAAAGTTTAATTTAGATAACATAAATTTTTCTTGTAGAAATGTGTGGTTAATCCCAAATTGCTTTCTTTTCTGGTTCCTTATTGATATATAGGCAGTCATTTGCAAGGAAAAAATTACTTTTTTATACGGCAGATCATTCGCATTAGAATTCTTACAGGGAAAAAAATTCCGCTTCTTAGATATTTAATGATCCTTTGAAATTTTCGTTACAAAGAGACATTAAAAGCTTGTTTTTATAGTATCTATATTTACATATCCATTCTTCAGCTTTAAAAATAGAATTTCGTTTTTTAAAGGAGATGGTGAAGCTATGTATTCTCTTTATCTAAAGATTTCAAAATTTTGATTTTGCTGAAACTTTTTAAGATATATTTTTACTTAAATATTCAGTATTGTAACATTAAATGAAAATATTTTAAGAAAAATTTTTAAATAATGATTCCCATTTGTCTTAAACAGATTTATTTTGTATGAAAATGTATTTAGAATATTTAAAATTTTTAATGAATGATTCTCATTTGTCGTAAGCTGATTTATTTTGTAAGAAAATGTATTTAGAATATTTAAAATTTTTCTACTAATGAGAGTGTACAAGAAAACAAATAATCGATAAAAAAATACAGTATATACTGAAACTACCGAAGAATCAACAATTTTTCAAATATTTGTCCTTAAATTCAAGAATTATTTTTAAAATCTTTTGCTTTTGAAGAGAGCGTGAACTTTCTTAATTAATTTGGACATTTTTGATTTCATTTTATTTAATTTGGACTTCGTTTTATTCAATACTATAATTTTCAATTGAAAGAGTGTCTTAGACATTTTGTTTTCAATTTAGGCTGCGAACGTTACATCAAGGTACGATCTTAAATTGATTCATATACCAAAATAAATTTTTAAAAAATGTAATTAAATTGATAAAAATTAAAAATAGTTTAGAGCTGTAAAAATTAATATTTTTACAGCACTAAATTATTTTTTGATTCACCTACTTTCTTAAATATATTAAATAAGAAATTAAATTTATATATAATATTTTCAAAGCAGACTTATTGTAATTAAAATAAATAAAAAATATACAACAAATATTAATGTATCACCAATGGAATAAAAGGCGGGTTAACCTTGAGTCATAAGTTATAAAAAATCAAAATAACACATTCTTTAGAAAATTATTTTAGAAAGAAAAGCATAAAAATAGTTCATCTTGATAGAATTTAGAAAATAAAAATTTTATTCATCATTTTCATTCAGTTCATGATTATTTTCATTCATTATTTAACTATACCATTAAAAGGTGTGCTGTACTATAGACAATTTTTTCAGTAAAAAAATTTCATTTCTACAGACACGTTTAGAAATCTTCACAGTAAAAAAATCTCATCTAAATACATTTACACTTATTACATTCACTTGTGAAGTAAAACTTTATAAGTGACTGTAACAACCATTGGAATAAAAGGGAGTTTTCTATAGTAAAAATAAATTCAAGTAAAACTTGAATTTATTTTTACTGTAGAAAACTATGTATTGGTAATATTTACTAACATAAAAATATTGAGTTGATTATTTAGTTTGACTGATTTTGATGATTACAACTGAAAAACAAAAATAAAAGGGAACTGCAAAATTGCCGCAGTGAATTATGATAGATAAAATTTTAATATACATTTTACTATTACAAATTATATATATATATATATATATATATATATATATATATATATATATATATATATATATATATATGTAATAGTAAATATATATATATATATATTTATATATATATATATCACTGCGATATATTATGTATATTTATATATATATATATATATATATATATATATATATATATATATATATATATATATATATATATATATATATATATATATATATATATATATATATATATATAATTTCTTAAGAAAATATTAAATAGCCTTTATTTTTATTTTTACTTTTTTATTTATTACAATTACTTATCTTTTTCCTAATCCAAGGCTTCAATATTTTATGTATACTGCTCTTCAGCTCATACAATCAATAAGCATGGACCTAGAGAGAAAAATTTCAGGACTCAAGATCATCCTAAAATATTGAATATAGGTGTCAGGCGAAGATTTTTATGCATTTATGTATTCAATTTTGTTTCATATCTAGAGAAGGGTGAAATGAGATGTGATTCAGGATAAATTAAGGAACTTTTTTCAGGGAAATACTTAAAATTATAACTTTGACAGTCACATAATATTAGTGCAATCTCTGAATTGAAAATAAAAGGGAAAGAGTCCCTTTTTTATTTCAAGAGTAACCATGTGATGACCCACCGTCAAACTATTCGATAACGTTGTTATAAGCAAAATACACACACCGCGATGCACTTTGAAAATGAGATAAACACTGTTCCGCAAGGCGTCTATAATTGCTTAATATAATTTTGACATATTTATTTTATAAATACCAAATATTAGCTCTTAAGCCTTTACTTCACGGGTTCTTCGATACTTTTTAACAATGTTCTCATATTGTATCAGTACACAGTACAATAATTTAAACGCTCAAAAATCATTGCTTGGGTTAAAGTCACAGAAGAGAGCGGCAAAGCCGTAGTAGATTTAGCATTACCCAGAGTGCATAGCGATAATTCTGACATATGCCTAGTTAGGAGACGATGTAATTTCCACCTACGCCTCTAAGTGTGATTGCAAGCCCTTAACTAAGCCGAATTTCAGGATGCACTTTTGAACTCACACAAATTAATCAAAGTGAGTATTATTAAACAACTTAAAAGTAGCTTTATGTAAACATCCAGTTCTACTTATATATTACTTAATTCATTTATCATTAAATAATTCCTACAAAACTAAAAAAATCACTTAATAGTTTATGATTGGCTAGAAATGTATTAATTCATTTTTAGCTAATATTTTAAGGTGAGAACTGCTGAAATTTGAATTAACACTAGTGAATTAAAACTACAACTCAATTATTGATTATTTCAATTAAAGTAGTTCATTAATTCTGAATTAAATAAATTAGCTCACATGCTTTTGTCGCAGAAGATTCAGACTAGTGGCTACAAGTCTAGTGATTGAAGTTTATTTCATACTAGAGCTGAATATACCCTCTTCACTGCGTTCCATTTAAATCATTTTACATCTGGCTCAATGAATTCATAGTTTACAAAGTGATTGCCCTCATGCTTTCTGAGTTATTTTATTCATGGTAAACATAAACCTAGTATTCAAGGAATACCCTAATCTTGAATTTAAAAGACGAACAATGAATTAATTCAATGAGAACAAAAGGAAAACACATTAGATATTTTTGTATACGGCATATATTGAAATAAACAAAAACTCAAAGAGTTAAAAAAATCGCTTGTGATTGAAGCTTCAATTTAAATGGGAAAACTTGAAATTCGATTGCCCAGATAAAATTGGATATATATTATTACAAATATTTAAAGTTCTTATGTAGTTATCAACTGAAAAGATCACCATTCAATTAATGCAATCAAAATAAAAGCAGAATTTATAGAAAACATTTTTTTTTGTATACTTCACACCGAAATAAACAATATGTCTATCAAATAAATGCACACCAAATAAACAAAGAATTAAGTTGTTTTTGATTGAGAAACGCTTAAGATTATAGGTGAAAACTGATGAAGTCTTATAGTTTAACACATAAAAATGTACACATTACAAGATAATTGAATGAACAGTTTCTCAAAACGTGATGCTATGCATTACAAAATGAAATTTTCTGTATAAGTTTGATAAAAACAAATCGAGAATGAGGTGTAGAATGCTTGAAAATTCTCTTTACGAAATTTTTAGTTATTTAGTTACAGAAAACTTCGTAAAAAGAATTTTTATACGCAGTAATTTAGTTACGAGATCGGGAGTCTTTACACTCGCGTTCGAATGTATTTCCGACCTGTGATGCATTGGGAGACAGGAAGAAGCTTTTTTTTTTGCGGAGGGCAAAAACAATATTTTTTCGAAAATCGAAAAAATATTAAATCTTTATTTTTGTTTAAAAAAATTACATTAATAGAATGTGTAGGGGAGGCGCCGTAAATGTTTTTCTCTACTCTCTGCAGTGACTCCTAGATAACAATTTAAAATTTTAAAGATAATTATTATTATTATTATTATTTATTTATTTATTTATTGAAATGCATGAGAAGATGTTGCATCGCTACAATTAAATGCATGACGGCATAAGCAACTTTACAGGAAATTCAAATCAATGTTAATCATGTTTTAAATTATATAATAACAAGCACAATGATCAAAATTTCGAAAGAAAACTTATTTTTTGTTATAAATTAGCTAGAGATAGACATCTTTATAATATATATATTTCTCCATTCGGCAGCAACTACTCTGAATTCAATACTGGACAAGATTTCGGACAAAGAGAATAAAGATTTTATTTATATCGATAGTCCGACGCGCGGTAAAAGTGACTAATGTAATCCTAATTAGCTGCTAAAGTAAATATTAATATACTTTCCCTGTGTGCAAGCAAAACAACCAAACAAGCATCGGCATTTCCCAATAACGCACACTCTGAAGCCATCTATGAAAAAGGTCGAGAATTTTTTCTAGGACTTAATACTAATTTTACATTTTAAAACTTTGTTTCATAAGGTTTGTTTGTTGTACATTAATTGAGAAAATCTAATTAAAACATTTGCTTCTAAGATATATTAAACGTTTTTAATGGGATGTGTCATATCATTTACAAATATATTATTCACATCATTTGTGTAAGATTCCCTCATTAATTTCCAGAAGCTATTTGATAAAAATGTATACCTTCATTACCTGTCTGGTACAACAACAGAACTTTGTATGAATTATAGGGTAATTATTAAAGAAAAATAATTCACTAGAATTTGGATCGTTAAATTCTCTCAGCTGAAAATCATAAAAAAGATAGGTATATCCCAAATGATGGTTATAGAATCAAATCCAAACGAAAAGTACCAACATCAGAAATTCAGTTAAGATTAAACATAAGCTATGACACCTAGACAGATTTGACACTTGGGATTAAATGAAAAATGACAAAGTCAGACAATGGTTGAAAAATATGTATGACGATAGACTGACAAAAGATGCCTAATCGAGAACGGCATTTACTTTTCCCCATATCTGGATGTATTTCACACCAAAGATTGTAAAAGAAACCCGCTCTTAATGGGTTCAGGATATAATTCTTGGATATATAGTTACCTAACAGTGCTTAAGAGTTCCAAAGTGTACCACTTGGTTAACGGGCTGAATCATAACACCATACGATGTCACTTAATTTTTTTAAGTCACGATAAAATGGCAGAGTTAATGTCTCATCAGGTATTCTGATTTCCCAATCAGAAAGGAATAATTAATTCTACTAATATGTATTATGCACAAGCCCGATCCATTTTGTAGTTTCTGATTTAATCAAAAACGATAAAACAACATCGAATCCTTTACCAATCGGGCAACTGGACACTGCAAGATAGGAATCTGCTTCATAGAATTCAGTACACACAGGATGAATTCGGTTTAATTTTTATATAAGATACTTTGGTGGTATCCTCGCCAGATGTTTGGTGAGACTTGAAATTCAATGCTTGGTCTAAATGGAATCACTATGTGAAAAAAATCTAATGGATGATACCATAGCTTTGAATATTTTTAATATGGCTCAATTACCACAAAATGGTAAGCAGTTGAAATTATTATTTCCTGCAAGATTTTATGGACACTGCCCGCTCCACAACACAAAGTTCGAATAATAGGTAATCTTCAGGAAAAAGTGGGTATTCAGTGAATAGTACAACTAACGCTATCACCAGACTAGAATTTCTAACGTGAATCTTCCAATGGCCATCCAAGTTTTAAAATCCCTAATTTTATAATAATGGGATAGAGTTGTAATGGCTTAGTCGGAAAAAATGTCGTTCTCATTTTCGACAGGTAGTAATTTCTATTCTCAACCTAACTGAAAATCTTTCTTGTTCACTAAGGTACGTAAAATAAGTTGAAGTTGCAATGTTCTCCTAGTAAAATGAATTTTCTTGGAGTCTGTTTCTTCTGCTTGATCCCTACTTCTAAATTACTATGACACATGCCTTGAATACCCTGCTACATGTGTGATGCGATTAATTCCGTCTCTCCTTATAATGGCGAAGATTGAATGGTCCATTATGGTCTTTTGGGCCAAGAACCATAATGGAATTTGTTAATACAATATTTTAATCAATAACCATATTTTTACAACACAAATAGTATGCATTTCAAATTGCGCGTGGTGTTCTTATTCTTAATTAACCAATTGATTATAAAAATGTCTGTCCTCACCTTCTGACCATTTTTGAGAACATTATATTAATATCCTTTTTGAATGTTGGTGAATGTACAAACTTGTATAATAATAAATGAATTATTATTTCTGATATTACATTTTTGTATTTGTAACTTAACTTTGAACACCAAATCGTCGGATGAAATTAGTGTGTGAAAGTTATGTCTTATTTTATCAAACACTTATAGATCGAAAGAGTATGCATCCTTTTTGTTATCAGGACTTCAGTTACTATTTTCTTGGGCAGTAATCTCTTGGGCAATTGTTTGCATCTTTAGTTTGGTTTTTATATCTGCCTCCCTAATTAAAGTAAGTTATATAGAAATAAATAAATTATTATTTCCGGTATTACACTCTTTAAATGTATAATTTTGTGCATTAGGTGCTAGCTGAAATGAATATGTAAGAGTCGTTTATATAAAAGATGCACGGCTTAATGATCGAAACAGACATTCATTTGTTTGCTATCAAAACTTCAGTTAACATAACATTGTGCAGTCATTCGAATTAGTATGTTTAACCATGCAAATACAAAGCTAATCTTTTATATATGTGCATAATTAATTATGATGAATTAACTGTTCATTATTCTCCATCCTATTTTCACTTGGAATATTTTGAAATAATTAGACTGTGCAGTAATTACATCCAAAGTAAGAGCATATCTGCCTTTGCTTCTCTAGTTTCAAACCATATTAGTATTTACTAACTCATGGATCACGAAAAATTTGTATGATATGAATAGTTTAAAGATTTTTAATTGTGCTATTTTGAAGTTGGATTTAGCTATTTTTCACTTTTTAACAAAAAAAGTAAAGTAAATTTGTGTTAATTATACAAGAATAATCTCATGATAAAAAAATTAGTCTCACAATATATAAAATACAGTTTTTTAAATAAACTTTCTTTTTCCTAAATAAAGTTTGAAATATAAGTTGAAAAGCAATCATTTTATTCAACTTTGACGACTTTTTAAGAATTAATTTCTCGTTTTGTATTCGCTAAATTGAAGAAGAATTGAATTATTATTTTCAAGAATTAATTCTTATGAAAATTATGTATGGGATGGTATAAAAAATGAGTTTTCACTTTTTTTATTATCAAAGACTAAGAAAAGTCTGTTAGGAGTTATGAGTTATTAATAAGAATAAAAAAAAACATTTGTAATAATAGCTATAATAATTAGAAATAAATGTCAACTTATCCTTTTTAATTTTGAAAATAATTTATCATAATTGAACTGTTTTGGTTTAGTTAATGAAAAATTAGAAGCTTTAGAAAAAAATTGAGGAATAATAAGAATATATTTATAAAAAAATTATTTGAAATAGAAAGGATATGAATTTAAAAGTAAATGAAGGTGATAAAAAAATCATTAGTTTTTATCGGATTTTACAGCAAATTGTGTCGTATATTAATTTTAATCTGTCTCTAAAGATGCAAGGTGAAAAAAAGACCTTTTAAACAAAGCAATTTTATTTATTAAGAAATAATGAAAAATTTACATTAGAAGGAGGATTACTTCTATAATTTTTATCTTTAAGAAGTTTCGATCAAATTTGAGTGATAAAAACAGGAAAGATCTGAGGAGTTCCCATTTCCCCTTTAACTGCGACAAAAAGTCACGCTCCAAACCGGATTAAATGTCATCCTATTTCCTAACTCTAAAACAGCTCATTAAGTGTCGACTTAGTCATTTCCTGGACAGTAACGCATTACTATTATCTTTAAAAGAGTTCGAATTTCGATGCTATTTTTTACCTTTGTTTTAATTTTAGGGATTTCTAATTTTTCTCTTAAACTTTTTGTTCAAAAGGATCTATATATCCTCATTCACAATGATTAGTTAAATGATGGCCAGTTTTTCACATCAATATGAATAAAATTTCTTATTCTGTGAGTGCGCCAAATTTTTGTCTCGGATTAAAATGAAAATGAGGGCCTGAAATGGAATGAAACGTTGCCTGTTTGCAGTTAGTCTGTAGCTGATTTGATGCATAGGCTATGTTTCATTCAAAACTTTTGCTTAATGCGTTTAAAAATTTTGTTTTAAAGTGTATGGATCTTTCCCTCTTTTTTAAAATTATCATTTATTTGTAAAATGCGTTCGGCACAGAGAAAACATTATCTTATAAATTAATGAATAGGTTATTAAATTTAACAAAAAAAATACAATTAAATGTATCAAATCAGTCACTCCTTCTTTCTACATTTCCAAAGTTTAACGTTTTTTTAAATTATATTTATTTTGGATTTTTGAAAGAAATTATGTTTTTTCCCACTGTATCGAACGTATTTTCGGTTTTCTCATTACGCCACAGATTAAAATTGCTTAGGAATGCAGATGAAAAGAGAGTCTCGTTTTCTATAATTAATAACTTCGTAACTATTATAATTTCAAGCGGTCAGCATATCATTTAATTTTTTTAGTAAATCTATACGTGAGACCTCACTTCGTGAAGCAAAACAGCACTATGAACAAAATTAAGTAAATAACATAATTGTGGTTAAAAAATAGTGAATATAATAATCTTAAAAAATTTAGTCTATGTTGCACAAAGGGAGAGGGTGTTTTTGGCCTTTTAAGTGCACATCTGTCGAAGTAGATACTTGAGAGTTTTCCTGGGTACCACCCATTCTACAAGTGAATCCGGCCCACTACTTATGAAAAGTTCTCGCCGAAGGCAAATTGTTTGTGGTGGATATTAAAATACTTTACAACAGACCTTGACCTTTACGTCGACTACGCGATATCAAAAAATACAAAAGTGTTAAAAATTTTATATCTTGCTCTGTAAAAATTTAAATATGTAGTCTCACTCTAGAAACACATGAAAAATACACGCTTACGATGAACAATTTCTGTCGATTACTAATGTAATGTGGAAGTTTAAACCTCTTCTAAGCACCTAAATTAATCCTCACCATGACTGCGTTCTTCAGAATGGAATTCGATCACCTCTGTTGAACAATAAGAAATAAATGTTGTATTGGTCCCTACTGCAATCTCATCTATTGGGAATAAGAGGTCGAGGATTTTACAGGTTTCCTCTCTTGCAACTTGTGAATAAAACTCACTTTAAAATCTTCTCCCGTAAGGAAAAAGTTATAGTGGATTATATAAAATGCCCCACGACAGAGCATTTTCAAAATAGTTTATCGACTCTGAAGTGTATTAAAAGCTTCACATATTAGTCTCTTCGTGACATAGACGTTTGAAAAAAATTGATGGCAGATAAAAAAAATTAATAACTACTAATCCTATCTTTGTGTCATAACATAAGCTCTAAAATTTATCTCCCAAAACTTCCATGTAGGTATCGATCGAACTTGCCCTCGAGTACTAAATATTGTTCTTAGAGTGACACACAAGCCAAATCTTTAATTTCCGGAGGATTCCCCAAGAGCAACCTGAGAACCCCTCACTGCTTATTATGCATGAACTGCCACAACACGAGTTTCTGACTGGGTCGAAGATCGATTTCATCATATTCTCTTCACACTGAGAGATGACATGGACCATTCAGCTGTCTCTCTACCCGACAGCTTGCCATTGTTGAAATAGAGCAGCAGTGGGGACACAAGAGAACGATCCTATATAAAATCGCAGGCACATATTGGATATTGAGGCTAAAAAGTGGACTAAAATGAGCTGGAGATTTTAACGTGTTTGCATAGTCGCTAGAAATTGAAATTGAGAAAGAAATGAATCATCGTATTTGAGTGCTTCAAAACTACAAACACTGATCTGAAAACAGTTGCTTGGGAATGAATCCGCTAAGAAAATAATTTTCTTGATTTTCATTTTTTTTTCTAGTTTATAGGATTTTTAACGATAAACTAGAGCCCAATCTTTAACTACACATAGAATTTTCTTGCTTTTTTGGTTTGCTTTAGTTTGTTTATCTTTTTTTTTGCACTCGAAGTCCAATTCAATCAGAACCTAAAATTTAAAGTGGATTTCGAAGCACTACAAACATCATCCCTAATGATTTCATTACATATGGGAATCGAACTCCTGAACTGCATAACCGAAAGCAGGAGAATTAATCATTCAGATAGACAAAATTATAGATAATACAATAGTAATTTTTACAGAAGATGTGTAATGTGAAATAATAATGTGTTTGAAAGTAGAAGCTTTAACTTAATTTCAAACTGAATTTTTGAATTACTTAAATTCATCGTTTTATTGTTAGATCTATAACGATAGTGCTTACGTTTAGTGCACTTATTTAGATTAAATTCATTATAATAGTCATTTCGAAATATTTAAGTAATTCAATCTGCTAGAATAATAAGTTTTTTCTTTAAAAAAAATGAGTAACTAAAAACTAATTCTACCACACAATTTTACCATCTTAATATAATTTTATTAAGAAACCTACCACATATTTTGAGTAGAATAGTCTGCCTATATGGAAATTATATTAATTTATAGAGAAATTAATCTGTTAATTTTTTAGCTGTTTTTAAAGTGCTGCTAATTTGATTGATGTTTCAGAAATAAAACACATATTTTTATTATTTGTATAAGGCATCAATATGAAACATTTTCCATGTACCTTTAGTCTTTCAAAAAAAATTTTTTTTCTGAAGATTATAAAAAAATACAAAAGCATTGAATTTTTTAAATTCCTGTTTCGCCGTATAAAATATTAAGTATTTGTAATTACTAAAATTAATAGTTCAATTTTCTCATTAATATATATATATGTACATATATATTTATATATATTAATGAGAAATTTATGATCACACATTATATAAATATATATATATATATAAATATATATATATATATAAATATATAAATATATATATATATATATATATATATATATATATATATATATATATATATATATATATATATATATATATATATATATATATATATATATATATATATATATATATATATATATATAAACGAAAGAAACGAAAGACGTGTGAGCCTTAATGAAAATTTACATTAGTGTATTTTTGCGTAGCATTGAACTAAATTCGAGAATAAATCTCGTAATTTCATGTCGAAGTCGACTCCTGAGCTTTAATATTCTGCCCTCCAAATTTGCCATTTCAGATATCTATGTCCTAATGACCGCCTTTGAAAGGTGAATGAAACTAAAGATACTGCTGATGCCGCCATCTACTGGTCGTAAGAATGACTATTTCGCCAGGAAGTTTACTCGATATTCAATATTTTGAAATACTGTTTTATAAGTTATCTTGAATTTTTTTTTTTTTAATAAAAATTAATTTTATTAATTTTTTTATCTTTTTCTATTAACTGAGTTTTTTTCATGATAATTTAAATCTTTTTTCCGTAAACCGCAGTAAAGAAATTAATATATTTCAGAATTTATTACATGGCGTTACTATGTATTTTCACTTTTCATTAATGAATACTATATGTGTGTGTGTATGCGCGCAGACGTATATAAGTTTTTATAATGCTGATATGGAAATTTTTAAAACAACACACCTTAAACAAAAAAAAATTAGTTTAATTTATTAAATATATATTAATTTTTCTTTTTTCAAGCAAAGTAAGTGAAGATAAACATAAAATCGGAAACATTTCTACATTTGTTGAGATAAAAGAAGCAGAAAATCAATAAGAGCTTTAAATTATATAAGCAATTGCAGAATTGTATGAATGGAATATTAAAAAAATTAATAAATCTAAATGAAAATAAAATCACCCGCCTTAAAAAGCAATTCATAAAATATGTAATTTTGAATGAAGCACTTCAAGAAAAATATATTACATTTAAAAAATATATTATATAAATATATTTTATCACAATATATTTTAATTTATTTTAATTTTTCTATGGGTGCTCCTTTACTTCAAAATGAAATACAGAAATATAGCTGAGTGTAAATTTAAGTTATTTCCATGGATTCTACTGTAAATATTTCATTGTTTGAATAATTCTAATTAAAAAAAGACGTGATCTAATGTTCATGATTTTGTAAAATGCAGGAAACAAAAATATTTACAAAAAATATATATATAAAATATGATTTTCACTTATTAATTTGAGACTATGAAAATTAAAGGTTTATATAATCAAGATAATTAATTTATATATTTGTTATATACATGCAAATTGAGCTATAGTATTGCAGGAATTACATATCCCTCCTCATGGATAACGCAGGGACCAACAGCATCAACTTAGCGATCAACAGAAGAAACATTTATATTGAGTAGTCATTGTTAACAGGCAAGTAACACAGCATCAAATAACAACCAACAATCAAATTTTCAACATTTACTAGAAACACTCCCCCAAGAGTGATCAATTGTATTCAATTGGAGTGATCTTGTGGTAGTATTAGCTGAGGTACAGAAGTGCAAAATCGTGGTAATTGAATGACATGGCATTATTCAAATTGGAGTGATCTTGTGGTATTATTAGCTGAACAGAAATGTAAAATCGTGGTAATTGAATGACATGGCATTATTCAAATTGGAGTGACCTTGTGGTAGTATTAGCTAAGGTACAGAAATGCAAAATTGTGGTAATTGAATGACATGGCATTATTCAAATTGGAGTGATCTTGTGGTAGTATTAGCTGAGGTACAGAAATGCAAAATCGTGGTAATTGAATGACATGGCATTATTCAAATTGGAGTGATCTTGTGGTAGTATTAGCTGAGGTACAGAAATGTAAAATCGTGGTAACTGAATGACATGGCATTATTTAAATTGGAGTGATCTTGTGGTAGTATTAGCTGAGGTACAGAAGTGCAAAATCGTGGTAATTGAATAACATGGTATTATTTAAGGGAGCAGTGACTCCATACTATTTTTAAGAGGCATCATTAAAGAACTCCGATTAAATTGTGTAATCACTGATAATTCTTTATTATCTTAATCCTTAATCAAGACAATACTCTTGATTGTTTACTTCTATTTGATATAATTTAAGGCAATTAGTATAATGAGCAAGAAACAACAAAATGAATAAATTCAAGAAAAGCAGAGAGCTCTGGTACATTAAATTTACCCAATGGGTTAAATTAAAATTGCGATTATAAGAATTTAAGAAAAAAACTTACCTAATGAAAAATGTTGACTTAACGCAAAATGTTTCATATATACATCAGTTTTCAGCGGCTAAAAATAATTTGCTTATATGAATGGAGCTTTGTAGAGTCACAAACTATTCAATATATATTATGACTTTTCTTACTGAAGAAAAAGAGAAAAGATAAAGATCTACAAAAAATTATTTTAAAACTTATACTACATAGTTATGTCTAAATAACTTTAATACAATAAAATTAAAGCATAGAAAAGTTAAACTCAACAATTCCGAAAGCTATATCTTTTTTCTAATAATGAACTCTCAATTTGAAGTAATTAAATTTTCTCAAAATAAAGAGCTTACGATAAATCTATCACAAAAATTATTAAAATTTCAGTAAGAGTGAGATTATCTTAATTGCTTAGCTTTTTGGATTTTAAATTGAAACTAACAAACTACTGATCAGGACTATTCTTTTGAACTATACTACGAAATATAATCACCAAATATTTGTCAAAAAAAGCATTTTTGCTAACAACGTAAAATAATTAAAGAATTCTATATTAGCTAAATTTTGTCTGACTTTTATTCTCTGATTTCATTCTTTGAAAAAAATATTGAGTAATGGTTTTATGGATTTGATATTAAAATTTTAGTGAATCTATAATTATCTTATCACTTGTTTGTATTTTAATACCAATTTAACTATCTAATATAACTATCTTACAAAATATAAAGGCAAGAATTAAACTGTAAAAACTGTTTTAATACCACATATAGAGTACGTAATAACTATTTCTTTATTTGAAATTGTTAACTTTTTAAAATGTGAAAAAACAAAAATTATTTAAATCAGTGTAACAGTGACATATTAATTACTTAACGTGTTGGATTTTAAATGCAAACAATGTCTCAGGATTTATCTCTTTTGAAGCGTCATAAAGAATATTTTATCAATTTAAAAGCAGCAAATAATAGTCGTTCAAAAACGTTGTCTTTAAATGTAAAAGGTTCAACTGACTTCAGTAGTTAAATGTTTCGAAAAACCTTATTGAGTGCCGACCACATAGAGAGCTTCATTCTCATTTATCTCAAAAAATTATGAAAATTATTCCTTAGTCTTGTAAATTATTGAATACAATGTCCAGCTAAAATTTATAATGTAATTGATTACCTATACTATCATTCCCATGTAAATATTTACATTTTTTGATCTAGTAAATTAATGAATGCAACGTTTAGTTAAACTGTTACCTGGGGCCTGAGCAGCTACCAGGCGCGTCGGTAGGTGGTGGATCACCGAACGTCCTATAGGAATGACAGGATAGCCTTGAATATAGAATCAGAGGCCGCGAACCAGCTCCCGTAAACCCTGGTGTTATGCGATCCATGCCTAGGGCTAATTGGCACCGCGGTATTGGTGTCTTAACGGAGCCTCTAGTTGCCTGGCAAACTTCTAGAGTAATTTGCCTTGCCCAGTATCTCAGGCAATGCTGGGTGGACTTATATTACCTGAGCTTATAAATTGTTATCTTGTGGCTGAAAAGACACAAGATTTAACAAACCTTTCTGCATCTGCAGGTGATGCTTCTGAAGTAGACCTTGCTGAAAAAGACAAGGGAACTCAGAGGCAGTCTTGTAAAGGGGCAGTAATGAATCCTTCACTTGAGGTAGAAATGACCTCCAAACCATCTTCTGATGAAAGTCAGGAAGCTATCCCTAGTATGACTGACTCTCTGACCAGATGGGACTGTTTCAGCAAGACCCTATCTGCTGGAAATGTCATACGCAAGAGGAAACGGCAGAGCATATCATTTATTAATGCGAGGCTCTTGCCTCCCTAGATTAACTTCTTTAGGCATCAACCATACTAGAGAGTTACACCTAGACTCCATTAAAGGGTTATCGGACTTTATTAATAAAGTGGGTGACCCGAGCAACTGGAACTAGGAAACATTGGGTTTGGAGTTAATGGTACAAAATGCTGATAAAAGCAGAGGTGCCCAATGACATACAAACCCAATTCTAAGAAGAAGAAGAAACTGTTAGAGCTGCTATATGAGCATTATTTAAAATATACAAGATACTTATATTTACATTTTTTAATCCTGAAAATTATTAAACATAACTTCAAACTAAAATATATCAGAAGTGACTACGTATAAAATTATTTCCGATTATTCTGATAATTATCTACATTTCTAATCGTACAAATTATTGAATGCAACTTTCAACTAAAACGCATCAGTAATTTCACGTATAACACCGTTTCTAAATTCTGTCGATAATTATTTGAATTTTTTGAAAGTCCCAAATTACAGAATACAATTTTCAAATAAAATAGATAAGATGTATGAAAATAAATAAAAATTGTTAAATTTATCGTGTGAAGTTGTTATATTATGTACTGTCACAATTAGTTGAATATTTGATAAATATTCGAAAGGGAATGAATTTACAGATTTGTAAAATTATTACTATACGAAATTTATATATAATGTAAGTGATGTCCCTAAAATTTCATATCAACTAGAGAAAAATAATAATTTAGCTACCTTTTCAGTTATTTATATTTTCCTACGATAGATGTCAGCACAAACTTTTTCAGTTGTTCATTTATCAAAGATTAAATATTATCAGTAGAATCATTCCTATTCAGTTAATTTGCATTTAAAATTTGCCAGAAATGGTAACATTTTGGAGCATTATAATTATAAGAAAAATTATCACAGGAGGAATCACATCGTCAAAATATATTACTCAAATTCGATTGTGTTGGGTTTTTCCAAAAAAATCTAGTTTTTTTTATAGGAAAACAATTCATATATAAAACTAGATTTTATGACTTGATAAACGCATCTTCTATAGACTTTTAAAAAAGTTTCCATTCTACAAAAGATGCTCGTTTTTACTAATTCGTATCGATTGGTAAAATAGTTCTTAAAATCGTAAGTTCGTAAAATCGAAAACTAAGTATTAATTAATTTTTTTACCAAACTGCTCTCTATATAAATAAAGTACTATTAGAAAAATTATTTAGTATTCATCATACTAGAAACACATGCCAAATTAAATATATTCATTAAACCAAATAGTCCCTTAATTTTATTCGTGAAAACTCGGGCAAATTAATCAACGGGTAAAAATAAGAGTAAACAATTTTCTGTAAAAAATGATTAAATATAATACTTTATTAGATCTAAGACAAAACGTATTTTTCTTTGTGAAGCAACTATTTCTGTAAACCCTCTTTTACTGAAGCTTAAGTGGTGATAAATTTTCATGTTATATTATTTTTTTAAATGTTATTCCTTTACATTACCACAATAAATGATTTTAATAATGTAAATGAATATAACATTTAAAGTAACAATGCCATGTAAACTCACAAAGAAAATTAATTTTTCGTTTATATTGCCTGCTTTTAACATTCACTTGGATAAGAGAGCTATTTTGAACAAAATTTCATTATTCCCAAAATAATTTTCAAAATTAATCTTTAAAAAAACTTAATGATCAGAAATCTCGTTGAATATTAATGATTTCTAACTACTCTCTTTTAATTTATCAAATAAATGTTTCCATTCATAAATCCGTAATTTTACAATATATAATGATGAACAATGATCAGGCAGCAACATAAAGCTTTATATATAACTTGATATTAGAACCTTTTCCCCTGTTAATATTTTAAGGGAAAGAAACGAGGTTTTCTTTATCTAACTTTGGTTTTTGAAATGAAAAATAAATATTATAAAGCAATCTGTATATATTATTATAATATTATTGAATTACTGTTTCTATTTTTTTCTTTTTATGTCTTTCACTATGGGAGGTTTAATTATGGATTTCAATTATATAAATTTAAAAATTACAAAATGCTATTTCAGTTTCTTTGCACCCAATTTTTTGCAAAAATCTTATATCATCAAGGCCAGATTAGTAAAGTTTAGATTCATTTAAACTTGACATTTTCATGCAAAACAAATAACTAAATATATCTGAAATTTAAAATTTTTCTTTTGATAAAGTAATGTTTTTTACACGTTTCTTTGGAATAAATTCTAATAAAAGAACAAAAGTTAATTCAGATTGGTTAGTTGGGTTTTCTGGTGCAAGGTCAAAAGATAATCCAGAGAAAAACGAAGATATTTTATAAATGTGATAGTAAAATATCAAAGTTTAAATCCAACAGTTAAATGCTTGATTTTAACCAATATTTTGTAGTTTTCGATTTCATGTTTAAATTTTCAAATGTTATTATGAGCATTTTTCTATTTTTTATTTAAAATTTTAATATGTATAGCTTGATTTTGTCGTGATTTAACAGAAATTTAAGCTATAATTAAATATTATGCATATTAACACATTATACATTTTCTCTCTTCAAGTATGTAACTTCATACTTATTAAATGCTTTTTCACCTCTTTAATAATAACGAGTTATATTTATTCTTAAATTTAAAATTTATTTTTTGATTTCTCTTTCACAAAAAGAATATTGTATAAAAGATATCTTCATTTCTGAAATCAAACTAAAGTGTTTTCATAATAATAATTGTTTTTAATTTTGAGGGAGGGCAGGGATTGAAATGCAGAAATAACTAGGTAACATTTGCAATTACTTTACAATGGATAAAAAAAATATTAATTTTAAACTTATAAAAATGTAAAAAAATTTTATTATTATCTTGTTTAACAACTAAAAAAATTCTGTCTTAAAATATATAAGATTTTTCTTTTAAATATTAAAATAAACTACATATACAGACTTTTTAAATTTGTTAAAACAAGTCTTGCTGTTGACAATTTTAAATTTTAAGAAATTACGATTTTATTCCTATGAAATACAGTATCTTTCGTATATGACTATTTTAATTGTAAAATGATAGTTATATTTTTTACAATTAAAATTATCTATTAAAGTAACAGTTCTTTTTCGTAAGAATTATATATTTTTCTAGTACATAGAAATTTTATCTTAAAATTAAAAAAATTTTCTGAAAAAATTAACAATTTTTTCTGTAAAAATTACAATTTTTGTTTGCATAAAATAAACTTATTGTAATACAAACTGTTCTTTCCTGTCAAAATAAATTTCTTCTTATGCACAAATAAGCAATTATTTCTCGTTAAAAATTAAGTAGTATTCTTTAAAAAAATTCAGTTGAAAATTGACTCATTAGCTGACAATTTTTACTGTAAATACATTAGGTTTTTTACAGTGTATACACTGTAAATCCCCATATTATATTTCAAAACTGAGTACCTTGGTTTGCAATCTAGAAAATTAAAAACAGGCAACAAATCAATATAAAAGTGCATTTGAACGTGAGTAGCGAACGTGTGTTCTCACGATTTTGTTACTTGTGATAAATAATAAAATTATTCATAATTTATACACATTTTTTTCATATAATTCTGTATATAATTTGCCAATCTTCCTCTTTTTTTGCACTGAAATACTTTTTTTCTATTAAGCATTGAGATTTCTTGGGAAATTAGACAGCGGGTATATATATATATATATATATATATATATATATATATATATATATATATATATATATATATATATATATGGTTATTTAAAACACAAAAATAATATTATATAAATAAAAATAATAATTATATATATTTATATGAAAATATAAGTTCATGAATATAATTATATTTAATTAAAAGTAGTTGATATTCATAATATTGTACAGAATATCGAAGCAATATACTAATTTGATAGAAAGTAAAATAAAATTTAATTTTAATTTTACTAACACAATAATGAGTTATGCCACACACAAACTACATCATGAGAATTCTTCAAAATCTGATTCTTCACTCTCTAGATGAAAAAGGTTACTAAATGTTGTGATCAAAATTAAAATTTAAATTATCCTATTCTGTCAAATCTTTATTCTTGTGTTATATTAAAGCTATATGCATTTCCTGATAAAATATTATGTTTTAATAATCCTATTACTGGCAATGTTTTCACTAATTTCTCCATGCCCTCTCAGCTCATTTTGTGCGCCACAGTAAAATATTTTTATTATTTTAAGTACTTCTCTAAGTGCCTCATTGATTGAAACGCGCTGCACTATTAAATTTTTAACTTACAGTACAATCATAATAGTATAGAGCTTTACATGGAAACCCTGCGACGTTTAATAACAGGGTGACGTTTAACAAGTAACGTTTAAGTATGTAAATGTTGCGACGTTTTTTCCGGGAATTACAGAATGTTGTATAGTATTAATTGTTAAATTAATATGAAAAATAAATCAATAAAAAAACTATGTAATTAATGTGACAATAATAAATATGCTCTACTCAATGTATTATATTTTATTTTTAGAATACATGTTTTTAATCTCCATGACTTTGCAAGCTTTTAATATTTTGTTAAGAACCATGAAATGTTAAAATGCTTTAAATCTAGCAACTCTTAACTGTCAATTTCAGAGTAGTATATTTTAAATAAGTATGTGATCAAAATAAAAATATTGAAGCTAATTTATTCACTTTCAGTTGAAGAAGACTTATTTTTGAGGATATAAACTTTAATTTTCAAAGAATAAAATGATAAAATTTAATGAAATAAAATTTTGTTACGTAAAAAAATTTTTTCTTACTCACTGCCATTCAAATAAAAATTAAATAGCTTTTTTTAATACGCTTTAAGAAAAGTGATTTAATTGAAAATACTTCAAATTTAAAAAGAGAGAATAATCTCATAAAGCAAGAACTATGAGAAAATTAACTTCAGCTAATAAAAATTCTAATGATGATTAAATAAAGGTAAATTAGAGACAATAATTAAAGAATGAATTAAAACTAAGCATGAACAGAAGATATACATTAAAGCAAACGAACATATTTTGGGGAATTGAAAATTTTAAATTTCCTCTGAAATTTCTTATCCACGATCAGAAATATCTGTTAATATGGACGTAAAATGTAATAAATTCGGAGTGTAGAACAGAAACTATTCATTTGGGATTACAAACTGATTAGCTTACCTTTCAAAATTTCTACAGAGGAATCTTAAAAAAATGATGATAATTTTAATTAAATGATGAATCTTATTCTTAAGCCATTCTCAAATTAAAAATAAACTAAGACAATTGTTTATTAAACACCAGGAAACGGCAGAATTCTTGAAGAATGCACGCTCAAGAATTTCATAGTTATTTTATAGAATAAATTACTTAATTAGAAATCAAGATTTTTCAAACAACTTGAGAAATTTATGTCGACGGATCCATAGTAATACTGAGTGCCATCAGAAATAAAGCATCATAAAGCAGATTTGAGATGAGTTTTTCATATGATCTTACCGAGAAACTGGATGAAGATGGAAATTTAACGTTTCAACTGAAGAAGCTTACACATTTTTCGAGAAATAATCCTACATTTCATCATGAGAGGAAAAATAATAATGATCTTAAATTCAGTAAAAAAAAAAACTCCTAATAATGAAGTTCAAACTCTGAAACGCTATAGAATAAAAGTTTATCTTGAGTAAAAGAATTCGAATAAAAAAGAAAGTAACCCGAATATTATATAAATGCTACTCTTAAAATAATTTATTTCTCCAGTTATAATGAATTACTAAAATACAATTCAAAGAGTTAATGATTTCTTACAAAAGATTCGGCACTATTAACCGCATTCAAATGCTAATCTTTATATAAAAAGAACTGATGACACTCTTTATTTAATTTGATTTGATTGATTCTACAGAATGGTAAAGGAAACCATTTCAAATCTTCTCTCCGAGCTCTAAATGTCTCATAGGAACAATTATGATTACTTCAAACTTTTCCGTGACTAGCAAGATCCTAGATTAAACATTAATTGAACTTTAAGGGACTGCTTTATATACCAAGACAGACATTCTATATTTGGATGATATAAAGGATATTTGCATAATTTGCGGTAAAATTTTGTATCACACTGTCGACATTCATTTTTAATAAATCGTAGAGACCGGTAAAATAATTTTACAATCGAAAGCGTCTGTGTGTGTGCGTGCGTGTGTGTGTGTGTGCGTGTCCGTGCGTGCGTGCGTGCGTGCGTGTGTGCGTGCGTGTGTGCGTGTGTGTGTGTGTGTAAAATAGGAAAAATAAGTGTTAAATCTTAAAACTTCATCAAATTGCTCTCTATTAACAATATTATTTGACAAAATTATTTCAAATACATTATATAAGAAACATGCAAAATAAAATTCAAATTTAAAAATAATCTTTACTTTCATTTTGTTGATAAAAAATTAGTCAAAGTATTTTTTTGTTTCAAAACTACATTTTAAAAATACATTTTCTCACTTTTCTTAATTTAAGAAAACATTTCACTGTTTTTTTTTCTTTTTTTTTTAATGTAAGACAGCATTTTACTGTTTTTTCAAAAAAAAAGTACCTCAATCTTGTCAGCCAATCATGTGGTTGTTTTACAGACGGACGCAACACTGCATCCCATTTGTTGTTTGATATCTGAAAGCTTTCTCATTCATGATATTCTCAATCATCTAATGATCCAATGCCTAATACATCTGAATCCACATTCAAAATGTCTTCAAATGAAATTTCAGGCAACATTGAGAGATTCAGCCAAAGTTTATAAATCTCATCATCATATAAATTTTCTTAGCTTTCTTCAGTTACGGTGATATCTTTAGTACTATTTGTATGTCAAAATGACCTAGATACCGTTTTTACTGCAATATTGTATCAAGCAAAGATTGGCAAGTGCATTGCTGCTTGAAAATCAACTTCAATAGCCGATTACAAGCCAGCATCGCTGCTTGCAAATGCACCTTTCGATATTTGCACTTGAAGCTATTGATTGTACTCTGATGTGTGATCAGTAAGAGGGGATATATAGATTAAACGAAAGAAATTTCACAGGATATGTTTCAATGAATTCAGAATTTCAACATCTGCGGTGCAGCTTGTAATCAGCAATTTGTAGAATTTACGATTCCTCAATGAAACTACCGATCTCAATTTCTTAATCACAAAAATAAAAAATAAAAAATGAAAAAATTTGAAAAAAAATGGATAATAAAAAACGCAAACAAAAACTGCATTAAAATGAAGTCGCAAAAAAAAACATTTTCTAATTCGTTGATTGAGAATTAAATTATTATTCCATCTATGGGAGCATATTAGGAACCAGCTATTATTTCGTTAAATCACGAATGTGTTCATAAAGGAAAGTCTCGTAAAAAGGAGTATCTACTGTAATAAAGAGACATTTTTCAGCTTGTATTGCAGTCTACATTTATAATGTCTGTGAAGTAGTAAAATTGCAGCATCATATTATTTATGGATATATCTTCAACAGTTTGCTCTTTCGATCTGAAATTTAAATCATTTTCGTGGATGCTAGACTCATATACCCCCTGCTGCTGAGTTCCTACACTTCTTATTGTAAGTTGACATTATAAATAAATAAATAAATATATATATATATATATATATATATATATATATATATATATATATATATATATATATATATATATATATATATATATATATATATATATATATATATATATATATATATATCATATTGTTACAAATTTGTAAATAATGATTATATTTGTCTTAAAATATCTCAGACAGATCAGAAATTCTCACATTTTGGGCAAAAATTGCGGTATTTAGACGTGTTGTAGTTTAAAAGCGGATTTCCTAATGATTTGGCGACTTGGCGACAGTTGGCGACATTCTTGGCGACTTGGCGACGGTTGGCGAGATTTTTGGCGACTTGGCGAGAAATCGATACTTCTGGAAACATCCATCACCTAAGCTCTAGGACCAATATTTTCCGAGATAGCCTAGAAGCTTCCAGAGCCTTGGCGAAATTGGTAGATTTCTCCGCCAAGTCAGGTATAAATACCGCAGCCCGACATGGAATAGTAGTAGAGTTTTTGTGAAGACAGTCAGTGAGTGAAGACGATTAGTTGTGACTGCTAGTTGTTCTCTGTCTGAGGTATTTGAGACCTGTGATTGGAAGCTATTTCCTATTGTATCTGACGAATTGTAGCTGTATAATTGTGATTGTTACAGCGGGAATTTCGTTTCTCTGGTGAAGTTTTTACGAATAAAAGTCTTGTGTTCATTAAGTGGTTGCTTTATTCAACTCTCAATCAACACGAACCCGTGGAGCTCGGTACAACTGGTGTCAGAAGTCGGGGTTGAAGAGTTGATGCAGCGTGTCACAAGAAAAATGGATATGGATTTAATGAAAAGTCTTCTCGAAAAATTAGCGGAGCAGATGGCTGAGATGAAAGCTGGACAAGAAGATATGAAAACCGAGATGAAAGCTGGACAAGAAGAGATGAAATCTAGACAAGAAGAGATGAAAGCTAGACAAGAAGAGATGAAAGCTAGACAAGAAGAGATGAAAGCTGGACAAGAAGAGATTAAATCCGAGATGATGAAAGAGATAAAATCTGGACAGGAGGTGATGAAAGCTGGACAAGAAGAGATGAAAGCTAGACAAGAAGAGATTAACGCCGAGATGATGAAAGAGATAAAATCTGGACAGGATGAGCTTAAGAAGGACATTGTAAGTGTTAAAGAAGAATTCTCCAACATCATTCAGGAGAAGATGAATGCAATGGAGGATAAGGTAACTTCAGTAGAAACTAAAGTTCTAGAGATAGAAGAAAACGTGGAAGAAGCATTAGATAATATCAATAAGGAGATTGAAAGCTTGAAGAAGCAAATGTCAAACAGACATGAGGAACCCAACGTGGCATTTGTGCCATCCCTAGCCAATATTAAACTCTCAACATTTGATGGGAAATCATCCTGGCAAGTATACAAGACCCAGTTTATGATGGTAGCGGAAGCCAATGGATGGAATCCCCGAGCCCAAGCTTTTCACCTGGCGGCTTCTTTAAGAGGAGACGCGGCTGACATCCTCGAGACGCTTCCGGAGGAACAGAGGCACGATTTCCAAGCCTTATCGAGTGCGCTTGAGCTGCGGTTTGGAGATAAGTGCACCAAAGAATATAGCAGACTACAGTTAAAGTCCCGCTATCAAAAAGCGGGTGAAAGTCTGCAAGAATTGGCTGCCGATATTCAGCGACTTTCCCATCTAGCATTTTCGGACTGCCCAGCTGAGACACGTCAAGATCTGGCTCTCCATCACTTCATCGATAGTGTGCGGGATCCGGAGATACAGAAAACACTTAGACTCGCCGATGTCAAAGATATTGGATCTGCCCTAGTCTACGCACATAAGATAGAGGCTGCCCAGCAGGCCGCGCGTAAAGACCGGCACTCAATCAGAGCCGTCTCTACTACTGATAGGGACTATGATCTCAGAAAGCAAATCGAAGATCTGCGGCGAAAATTGCGTAGCTTAGAATTGAGTAAAGGTGGCAGAAACACGAAAATTCAGTGTTGGACTTGCGGTGGAGTCGGACACGTCCGTAGATACTGTCCAAAACAAAAAGATGGTGGAATTTCTAAAATGGAAATACGTCAACGCAAAGAAACTCTTCATGGAAATACTGATGTATTATCAAGGAAACCGTATAACAAAAGCTGCCGATATTGTTCTAGAGAAGAGAGAACTATCAGTTAGTAAATCCTTCGGTACGGCAAGTTAATGTTTCACCTCCATCGAAACCAGACCCATGGAGTGATAAAGAACTTAGAGAAGCCCAAAAAGAAGACCCAGATATAAATCCAATTTTAGAATTAAAAGAATCTTCCAGTATGAAACCAAGTTGGCAGGATATCTCCACCTACAGTCCTGCTACTAAACAATATTGGGCTCTTTGGGACTCACTCCATATAAGAAATGGTGTCTTATACAGGAAATGGGAGTCCGATGATGGACGTAATTTCAAATGGCAGCTTGTTCTTCCAAAATCAAGAATTTCAGATGTTTTGAAAGAATTGCACAGTAGCTCAACTGGAGGCCACTTCGGAGTAATGAAAACTCTACAGAAAGTTCGAGAACGCTTCTATTGGAGCAAAACGAGACAAGATGTAGAGAAATGGTGCCAATCCTGTGATGACTGTGCGGCACGTAAGGGACCAAAGAAACGTAGCAGAGGAAGGTTGCAGCGGTACAACGTAGGAGCACCTTTTGAGCGAATATCATTAGACATTTTGGGTCCTTTACCACGATCTTCAAATGGCAACAAATACATACTAGTTGTCATGGACTACTTTACTAAGTGGCCTGAAGCGTTTGCAATCCCCGATCAAGAGGCGACTACAGTAGCCGAGGTTCTAGTGCAGCAATGGGTTTCCAGATTCGGCACACCCTTGCAAATTCATTCTGATCAAGGGACAAATTTCACCTCTGTTGTGTTTAAAGGAATGTGTCAAATTCTCGGAATAGACAAGACGCAGACCACGCCACTACACCCACAATCGGACGGCATGGTAGAGAGATTTAACAGAACCATCTTGAATAATCTCTCACTTATGGTTTCAAGAAATCAGCAAGATTGGGATTTGAAGCTACCGCTGTTTCTGCTTGCATATCGCAGTGCTGTCAATGAGACTACCGGATATACTCCTTCACAGATGCTCTTTGGTCGCGAACTTCGTCTCCCTTGTGATCTTCAGTTTGGTCGTCCACCGGATACATCTTCATCGCCAGAGGAATACCTTCGAGACCTTCAGGCACGTCTTGAAGATGTCCATAACTTCG